>JAYESA010000015.1:89133688-89488688 GCA_036927795.1 Iris macrosiphon | reverse complement strand
TATAATCTCTCTCTCTCTCTCTATATATATATATAGAGATTATAGATGCTTATATATATATATATATATATATATATATATATATATATATATATATATATATATAAGCATCTATAATATCTCTCTCTCTCTCTCTCTCTCTATATATATATATATATATATATATATATATATATATACGTGCTAGTATATATAGTAGAGGGTATATGCGGGGTATATAGCGTAGGTTGAGGTATCGGATACCGAGTGTATCCCGGTATCTCAAGGAGGCGAGTTTGTGGGTTTACTAGCTTAATGAGCTAGTTTTGACCTAGAATTTTAGGGGCACCCTAGTTTGACCTAGAGTTGACCGTAGTTGACCCGGTTGACCGCCAAAGTCAACTTTTGACCTAGTTTTGACCGAAAGTTGACTTTTTGGACCTAAAGTTGACTTTTTGACCCAGATTTCACCGGTTTGACCCGTTTGACCTAGAACAACCCTAGAAGCTTATTTTTAGTTATTTTATATCTGTTTAACTCTTTAGAACCCCGTTTAACCTTGCTTTTCGCAATAGGTCCTTGCGACGCCAGTTCGGATCGCCAGTTGCTCAGGACGTCAGGCGAGTACATTCTCTGATAGTTTTCATTATCTGATAATTATTATGATTCAGCTTCTAGTAGAGTATTATCTCATTTTTCTGGCATGACACGGACTAGTATTTCTGGATTTATTTACTTGCGATACGTATATTTTATGTTTCTGGCCTCTATTTCTGGAATCACCTACTGGCATCACATCAGGACTCACTACAGGCATCACTTATGTTTCTGGCTCGACTTATACTTGATTTACGTATCGGGTCTTGGATTCACTTGTACTAGTCGGGACAGGAAAATACTCGAGTAGACATGTAAATATTCCCAACTGGAATCACTGGAATCACCTCCTCTTGTCTAATCTGGAATGATAGCAGCCGCACACCCAGTGTGCGGTGAGCCGTACTTACCCCTAGCCGTTTACATGTCAAAACAGGTATTTCAGAGACACGAGTTCATTCTTTCTAGTCTGGACTCTCTTGTATTTCTTGACTGGTCTCACTTGTACTTTCTGGACTGGACTCATTATATTTATTCTTGCTGGACTCACTTCACGTTATTGTGCACACACTTGATCTTAGTTTAGATTTCTTGTATCCTGCAGTCATTACTATCTTGCTTCTGATTTTCATACATATTTACCTTTATGCACAACTTGATATATATATATATATATATATATATATATATATATATATATATATATATATATTCTTGTTCATACTTTATTTCCTTCACCTTGTGCTACTGCTACAACTATTTTATAGTTTTTATCATTTAACTAGAACTGCTGTTAGAGGTGTACTTGCTCCAATCTTGACTGGATATATTTTCCAGAGGATCCGGAAGATTGGTGTATGACGTTTTATGGACCTCAGCCTGTCGATGGTGTAGAAAGGGACCCCCTAGTTCAGGAGTGATTTTTGGGTTGGTAGCCGGGATCACTAGGACCTCAGTTGTCTTTATTACCTTTTGGTACCGGATTTGTCCCCGGCTTTTGGTTAGAGACTTTGTATTGTATTTGATTCTGGATATTGTTGTATTATTATTATTGTTGTTGTTGCTGTAGTAGTAGTTATTGTTTTGACTCTGTGGTTGTTAGACTTCCTTGTTATCTTATCGTGCTTAGATCGTGATTGAGTATTTGCATTATCTTTATCATATTTCTCCTCCGTTTGGAGTTGAGATCTTGATAGGTACTTATATATTGTTGTATGAGATTGTTAGCTAGATAGTAGACCTAGACAACGTTCTACCGTCGATGCTGCGGCGTAGGCTGGACGTACCCACAACTCATGCCCGATTTTTCTGGTGCGGATCATGACACCGGCCCTCTTCCACCTTTCCTAAGTCACTTTTAATTGTCCCATGTACCCCTCCATGATGTATTATAAAAAAATAATTAGGGAGGGCTATTTGGGTAGTTTCTAACTAATTCTAATTAAGCTAATTCTTCTTAATTAATTTGTATGAATGGTTCAATGGGCTTGTGTCCAAGTTAGGCTCACTAGTTGTCATGACAAGTATAATTATTAGACTAGCCTCCTAACAAAAATAATTACTACAAGTCACAATTAATCTACTAATAATTAAATAATTAATATAATCATCAATAATTACTATAATACACTAATATTAATAAATTTATTCCTAAAATTATTTACCCATACCGAATTACCAAACAATCCTTAGTTGAAAAATTGAGGGTGACAATCCTACCCACCTTAAAAAAAATTTGTCCTCAAAATTTCTGCGATCCAGAATCTCCACGGGCTGCTCTGGGTAGCTGAGAGTCGGACCAACCTCGATCTCCGAGTGATCTAGTACATGGCTAGGATCTGCCACGTACTATCTCAACTTCGACACGTGGAACATGTTATGCACTCCCTCTAATGCAGGCAGAAAGTCTAGTCTGTAAGCTACTGCATCGACCCTCTCAAGAACACAAAAGGATCTGATGTACCATGGACTAAGCTTCCCACCTCCACCAAAGCAAATCGTATCCCGTGTCAGAAAAATCCTCAAGAATACCAGATCGCCAACTTCAAACTCCAATGGTCTCCGATGACTATCGGCCCAATGTCGCTGTCTGTCCTGCGCCACACGAACCCTTTTCCTGATAAGCTTCACATTCTCAGCTGCATCAACAACCATCTCCGGTCCCAATAAGGCTCTCTCACCAATATCATCCCAAGATAATGGAGTGCGACATCTCCATCCATACAACGCTTCAAATGGTGATATCTCGATACTGGCCTAGTAGCTATTGTTATAAGCAAACTCTACCAGGTGATGATGATCCTCCCAAGAGCCTCCAAAATCCAAAGCACAGATGCGTATCGTATCCTCGAGAGTCTGGATAGTCCTCTTCGACTGTCCGTCTGTCTGGGAGTGATATGCGGTACTAAACTTGAGCTGGGTGCCCAAGCTAGCCTGCAAACTCCTCCAAAAGTGGGATGCAAAACGACTATCCCGATCCGAGATGATGCTCACAGAAACTCCATGCAATCTAACTATCTGACGCACATCCATCTCTGCAAGCTTCTCTGTAGATGTACCCACTTTGAATGATAGAAAGTGGGCTGATTTGGTCAACCTATCTATGAAGACCCAAATCGCGTCTTTGCCTCATAGAGAACGCGAAACCCTGATAAAAAGACCATCGTTACATGCTCCTATTGCTACTCTAGAATCGGAAAAGACTGAAGTAGTCCACCTGGCCTCTGTTTGTCATGCACCAATTTTGTAGAATCGATAGTCGTCCCCCGGGCATAACGCCGTGCGTACGTAGGATGCACAATACCATTCGTGCTTAGGTTGCACAATGCACAAGGCCAATATATTTTATATAACGAGCACATATTCAGAGTACGCAGATAATTGAACAAAATATTAAAACATGGAAAAGTTTTCTTTGTTGATAATGAACATCTTTATACAAACTCTTGACTGAGTTAGATAATTGCCGCATGGGCTTATAAAAGTGGACCCAAAATAAGATAGCCGTCCTGTACATTATATCCTTTTACTAAAACTTTAAAAGCTATAGACACCTTCGGATGAAGCTATTTCCTTTCCACGGAGCTACATAAGTTATGTGCCCGAGCTCCTGGATCTTTAAAATGCTTCTTGAAGGCACGATCAGGACGTGCCGGTAGGTGGACTGTATTGGGAAGTCGCTTTAGTTCCTTGCAAGATCTCCTTGGTGCGGGGAACTTTTTGCAACGAGGTTCAGTACATCAAAATACACTGGTGAAGGCAAGCTAACCCAACTGTACTAATTAATACATTGTTTATATGAAGCATGCAAGTTATTTTGTGGTCTTTCTATCTTGTCTTAGTTTATTTTACAAGCAAGCATTTAATATGGAAGTTTACTGAAATAAATATGCCACCATTCGATGACTTTTATATGCCCGTCTGAACCACCTGCATAAATACTTACCATGACCTTCCCTGCCACGAAGACATAGTTAGCTTGCACAGTTTAAATATACGAGGGGATCACTGGCATGATGCCATAATGGATGAAATATTCATTGACGAGGATGGTATGCAACAAAAGTATATGAGGTGCCATACGCCATCCCGTCCAGTACGTGAGACTAAACATGAAGTTCTGTCCGGATCGGATCGGTGCCAGTGCCCCAACGACCATCCTCAGGAACTATGACCTTGTGCACAAGTTGTCCGTGATGAACGGCGTTTTTACTAAGTTATTAATTGATGCAGTTTAAGGCAACACGAGTACGAGACAAGTAGCATGTCATGATTTATTTTGCATAGTCTCCCTGATCAGTTTATTGCATAGCAAGGTATGTTCTACACAGCACAATTATAGAATAAGTATACATTCTAACTTAAATTAAAATATTTTGAAAGAAAATTTTAAGCAAACTAGCATGCTACAAGGTAACCGTTTTTAAGTTGGTTGACAAGCACAAATAATCCAAGTCTATTCCTTTTATGTTGACATCTTTTAGTTATTATGATATCGTTTGATCAGAATAATCAAGAAGGCAAGATTTTTAGATGTAAAGACTTGGTAGAAGGGTCAACTGAATCGAATTATAGCCACTCACAAGTTGGTTGAAGAAAGAAAAGGAAAAAGTGGTGCTTCAAGACTCCGCTTGTATGACGTCTACTGCACGATCACCTACATTGCCATAAACAGATGATCAATACCTCTTCTACTCTTTCTAAACTCGGAATAAAATACAGTTCAACGAACGAAAACAATAAAATCTATCAAAACTGTTCAAAAAATATAAATCTGAAAACCAACTCAAATGTACGAAAGCAACAACACGACAACAAAAACTAGGCAAGAAAACTTACAGCGGAGAGGTCCCTCTTGACTCTGCTGCTAAGTCCATCCTTGGGACATGGTCCACTGAATATGGAAATTAATTCCAAAGAAGCAAATCCATAACGAGGATAAGATCTTGATTCAATCTATCATGATTGAACGATACCGATTAGTATTTCTTAGCCGCGCTCCCCGAAAAGGGGGAACGGGACACCACATCCTAACCAACTAATAGAAAGTTTCATCCACGAAACTTAGGAATATGACCTACCACTATGAAACAATGAAGGAAACTTTTCCTTCCTCTTAGACTCAAGATCCCAGGTCGATTCTTCGATCGAATAATTTCTCCAAAGAACGCACACGAGAGGAACCGAACGACTTTGAAGCAGCTTCTCTTTATGATCCAAGATCCACACAGGATGTTCAACATAAGTCAAGTATGCCTTTAAGTTCAGTTGATCAAGATCCACCACATGACTCGGGTCATACACATACTTCCTAAGCTGTGAAACATGGAAGATATCGTATACTTCAGATAGTGACGATGGAAGAGCAATCTGCTCTACGACTGGGGTAACTCGCTTAAGTATCTCGAATGAGCCGACAAATTTTGGACTTAGCTTCCCTTTTGCTCCAAATTTGGTAACTCCTCGCTTGGGTGAGACTTTGAGGAATACTCGATCGCCTTTTAGGAACTCAAGAGGTCGAGAGTGCGTATATGAGTAACTCTTTTGACGGCTTTGTGCCACCTTCAACCGTTCGCGGATCGAACGGATCTTCTGGACGGTTTGTTCTACGAGCTCCGGGCCAAGAATTTGTCGTTCACCAACTTTATCCCAACAGATAGGGGATCTACACTTCCGCCCATACATTGCCTCATACGACGCCATTTGAATGCTGGATTGATAGCTATTATTGTATGCAAATTCGGCCAACGGTAGATGCATGTCCTAACTTGTCTTCAAGTCCAAGGTGCATAGCCGTAGCATATTGTCGAGGATTTGGTTTACCCGCTCTATTTGGCTGTCTGTCCGAGGATGGTAGGCGGAGCTGAACTTCAACTTCGTCCCCATTGCTGACTGAAGGCTCTCCCAGAACCGTGATAAGAATCGTCCATCTCGATCGGAGACAATGGATATGGGAATACCATGGAGTCGAACGATCTTGTTGAGGTAGATCTGCGCTAGACGGTCGCCACTCCAAGTAACTTTGATAGGCAAAAAATGAGCTGACTTTGTGAGTCGATCGACGATGACCCAGACGACATTGTTTTCCCGTTGCGTCTTTAGCAAACCAATAATGAAATCCATCATTATGTGTTCCTATTTCCACTCTGGTATAACAAGGTTCCGCTCTTTTCGCCCGGCTTCTGGTGCTCAGCCTTTACATTCTAACAAGCCTTACATTGTGACACAAACAATGCCACATCCCTTTTTATGTCGTGCTACCAAAATATCGTATGAAGGTCTCGATACATCTTCGTACTTCCTGGATGTGAAGTGTAACTCGCATAGCGGGCTTCAGTGAGTATCCCCTTTCTAAGGTTTGCATCGTTAGGAACACACAATCTTCCCTTCACCCGCATTATTCTATCCGTGCTCACTGCAAAGTCGTTCGCCTTTCCTACTGAGATAAGATTTTGCATCTTCACTAGGAATAGGTCATCCTTCTGAGCGGACGTAACTTTCTCCAACAAGTCCAGTTCGAGGCACAACTGAGCCACATGTGCCCCCTTTTTATATCTGATTCGGAGTGTAATGCCCAAACTTTCGAGATCCCTCTGCAGCTTATCATCGATAGCTAAGCTCCCAATAAACACTCGACTCAGTGCATCAGCTATAACGTTGCCCTTGCCTGGTGTGTATTTGATCATCAAGTCAAAGTCGTTAAGGATTTCAGGCGAACGTCGTTGTCATAGTTTCAAATCTTTTTGAGTATAGAGATATTTGAGGCTTTTATGATCCGTGAAGATCTCGCACGGTATGCCATAGAGGTAATGCCGCCATAACTTTAACGTGAACACCACCGCTGCAAGTTCTAGGTCATGCGTTGGATATTTTCTTTTGTGAGGCTTTAAATTCCTCAACGCAAAGGCTATCACTTTGTCCCTTTGCATAAGGATACATCATAAACCCTTTCCTGAGGCGTCGCTATAGATCTTAAAATCATCAGGTCCGTCTGGTAGAGTAATAATCGGTGCTGAGATGAGTCATTTTTTAATTCCACAAATGAAGCTTCACAGTCTTCCGTCTACGCGAACGTTACTCCTTTCTGAGTGAGATGAGTCAGAGGCAAAATGATCCGTGAAAAATCTTTTATGAATCTCCTGTAGTTGCCTGCTAGACCAAGGAAGCTCCGAATGTCACTGGCTGACTCATGTCTCTTCTACTTCACAATGGCTTCAACTTTCTTCGGGTCGACTGAGATGCCCTCTGCGGAAATGATGTGCCCGAGGAAGGATATGTTGTCCAACCAGAACTCGCACTTGCTCAGCTTCGCGTACAACTTTTTGTCTCGAAGAGTTTGAAGCACCATCCGCAGGTGTCCTGCGTATTCATCCTTATTCTTCGAGTACACTAAGATGTCATCTATGATTACTACCACAAACTTATCGAGGAATGGTCGGAACACACGGTTCATCAAATCCATGAATGCAGCAAGGGCATTCATCAGTCCAAACGGCATGACAAAAAACTCATAATGGCCATAGCGGGTTAGAAATGCTGACTTCGGCATGTCCTCTGGCTTGATCTTTAATTGGTGGTAGCCAGAGCGAAGGTCTATCTTTGAAACTACTGATGCTCCTTGCAACTGATCAAAGAGGTCGTCGATCCTGGGTAGGGGATACTTGTTTTGGATAGTGCCCTTATTTAGCTCCCGATAGTCTATGCAAAGTCGCAACGTCCCGTCTTTCTTCTTTACGAAGAGCATAAGCACGCCCCAAGGAGACACGCTCGGATGAATATATCCACGGTCAAGCAGTTCTTTTAGTTGGCACTTTAATTCCTTTAGTGCAACAGGGGCCATTCAGTATGGGGCTTTAGAAATCGATTGGATATTTGGGAATGTATCGATGGTGAACTCAATTTCTCGGTCGGGTGGCATGGCAGGTAGTTCACTCGGAAACACATTAATAAACTCTTCCACAATGGAAGAAGACTCAACGTTTGCATAATCCAGCCGTGATTCCGAATCGACGCTAAGTATCCCTCGCATCCAGAGTGTATCATCCGTCGATCTGATATCGCAGAAATCACCATGCAGGACTTTGATGCTTCAGTTGTTGGACCACTTGTGTAGCAGAATTTGGCCTCTCTAGGTAGACGAAAGATGACCCATTTCTCTACACATTTGATAGTTGTCGAACAAGTGCCGAGCCAATCCATCCCCAAAATGATGTTGTAATCCCAAACATCTAGGACTAACACATCGAGCGAGAGTTTTCTTCCCCCAATACAAATGTGACCGCCCTGACATACTGAACGAACATATATCTTCGTGCCAGATGGGGTGCTAACACTAAGGTCTAGATATAATGGTGTCATTTGTATCATGTTTTCTACGACAAAATTTGTGGATATAAATCTATGCGTTACACCAGAATCAAATAGCACACAAACAGGTATGCTATTGAAAATCAATATACCTGACACAACGATGTCCGATGCTGGGGCCTCTTCCTGTGTCCTAGTGTGCACCTGACCTTGAGCTTGATAACGCTCTTGCTGTGGCATGGATCGATTAGCTTGAGGTATTATGGCAGAATTTGGATGTTGAGGGTGGCATTCAGAGTTGCGCGAACAGTCACGAATTCCATGGTTTGGATCACCACAAATAGGATATAACCCGTGCTTCAAGCGACATTCGTCGATGGTGTGCCCTGGCTTTCTACAGAAGAAAAATGTTTGGCTTGACTTTCCTTTCTGCTGACCGTCATTATTTGGACACTTTAGAGCGGTGTTTCCTCCCACGTTGCTATAGCGCTTGTGATTGGAAGTATGCACAGTGCCGGCAGTAGCTGAAGGATACTGTGGTTCAAGTGAAAGGGCATAGTTGAGGACTTCCCGCATAGTCAGATATTAGGGAATGACCATGTGCGCATGGATGGTAGGTCGCAGGCCGCCTTCGAATTATCTTGCATGACTCGCCGCATCAAGTAAATATGAGCTTGCAAAATTGGTAAGATGGTTGAATTCGGCGGTGTACTGCTTCACTTTCATATTGCCTTGACGGAGCTGCACAAACTCATTCTCCTTCTGCCAACGTATGGAGGGGATATGAACTCCTCTTCTAACGCACCACGGAAGGTAGCCCACGCGATCTCTCTACTTCATCGCCTACTAAGAGAGATCTTCGATGCACCTCCCACCAATCGTACGCGTTCAAACGAAGCTGCAATTGGGCATATGCAACACATTTTTCCTCAGGTACCTCTAGTAAATTGAAGTAATCTTGAAGATCTGCTAGCCAATCTAGAGCCACGACCGGATCTTCAGTCCCTTTGACCTTCTTGAAGTTGGCAAAGTCAAAGGTAGTCACTTCCTTCTTCTTTGGAGTTTGGGGCATTTCGACTTCAGGCGCGGGTAGCTCCCCCGGTGCCGCTGTTGTCGTTGCAGAATGGTTGGAGACCAATGTATGAACAATTTATTGCATGGCATCTACATGCTTCTGTCGGACTGCAAATCGGGCTTCTAGATTGCCTTCAAACTTGCTATGTCGCTTTTTTGCCTGCTTCTCGGCTCATTCATAGCGAGCCTCATCTCTCTGCTGGCTTGCTTCAAGCACCCGCATCATTTGCTCAATCGGGTCGATGCGGGGCATGGCTCGCTGGCTTCTAGAACTTTCTGAGGTGCCAGAACTACTTTCTTGGACTTGTACCACACCCTGTGCTTGTGCTGATGCTTGAGCTTGAGTCATTTCTTCAAAATAAGGTAACTTATATCAGGCTTATAGTGTATTATGGACTCATTGTATGGAATATATCTTATATTGGCCAAACGAGTTCAAGAGTTCGCATAGGGAATAGATCGTTAAAGGAACTTTTTTGACACGAGGGTCAAATAAACTTGAAGCTGTGCTCTGATACCAATATGTCATGCCCCAATTCCGTAGAATCGATAGTCGTCCCCCGGGCATGACGCCGTGCGTGCTAGGTTTCGCAACCCACAAGGCCAAGATATTTTATATAACGAGCACATATTCAGAGTACGCAGATAATTGAACAAAATGTTGAAACTTAGAAAAGTTCTCTTTATTGAAAATGAACATCTTTATACAAACTCTTGAACGAGTCGGATAATTGCTGCACGGGCATACAAAAGTGGACTCAAAATAAGATAGTCGTCCTGTACATTATATCCTTTTACTAAAACTTTAAAAGCTATAGACACCTTCGGGCGAAGCTATCGCCTTTCCACGAAGCTGCATAAATTATGTGTCCGAGCTCCTGGATCATCAAAACGCTTCTTGAAGGAACGATCTGGACATGCCGGTAGGTGGACTGTATTGGGAAGTCGCTTTAGTTTCTTGCATGATGTCCTTGGTGTAGGGAACCTGTTGCAACGAGGGTCAGTACATCAAAATACACTGGTGAAGGCGAGCTAACCCAACTATACCAATCAACACGTTGTTTATATGACGCATGCAAGTTATTTTGTGGTCTTTCCATATTGCCTTAGTTTATTTTACAAGCAAGAATTTGATATGGAAGTTTACTGAAATAAATATGCCACCATTCGATAACTTTTATCTGCCCATCTGAACCACCTGCACAAATACTTACCATGACCTTCCCTGCCATGAAGACATAGTTAGCTTGCACAGTTTAAATATACGAGGGGATCACTGGCATGATGCCATAATGGACAAAATAGTCATTGACGAGGATGGTATACAATAAAAGTATATGAGGTGCCACACGCTATCCCGTCCAGTACGTGAGACTAAACATGAAGTTCCGTCCGGATCGGATCGGTGCCAGTGCCCCAACGACCATCCTCAGGAACTATGACCTTGTGCACAAGTTGTCCGTGATGAACGATGTTTTTACTAAGTTATCAATTGATGCAGTTTAAGGCAACACGAGTACGAGACAAGTAGCATGTCATGATTTATTTTGTATAGTCTCCCTGATCAGTTTATTGCATAGCAAGGTGTGTTCTATACATAGCACAATTATAGAAAAGTATACATTCTAACTTGAATTGAAATATTTTGAAAAAAATATTCTAAGCGAAATAGCATGCAACAAGGTAACTGTTTTTAAGTTGGTTGACAAGCACAAATAATCCAAGTATATTCCTTTTTATCTTGACATCTTTTAGTTATTATGGTAACGTTTGATCGGTATAATCAAGAAGGCAAGATTTTTAGATATGAAGACTTGGTAGAAGGGTCAACTGAATTGAATTATAGCCACTTACAAGTTGGTTGAAGAAAGAAAAGGAAAAAGAGGTGCTTCAAGACTCCGCTCGTACGACGTCAACTGCACGATCACCTGTATTACCACGAATAGATGATCAATACCACTTCTACTCTTTCCAAGCTCAGAATAAAATATAGTTCAATGAACGAAAGCAATGAAATCTATCAAAACCGTTCAAAAAATACAAATCCAAAAACTAACTCTAAAGTACGAAAGCAACATGGCGACAACGAAAACTAGGCAAGAAAACTTGCAGCGGAGAGGTCCCTTTTGACTCTGCCGCTAAGTCCATCCTGGGGGTACGGTCTCCTGAATATGAAAATTGATTCCGAAGAAGCAAATCCATAACGAGGATAAGATCTTGATTCAATCTATCATGATCGAACCATACCAATTAGTATTTCTTAGCCGTACTCCCCAAAAAAGGGGAACGGGATACCACAATGTCTCTCTGCCTTTACCTGCTGGTATACCAAGTATCTGGATACGAAGCTAGCTACCTCCCGCTTCATAACGTACCACCAAACATGTTCTCTCATGTCTTTATACATCTTCTTGGCACCTGGATGCATAGTGTACTAAGATCGATGCGCCTCCTGAAGAACCTCCTCGCGCAACGCTCAATTCGGCACACACAATCTAGTACCATGCCGCAATGATCCATCCTCTTCAATAATAAACTCCTCTGCTAATCCTATCTGAACCTTCGCTCTGATGCTCCTTAGAGACTCATCTTCAAACTGTGTGGCTCTGATCCTGTCTATCAACTATGACTGTACCGGGAGTCCCCACATCAGCGTCGCGACTATAGGAACTAGCACCTTAATACCCAAGCTCTCTAGATCGGATAATAAATGTCTTTCCCTAGTCAAGTATATAGCCACTGGATACCTGCTCAAGGTATTAGCCACTATGTTGGCATTTTCGGGATGGTACTGCAAATAAATGTCAAAGTCCTTCATCAACTCCAACCACCGCCTCTGTCTCAAGTTAAGCTCCTTTTGTGTAAACACATATTTCAAGCTCTTGTGATATGAAAAGATCTCCACTCGCTTTCCATACAATTAGTGCATCCATATCTTAAGAGAAAAAATAACTGCTGCCAACTCCAAGTCATGGGTAGGGTAATTTTTCTCATGCATGCGTAATTGCCTGAAAGCATAGGCAATCACCTTCCCGTTCTGCTACAACACACAACCCAAACCTTTACCCGAAGCATCACTATATATAAAAAATCCTCCTGCCTGACAATGTCAACACTGGAGTTGTAGTCAACCTTTTTTTCAGCTCCATAAAAGCAGACTGACTCTCCTTAGTCCAGATGAACTATACGTCCTTCCTGGTTAGCCTAGTCACCGGCTCTGTAATCTTGAAAAAATCCTGAACAAACCTTTGTTTGATGATAAATAAAAGAATAAAAACTGGGTTTATACGAAACCCTTTCTTTGTTTACAAACAAGAAAAAAGAGTACAATTAATCCTATACGAGGATGTTAAGTACAATAAAAATGATTCTGGGGAAAAATTGCTATAGGAGTCTGATATGCGGTCGATCACTTTGTCCCTTGGACCACACAATGACGAAGAAGTATTGTGGAAGAAGAAGAAGCAGCTTCAAATATTACAGGAGGGATTGGATTCTCGTTGCCAAAGTCGTCAATAACTACTCTCTGTCTGTGCTCTCTCTCTATAATCCCTTGATCTCTGATCTTAATCCCCTCTTCGACCTTTTCGACCTTTTTTCCTGTGACCAGAGGTATCTATTTATAGAGATCAGTCACAGTAACTGTCCAGTCGGCGTAGAAGCCAAACTGTGAAGAGAGTAGCACTCTTTATGCGGCGGTTATAATAATTGCTACCCACGTCTGAATGATCTCCTGAATCTGCGTGTGACGCGTGTCCCATTATGAGATAACACGTATAACTTCTTCTCGAAGACCACGACATGCAAGCCACGTAGGTAACTGCCCCTTGCGTAGAGATGGTTGGCGTAAAAGCCAAATAACTGTCTTGTTGGCGTAAAAGCCAGATAGCTGTCTTATTGGCGTAAAAGCCAAATAGCTGTCTTGTTGGCATAAAAGCCATATAGCTGTCTTATTGGCATAAAAGCTAGATAGCTGTCTAATAGGTAACCAGCATAAAGATGGCCAATTATCCTTCCTGACTGAGGTCTTGAGCGTATTCTGGGCCAAATAGCCTTATCACATACCTTTGCAAATATAGCCTGAGTTAGCGTATTTCGAGGAGATAGCATACGACGTGCTCCTATAGTTTAAAATAGCCTGGTTGGCATAAAATGCCAGGATGGTGATGTGAACGTATTAGCCCTAGTTTTAGCTCTCTCAGTCATTAAAAATAGAAAAAAATCTCGTGCATTAAATGTAGAGATCTGTCCCTATCTCGTGCATTAACTGCAGAGATATGCCTCAAGTTCTGTATGAAGAACAGCTTTTGACGTGGCGACTGATTTTGTCTCATCTTGAGTGTAAAAACTCATCTCTACCTGTGTAGAATAGGCAGCGTATCCCTTGAATGCGTAAAAATGACTTGTATCAAGGATATGTCAATAAACGACAATCTGGGTCTCTGTGCAAACTCATCATCACAGCCGTCCTTTCGATCATCGTGCAGTACTCTTTGTCAGGAGTCAGGTTCACTGTTTTGTCTGACAGGTTCATTCGAGGAATTCGAAGAGTTCCTCGTACAACTTCATGATGTATTAAAAGCAAACGTATTTTACGCCGGAGGGAGGTGTAGCAACCTTTTTACGCCAAAACGGCATTTGAATGCTGCTTTACGCGGACTATTCTGGAGCTCTATTTTATGCTAAATAGCATTGAAGCTCTGTTGTATGCCAATAGCTCTGAAGTTATATTTTATGCCATACAGCGCTGAAGCTCTGTTTTACGCGGGCTTCATGCATATTGGGGGTTTTACGCGTATAATTCCCCAACGTATTTTCATGCTTCTACAAGACCCCCTTCAAAATTTTCAAATTCCTCGTAATTTGAAATACTTTGAATGAAGCATGAAACGGTCAAATTTGACTCGTTCTGCGAGGCTAATTTTTCGGAGACATTTAGGAAGTTATTGGGATTTGGTATGTTCTCTTCTGCCTATATAAAGGCAAGCGAGTGAACCTGTTTTTCCATGCTTCCTTCACCAAAAAGATAGTTGCCGAGATTCATCGGGCTGACCTGAAGAAGAAGAAGATTATGCTCTTCCAGCATGTAAGGAGCCGTAAAAGGAGGCATCTTCGAGCAAATGTCCTCTGCAACGATGGATCATGGAAGGATATCATAGCTTCCTTTGCTTGGGATAATCAGCAATTTTATATGGCGATTCGTCCAGGAGAGAGAAAGGGTCTCATCGGACCTCACAGCTTGCTAGCTGTATTTTCTCCTATTATAAAGCTGGACGTAGGTAGGCAGTTTGGCCCTGTCTTCCAGTATTATGTTGGGTCTGAATCCCTAACACAATTCTAGGGCGTGGCCGCCATGGCGTATGGAGGATGGGTTTGAATAATTTACAAAGGCCCAGTTTTGTATCCTCCCGCCATTCACTATTTTCTTGTTCATCGGCCGAGGAAGCCGAAGAAATGCCGTAGAAGAAGAAAAAGATCTCCACCAATATGAGAACCTGGCGCAATAGATTCCCATGGTGATCTTGAATATTAATGGAAAATCCTTTATAAAATGGATTTCCATCATATGTAATCATGATCTTAAATATTAATGAAAAATCCTTTGTAAAATAGATTTCCATCATATGTAATCATGATTAATAAACTTGTCTTCTTTTACGCATTCTGATTTGCCATATTTGCTGTGAGGAAGTCTGATAATGTGCAGCTTCGACACGTCTGAGAAATTTTACGCTGACTCTGATAAACGCTTATCCGGTCACGTCCCAACTTTTACGCGTAACGGAAGATGCGTAAAAAAAGTTCTTTAGCATTAAGTTGTCTTGAAGATCCAATTGTCATGCTGTTTTTGGACGAGGAGTCGCATAGAATTCTGAACCGTCATTTCTCTGATACGAAGAATTTTTGTTCAGAACATCATCTTCAAGAATGGCTTCCCGAAAATTCCTCGAAACAGGGCAATAAATGTCTGCTGAACAGGCCATACTTGAACTTAGATGTAAAGGATTCTGGCTAGACTTCGAATGAACTTCCAATGGCCCAAGAAGAAGGGTCATCTTCAATGCTGACATCTGTGTGTTTCAGGCACTTGTAATATCTTGTAACCAAAAAGGAGCATTTTCTGCGTAAACCCTTGTAATTGGCTTTCTCGAGTATAAGACCCAAATTGTCAAGATATACGCGTACTCTGTCCTGTGTAATTTTAAGATATGCGGAAAGTCATAGATCCATAGCATCTGTATCTTCTGAGCGTAAAATCATAGATCTATAGCTTCTGAGCTTAAAATCATAGATCTGTAGCTTTTGAGCGTAAAACCGTAGATTTGTAGCCTCTGAGCGTAAAAGCTCATGAGCGTAGAACCATAGATTTGTAGCTTCTGAGCGTAAAACCATAGATTTGTAGCCTCTGAGCGTAAAATCTTCTGAGCGTAGAACCATAGATTTGTAGCTTCTGAGCGTAAAAGCTCTTGAGCGTAAAACCATAGATTTGTAGCCTCTGAGCGTAAAATCGTGAATTTGTTACGCAGTATGACTGTCGGTCTTCTTTTTCAAATGATAGGCTGACGTGGTCCCCAATCATAACCGACTATTAAAAATCGGATTTGGTTAGGGATTCTAAGAGTTATCTGAACTCTATAAATAGCCCAAGATCTTGAGAGAAAAATCCTTCATCTGTTTCTACAAAACCCTTTTCTTTTGAGAACTCTTCGTCTTTGTCTCTTTTCTGAGAACTCTGAGTTTAGCCATGGCACCAAAACAGGCCTCCGTTGCTAAGGGAAAGAAAGTCGCTTCTTCATCTCGCTCCACTGCTTAAGCATGAGCGACCCCTGTTAGGCCGAGCGAGCCTCGTTCTGAGCGAAGTGCTCCGCCGTCTAGCTGTGCCCCGGGCATCACAGGTAAAGACTTCGAGAGGAAGAAAACCCTTCGTATACGTTGTACGTGTACGCACAAGGTCATCTTTTGTGCTAAGAGTCTCTTCAAGGAAGATGACGCACAGAGATGTTTTATCATTACGCCCATATTTTTAATGTGTCAGCATAAAACTCCATCTTTTGCCGTCTGGCGTAAAAACTCAGACTGTCAAATTTTGGTGTATACGGCAAAACCTTGGGTTTTACGCACTGGATGTAAATTCTAGCGTAAAACTCAATTTTTAGCAGTCAGGCGTAAAAGCACAGACTGTCAGGTTTTGGCGTATACTGCCAACCTTGCGTTTTACTTACTGAAAATAAATTCCAGCGTAAGACTCAACTTTTTGCAGTATGGCATAAAAGCTTAGACTGTTAGGCTTTGGCGTATACTGCAAGAGTGTAGCGTCTAGCATAAAACTGACTTATTTTCTTGCATTTTACAGTGGACCTGCAGATCCCTCCTTTGGCTGAAGTGATGGGCTCTGCTGTTGGAATGCTGAATTCCAACTATCTGGAGGACTTGTCCCATGTGACATTCACTATCTCTGGAACCAAGTATCCTGAAGAAAGGGGAACTCTGATCTCGGCCCAAGGAGAACAAATGTTGCTGAGTATGATCAGTGGGGAGCCCCTGACGTATATAGATGGGACTAAATATAAGAAACTGGCTTTCTTATTCGGGATATGATTGATAAGCAATCCCAAACGAAGCCCAAGAAGGAAGATTGGATATTTTCTGCTGAGGGTACGATCATGTATCTGTCAAATATGCCCAGATATTACCCTATCTCAGCATTCTTCCATGCCACTCATCCCAGGAAGATGGTATGGACTCTGACTCCATATCTTCATGGGCGGCCATGAAAGATCTCAAACAAGAAAGGATTGAACCGATGAGTCTTTGTGAGCAGTCCTTCAGGCCCTGTTATGCCTTTCAGAGTATTACTGTCGGGCAGCGTCCCGAGTGAAGATACTTCACTGATCCAGCCGATTCAAATAACTTCAGAGGATTACTGCCGCAGCGTCCTGAGTGAAGATACTTCACTGATCCAGTCGATTTAAATAACGACTTTCTGCAATGACTTTATGGGGCAGGGAGGAGTATACCCCAAGGTTAACCCTCGCACCAGTGGGTAGCTTAGCCCCGGGAATCTTCGATGGGCTAGTTCAACTGCCTGAGCCCTGAAGCACTTTCAGACGGAGCTGGAAAGTATAGGCTTGTTTGCGGTTGTGAGTGCCACTAGTGTTGGGCTGCCTCTCAACCCCAACTTGTTCTTAGCTTTGATGAAGCGGTATAACTCGCTCACTGGACTTTTGCCACTCCGCTGGGGGAGTTAGGCCTGGCACTTCATGAGATGGCAGACATCTCAAAGCTGCCAATGGGAGACACTCCTTATGAAGAGTACGTTCCCACAAACAGGGAGCTGAGGGATACAAACCCTCGGGAAGTGGCAGTATATCAAGAGCTGATGAGCCACTACCTTGCATGCACCACCTTCTTCCAAGAGCCCTCTGATTTGGCCTATATCAACAAATGGGTATCCTACCTCTTCTTCCACCAGGCCAGAAATACCAAGCAGGATAAGGTTGTAGATAGCAGAGATAAGCCTTTGAATCTTCTGAGTATGCTTAGTGCCAGTACGGTCGATGATCTCATTGAAGACGCAGGGGCTTCAGATTATGTTCTCGCTGAGGAGATAGGGGGTTATCCTGCAGGCACTAAAGCCTACAGTTATATAAGGTATTTTCGCAAGCCTATGTCAAGGGAAGCTCAACTGGCTGGCTTCCTCTCCATCTGGTTGCGCCGATGGGTAGTGCTTGGCATCGCGTCTGCAGACCACATTCATCACAACACCTTTTCGCCCGCGGTACGTTTGATGTTTGGAGCAAGACTGGGCCTGCTCCCTGCCATGGTATACATGATTCAAGCTGGCCTGAGGGCCATTACTGAGGGACTGCTGGCTGATGAGCCACAACGTGAAGGATATCCGAGAGTGGAATTACCATTCCTATATCTGATGGGATGGTTAATCCTTCACAACACCAGAGTGATGTCTCCCGGATCTGCCGGCGGTTCAGAAAATAACTTCTTGTTGAACTACAAGAATTCTTTTTGGAATGTGACTAGCGTCATAGATTGTTAGCGAGTATTAAATTTTGCCCATGGTTGGAAGCTCTTCTGCATCGTCCCCCTCGTACATATCAATCAACAGGGGACGAAACTTCAGGATGCGGGTCAGGGAAGACTATTCTTTCTCCTGAAGCCTTTTACTGGTTGGTCTGCATTAGACCTTCCCATCTGCTGTACAGAAGTGAGGACCACTGCTACTTAGAGCCTTATCTGCCTAACCATTTTGCCAGGCAATTTGGGTACGACCAGTTGCACGTGGGGAATCCTATCACCAGCTTCAAGTTCAAAGGTGGACTTATCGACGGAGCCAGAGGTTGGCGGTACTTCATCATGGGTTATACCGGAGCACTCTTTGCTGTGCCCGCGACTTCTCTCTCCATGGAGTTGTGCATTCTTCATTCGTACGCGCAGTTTTATGTGTCCATCAATACCTTCCATCGTGATTTTGATGTGTATGGAAGTTTCAGGATGCCCTCCCATAAGTCAACTGGAAGAGAGGAGATCCCATCAGTCTCCTCTGATGAAGGTGAAGACACTACCGGTACAAACGATTTCTTGTTAATAATACCGAGAGGCGTAATAGCTCCGCCAGCTGAGCCTATTGTTATTTCCAATAAGCGAAAGGCTTCCACTCTGAAAGAGCCTTCCCCCTGCAAGAAGAAGAAGACTGTCAGAGGTCCTAAAAGGACTTCCACCCAGGGGGCCTCTAGGAGTGAGCCTGTTGTTTTCCCTGTTGGGGGTGATTCTTTGATCAGAGGTCCTTCGCCTTTTAGAGAGGGAACCACCACAGTTCTGGCTGACAGTGCTAGAGATTTTTTGCCCGCGATTGCTGCCGCTACCACCGTTACTGGTAGTACTTCAAGATCGCCTTCGAGGCCGAGCATAATAAGAATCAATGTACCTTTACCCAACAAATAACGGGACTAGCCCTTCCTTCGTCTGTAAGTATCTCAAGCAAGATTCCGCCCGATGAACCTCGAGTAGATCTGGGTGAAGACTGGGATGATTACCCTCAGACGTCAGTTGGTGCACCCTCTTCTCCAGGTATGTCAGCTTGTTTAGCATTATTAAGAAATGATTTAGCTATACAGGCTGCAGATGCAACATACATACCATCGGCCATAGGTAAATGTTGTCTTCACGCTTTTTTCAGGAAAATTAACATCAAATTGATATTAACTTTTCCTTATCTTATTTGCAGGTGAAGACATCTCGGGGGAGGGCGAAGTTGACACAACTTCTGACTTTGTTGCGGATCCAGCTAATAAAACGGTGGTGTCCGACATCGAAGAAGCAGGCTTTGAAGCTGCCGATCTTTCATCCGCAACATTCTCGGGTGTCATCTCGCCCGTAATAGTTCAAACAACATCAGAGGAGGATGAGCCCATTATCTCGACTGTGCCTCCTTTGTTGAGCATGCCAGCAACTTCGACCGATGCTGGTGTCCCTTCTTTTGTCGCGCCATTTGTTGAAGCGACGACTGTGGCAACATCCTCTGCCGACATTCCAGAATAGAGATTTACCAACATCGCGGCCACTCCCAGCGTACATCCGATCTTTGCTATGCTAGTTGAATAATACACTAGCATATTCTACCGCACTTTGAAAGAATTGATATCCATGGTGCTGGAGAGGAATCTAAGCTTTGATGCTCTGAAGACGTCCTCCAAGCTCACCATAGCGCCGATTAGAAATTTCAATGACGCTGAAAGAGCTGATGCGCTAGAGCAAATAGGTAATAGTTTAGAACAACCCATTAACAATAATTGCAACTATCCCAAGGCAGCATCAACGATCTGATTCAGGCTGAGTATGACTCCCTAACTATGAAACTTGCTCAGCAGATAGAATCTCTAAACAAATCCATCCAGGAACATCAGCAAGAGATGGATAAAGAGCAAGCTGTCTTGGTGGAGGTTATTCCTCAGCTAGCTAAGTGCTAGGCCGAGTGTGATGGAAATAAAATGAGGGTTCGAGAATTGGAAGCTGAACTCGCTCAGGCATGGGAGAGGCTTCTCAAGACATCGGTAGTTCGTGATGTATTTGAGGGCCAAGTGAAGACATCTCAACAGAACTTGAAACATGCGGGTATCATCCACACAAGTTTTGTTGATTCTCTGTCCGAACTATCTCACTTGAGCAATGACGAGGCAAGGCTGGAACGGGCTCGTGCTAACATTTTGAACTCCAAGAATGAGAGGATGGCTGCTTTGGCGAAACAGATTCGCGATTTAACTGCTCTTCCCCAATGATGTACTTTTTTGCTCCTTTTGTAATTTGCTATTCCCAAAGATAATAAAGATACTTTTCCTGACTTTGTGGACCTATCACTTTGGAATATAAATGATATGCTAAGATGAAAGTGATATCAGAGGTAATATGGACGTGATATCCTTTCGGTAAGGTTTAGTTGAACATATCTATTCAGATATAATATGGACATGATAGAATATGATCCAACTAAATTTGTGTACAAAACACTATCAGAGGTAATATGGACGTGATAGGTTTTGCCATTTCAAATTAGTTAAACATATCTATTCAGAGGTCATAAGAACATGATAGAATATGCTCCAACTAAGTTTTTTGTACGTAGTATCGTCAGAATGAGATCTTCGTCATACTCCGTTTAAGCAAGGGAGATTAAGCATAGTACTTCTTCAGGAATTTGCCGTTGATAGGAGCCATTATCAAATCTCCATTAGGCTTGGCTAATCTGTAAGCGCCATTTGAAAATATGGTTTCAATCACATAAGGGCCCTCCCATTTGGGCTGGAATTTGCCCTTACTTTTGTGCATAATGATCATTGGCCTCTTCACAGCTAAAACTAGCTCACCAACTTTGAACACTCTTTCCTTCACTTTTTGATTAAAAGCCCTGGAAATGCGTGCCTGGTAGAACTCAATGCGCTATTGAGCTTGAAGTCGTTTCTTGTCTAATCCTTCTAGCTCTTGAAGCCTTAAGTGATCATTATTTTTCTGAGTCAACTCATTAGCCACTGCTATTCTGAGTGATAGAATTTGGACTTCAATGGGGAGAACTGCTTCACACCCGTAAACTAATAAAAATGGGGTACAACCCATTGGTGTTCGTACCGTTGTACGGTATGCCCAGAGACATTCCCTCAGTCTCTCGTTCCAATCTCTTTTGTTTGAAGAGACGAACTTCTTTAAGAGTTTGATGATGGTTTTGTTAAAGGCTTCCGCCAAACCATTAGCAGCAGGGTTATATGCCATTGAGGCCATATTTTGTATCCGATTCTTATCGCAAAATCGGTAAAACGCTTGACTGATGAATTGAGGCCCATTGTCATGAATTATCCTTCGGGGTATCCCAAAGCAATAAATGATATGGTGTTTGATAAAGCTGATCACGTTGGATGTCTTTACCTCAGCAAGAGGGATTGCCTCCGCCCATTTGGAGAAATAATCGGTGATAGCCAATATGAACCGATGTCCTCTAGAAGACGACGGATGAATAGGACCAATGATATCCATACCCCATGCTTCAAAGGGCCATGATGCAATAGTAGGATATAAATACTCAGAAGGCTGATGTATAAAATCCGCATGAACCTGACAAGCTTTGCATTGTCTTGCATATTTCACGGCGTTTGCAATCATGGTAGGCCAGTAGTAGCCCATTCTCCTGATACGATCCTGTAACTTTGGACCGGATTGATGTGCTCCACATACACCGTCATGAGCTTCTCGGATAATCCGCTTTGCATCATCATCAGAGAGACATCGTAACAATAGCCCATCATATGTTCGGCGATATAGACTTTGTGAAGAAGCATCAAAATAGAAGCGTAGTGATCATCTTTTGATAGATACTGCTTCTTTAGGATCCTCTGGTAGGATTCCGTATGATACAAAGTCTATAAAGGGACTTCTCCAATCTCCTTTAGGAGGAAGCGTGTTTATAACATAGCTGCGTTCTATGTGAAAATTATTTTTCACACAAAACAAATCTCTGTTAAGAAGGATCACCGAATTCTGCCTTCTTATAGGAATATCCAGATCTGCAGCTAGACTGGCCAGAGCATCAGCTTCCAAAATTTGAGATCGAGGCACATGCTCTAAGAAGAATCCTTTAAAAGACATTGCTATCTCGATCGTTGTTTGGTGATAAGGAACGAGGTCTGGATTGCGGACTTCATATATTCCTCTGACCTGGTTGACGATCAGCTGGGAATCACCAAAAGCTTCCAGGTATTCAACATCCAATTCTTTAGGGACTTGAAGCCCGATGAGTAGAGCATTATACTCTGTCACATTATTAGAGCAGGGTTCGCTAAGAGAATATGCTCGATAGATGATTAGTTTATCAGGAGTCACCAGAATAATTCCTACTTATGAAACCATGTTTCCCTTGGGACCAGTCCTGGAGGCACCATCGAAGAATAGCTGCCATGTATCACCTTCCATTGCTGAATTACATTCTGCAACTTTGTCAGGAATGTCCTCATATAATTTGGAGGTTTTCGGAATTGGATGGGCGGCTAAGAAATCAGCCAACGCTTGACCTTTCATGGACTTCTGAGGGACATACACCATATCATATGGTGTTAGTAGCATTGCCCAAGTTGCGAGTCGGGAATTAAGAACACTTGGCTTATTCATTAATACCCGAAGGGGATTGATTCTGGAGATGATATGAATAGTTTGGCCCGTCACGTAATGTCGCATCTTCTGAATGGCAAACATTAGGGCCAAACATTCTTTTTCCACTGGATTGTACCGGTGTTCAGCTCCGACCATCATCCTGTTTAAATAGTAGATAGCTTGTTCATAACCCTCATTGTTCTTCTGTGTGAGAAGAGCCCCCAAAGAATGATCTATTGCTCGAACATACATCAAAAATGGTCTTCCTATGACGGGAGGCACCAGAGCTGGAGGATTAGTAAGATAGCGTTTGATATCATTAAACGCTTGCTGACAGGCTTCATCCCATACGAATGACACACCTTTCTTCATTAGACGAGAAAAAGGTTGACATCTTCCAGAGAGGTTGGATATGAATCTCCTGATGTAAGCTAGACGACCTTGAAATCCCCTGAATTCTTTCAGATTATGGGGCGGTCGCATTTCCAGGATAGCTTTTACTTTATCAGGGTCAACTTGAATGCCTTTAGCGGTTATGACAAATCCCAAAAATTTGCCACTGGATACACCGAGAAAGGACTTTGTAGGGTTCATTTTGAGTTGATATTGGCGCATCAACTCAAACACTGTCTTCAAGTCTTGGATGTGATTATCGTTGAGGCGACTTTTGATAGCGATATCGTCTACGTAACATTCCACCATTTTGCGTAGATGCTCATGGAATATGTTACTCATAGCTCGCTGATATGTGGCCTCGACATTCTTTAATCCAAAAGGCATGACTATATAGCAATATACCCCCAATGGTGTACGGAAGGCAGTATGCTTCTTATCTTCAGGATTTATCTTAATTTGATTATATCCTGAAAATTTGTCCATGAAAGAAATGCACTCAAAACCGCACGTATTATCGATCATGACGTCTGCGATGGGAAGAGGGAACTCATCCTTAGGGCAGGCCGTATTTAGATCTCAGAAATTGATGCAAATACGAACTTTTCTGCTTTTTTTCATGACCGGGACAACATTAGCGACCCAATCAGGATGTTGTTCTTCCCGGATGAACCCGTAGGCTATTAGTTTCATGATTTCAGCTTCAATGGCATCCATTATATCCGGGCGTAACCGACGTTGATGTTGTTTTACAGGCTTTGAATTGGGCAGTATGTTGAGTTTATGGGTAGCCACTTTTGGATCAAGACCCGGCATATCCTCATAATTCCACGCAAAGACATTGATATATTCTTTTATCAGTTGGATCATTACTTCCCTTTCTTCTTCGAAAAGTTTGTCACTGATAAATATCGGCTTTGGTAAAAATTTATCCCCAACATTGACTTGGATAACTTTATCTTCAGTGGGTGGTTCTCTTTGCTCGAACCGGGTTTCCTATTGTGTATCCATTTGTTCTGCCCAGGATTCATTTTCAAACGGTTCAGATTCTTGTTCCTCTGCTTCGAGATAATCTGTCAATACCGTATTTACTGACAATATCCGTTCGAGTTCATCATCTGAATCGGAGGACGACAAACCATCATGAGAATAGGAAATGGTCTCCCCACTTGACTCAGAGTTGTTTCAAGTTACAAGAGACGTGGTATACCCTAACCCAAAATGAGTTCGTTGACAGTAGGGATCACCATGCAACGACATTCGTCTGCCTTTTCCATAGTTGAGGCCTGGCTCCAACTTCAAGTCATAATCCATGCTTTGCATAATCTTCAAAGCTTGTGGGCTATATCTGTGAACCTGTATTTTCCCAGCATCAGACTCGTGAGAATCTTCTTGTACAATCGGTCAATTCCGTATGTGGCCGAAGACTATTGGATGCTGATCGTTGCGAGTAGGTGGAACAATAAAGATAGAATCTTCATGTGGCCCATATATCGTGATGACATTAGATATTGACGCTACTTTCCACACATACGGATGATAGAAGTCCATAGCTTCCAAGAATTTTTGTGCTATAGGCTCTATATCATTATGGGGGGAGGATTCTTGATTAGGAAATTGAGCCTCAGTGTACTGGAAAAGAGAATCTTTATTATCGTCAGAAACGACGTTCCCGGTTGTATTTACATCAGTCGGCTGCTTGTTGCGCCTAAGGTTGATAACCAAAGGTGGAGGCTTCTGGTTCAGAGTGATCACTAGGGGATCCTTTCCTCCTTTTGATTTGGTTTTGCCCAAGTGGATAGTCATGGGTTCTATGACTTTCGGACGGGTAGTGCGCCCTTTCACCTTGATTGACAAAGGTTGCTCAGCAGATGGTTCTCCTGGATCCCGGTGGAATTTTTCCTCCGTCCTGCCTGACACCTCCTTCATGTAGTCTTGGGTATATAACATGGCATCAGAATAGTAGGACTCAACTCCTTTGAACGGGTTGAGATCAGCAAACTCTGTCTTCACTGTCCCTTGGACGTCTACATATTTGAAACATTGATGTAGAGTTGAAGGAACAATATTGTGATCATGGATCCATGGTCTGCCCAATAGAATGTTGTAAGACACCTCCGAATCAATGACGTAGCATGTAGCCACTGATCTAAGGTCACCAATCTGGATCCTCAGACGAATCTTCCCCAACGACTTGCTTTTTCTGGCATTGAAGCCCACGATTGTAGCGGTAGTGTAAGCCAGTTCGCTTGTAAGAATTCTCAACGGTCTTAGCAGACTATGAGGGATAATGCTGATCGACGATCCCGAATCTATGTGAATCCAGTCTACCTCCATGGAGCCGACGTATCCGGTGTAATAAAGAGGCCTGTCATGCTTGTTATATTTCAACAACATGTCCTCTTGAGTGAAAGTGATGTTAGGGACCACTTCCATCACACTATGGCATTGAGGACATGCCACATGCTCTTTATCAGGGGACTTGAGCTGAGTCAAGCATACATCCGCCTGCATTAACGCTTCACTTAAGGCTTGACGAGTATCTTTGGATAGCCTAAGTAGCTCAAAAAGGGACAATCTGGTTGGGGTATTAGCCAACTGAGCCAAGATGTCGAAGTTATATGGTTTCTCTAAACCTTTGTTTTGAATATTCTTCAAAGGTTTATCAAAACGAACTTCTTTTTGCTTGCCTTTGTGCACCAAAGTTGTTTTAGAAGGACCTGCCTCTGGTATAACAGGTTCAGGCTCTGGAAGTTTGGCAGCTGAAGTGTCTACCGTTGCTTCTTCCTGATTTCCTCTATAGTCCTTGAGGTAGGCTTTCCCTGACCGGGTTCCGGTAGCCAAAGCCTCTTCTTCTGATGTCGGGGATATTACAACCATATGGCATGGTTTGCATCTGGAGTTCTTTTTAGACTTAGCTTTAGCAGCTTGAGTCTCTTCCTCAATCTCTGACACCAGATCAGGATGAACCCACATGATCTCCCCACGCTTGGTAGTTAGGGGTACCAGGTCATGATTTTGACCCCTGGTCGGAGGGAGATTAACAATGTTCATCATCACCCGTGGAATAGGTACCACACCATCGGGGACTTCCTGAGGGGGCAGATTGCCAAATTGGAGAGAGATCATGTTGGCAGTGACCGTCTTCTCGCTATTACGTAGAGTGATGGCCTTGGCGTCGATCAACTCCTGGATTTTCCTTTTTAGTACATAACATGCCTTAGTGGGGTAATTTATGTATCTGTGGAAAATGCAGTACTTAGGGTTATTTGTACTGCCAACTTCATTTGGGCACTTTACCTCGGGGAGAGTAAGCTTGCCACTTTTGACTAGAAATTTGAATATGCTCGGAATATCGTCATCGTCAAAAGAATATTCTTCTATGGGTCTGAAAGTCCCAGGTTTTGTCTGCGTAGTTGCCGGAGTATTTTGCCTGGAAGTATTGATTGCCTTCCTTTCCTTTTGCACTACGTGTATGATCATTATTGGAGGATAACCGCTTTCCTCTATCATAGGTAGAGATCATGATTCAGTTGTCGCGCGCCTTCCGACTGTTGTCTTCAGCGGCTACCGCTGAGATGATAAACGAGGGCCAATCATGGAACTGATATGGTCCCGTGAATACTGAGATCAGTGGGAGAAGGTTCTTCCTGCAAATGTCTACCAAGGCAGAATCTGGAACTCTGGGAGGCATCTGCAAAGTAGCCTGACCAAAACGTTCAATAAAAGTACGAACATTTTCTTTTTCTTTCTGCTTCACTTCGATGAGCGATGACATAGACGTGTCCATTCCTCCTTCTTAGAATCGAGCGAAGAACAGAGTCTTGAAATCTTCAAAAGAAGTAATGTAGTTGTCCGCTAGACTACGGTACCATTGGTAGGCTACCCCAGACAGACAGCCCTAAAACACTCGAGTGAGAAGAGCGTCATTCCCTTGCAACAACACCATTATTATGCTGAAGTAGTTCATGTACTGGCTTGGTGACGTTTTCCCCTCAAACAAAACTATAGCCTGTGGTTTGTATTTTGGTGGGAAAGGGATCTCGTCCCAGATAGCTGGGTATGGCTAGTTGATTCATAGCTTCTTGAGCTGATCCTTATGCTTCAAGGCATCAAATTGGGCCTTTAATTCCCGAACTGCTTGTATCGGATCTTCAGTTAGGAAAGGAACCACAGAGAGGTGAGAGGTTAGTTGTATTGTGACTCCAACAGGAGGTAATACATTCTTCGGGTTGAGAGGTTGAGGAGCAGCTGATTCTTGATTTTGAACAGGGTCCTGGCTTGATGGTATATCTACCCCCACCCGTAGTTGAGTTAGAGGAACAGGTGTTTGAGCTACCACAGCTGTGTGTTAAGTCACCATCATCTGGTACATACTCTCTATCATGGTCTGCATCTCTTTGAGTGATGCTTCTAATACAGCGATGCGTTGTTCCGTACTTCCTGACGGGGAAGCTTCTTCATGTTCATCTCCAATGGCATAAACTCCCATTTCTCTGGATGCTACTGAGGGATTGGTATAGATCTCTGTAGAGATGGAGTCTATACTGTCAGCATCAAATTCAGGAAACTGGCGACCCCCAGTATCAGAATCAGAAGAATATGAAGCCAATTGTCGTAACCTCAAGCGGGTGTTTCGAAAGACACCAGCTTCAATATTCTCAAGGAGTTTGTCAAATCTCCTTTGGCTTGGAGTTCTAGAGAGATGACGTCTTGAACTTGACCTTCCTCTAGGAATGTATGAAGCCATATTTACTGATGCGAATGTCGGCTCTTCTTTCAGGAAAGACAAAGAGTAATTCAACTAGTCGAAAATTGACCGTTTCGCCTTAGAGCAGCAGTAGTTAATTACAACCTTATGACTATTACAACAATGCTCCTTAGGGGGTGTAATAGACATACTAGAAGGTCCCCTGTCTTCGCATTTCTGGATCAGAAAATCACGCAAATCAGGGGGATTAACAGAAGAAGAAGGCTTATTATGCCTTTTTTACATCAGTGGGAACGTGGAGATTAGGAACCAGAACTCTCTCTCTGCCATAGGAATACATCAGTTCGCCCATGTGAGTAGCATACGATCCATCGTCCGTCTGAGGAGCGTATTTTCCCGTGAGACGGGTCTTTTTTGCGCGGATGGGCTTATCCTGGCGTAATCTAGAGCTTTGCACAGGTTCGCGTAAAACGGGGAGAGTCCTCAAATGGCCTCCAGCGTCATGCGTAATCTGAAGAGCGGACAACTTCTTCTCTTGGTGGCGTACAAGCCTAGAGGTTGGAAAACTCGCCACTTGTTTTCCCTTGATGTGATCAAAGGGACCATCTGCCTCATCGTAGATGGGAGATGTATTTTTACGCGCAGGGCGCGTTCTAGACTTCTGGATTGGCACTGAGGCATTGCCAGAAGTTTTGTCTGCCACGTCTTGGACGGGAGACAAAGTTTTATGCGCAGGGCGCATTCTAGACTTCTGGATTGGCATTGAGATATTTCCAGAAGCTTTGTCTGCCATGTCACAGACGAAAGACATAGTTTTACGCGCAGAGCACGTTCTAGACTTCTGGATTAGCACTGAGGCATTACCAGAAGCTTTGTCTGCCATGTCACATACGGGAGACAGGATTTTACGCGCAGAGCGCGTAGGCTGTGTTGTCACAACCTTGTTGATCGGAGGAGGAGAGCCAGCAGGAAGGGTAGAGGACGTCTTGGGCATCCAAACTTTACGCAGCTTCTTGTTGTTCTGGACAGAGAGGGAACAAGAGCTACACCCTGCATGAAGCATGTCTTTATAAGCAGATTGGTCGAATTGGACGATCAAAGTCTTTTTCATTGATCCGACGGATACAACATCGTGTTGAGTAATGGCTTTCTCATCAGATGAGAAAGTAGTCCCCAGCAGATTTGCCATCTTGTGTTTGATGATAAACATAAGAATGAAAACTGGGTTTATATGAAACCCTTTCTTTGTTTACAAACAAGAAAAAAGAGTACAATTAATCCTATGCAAGGATGTTAAGTAGAATAAAAATAATTCTGGGAAAAAATTTCTATAGGAGTCTGATCTGCGGTCGATCACTTTGTCCCTTGGACTACACGATAACGAAGGAGTGATGTAGAAGAAGAAGAAGCTTTAAATATTACAGGAGGGATTGGATTCTCGTTGCCAAAGTCGTTAATCACTACTCTCTGTCTGTCCTCTCTCTCTATAATCTCTTGATCTCTGATCTTGATCCCCTCTTTGACCTTTTCGACCTTTTTTCCTGTGACCAGAGGTCTCTATTTATAGAGATCAGTCACAGTAACTGTCCAGTCGACGTAGAAGCCAGACTGTGAAGTGAGTAGCACTCTTTACGCGGCGGTTATAATAACTGCTACCCACGTCTGAATGATCTCCTAAATCCGCGTGTGACGCGTGTCCCATTATGAGGTAACGCGTATAACTACTTCTCGAAGACCACAACATGCAAGCCACTTAGGTAACTGCCCCTTGCGTAGAGATGGTTGGCGTAAAAGCCAAATAATTGTCTTGTTGGCGTAAAAGCTAGATAGCTGTCTTGTTGGCGTAAAAGCCAGATAGCTGTCTTATTGGCGTAAAAGCCAGATAGTTGTCTAATAGGTAACCAGCGTAAAGATAGCCAATTATCCTTCCTGACTGAGGTCTTGAGCATATTCTGGGCCAAATAGCCTTATCATATACCTTTGCAAATATAGCCTGAGTTGGCGTATTTCGAGGAGATAGCATACGACGTGCTCCTATAGTTGAATATAGCATGGTTGGCGTATTTCGAGGAGATAGCATACGGCGTGCTCCTATAATTGAAGATAGCCTGGTTGGCATAAAATGCCATGATGGTGATGTGAGCGTATTAGCCCTATTTTAGCTCTCTTGGTCATTAAAAATGGAACAAAATCTCGTGCATTAAATGCAGAGATCTACCCCCATCTCGTGCATTAACTGCAGAGATATGCCTCGAGTTCTGTACGAAGAACAGCTTTTGACGTGGCATCTGATTTTGTCTCATCTTGAGCGTAAAAACTCATCTCTGACTGTGTAGAATAGGCAGCGTATCCCTTGAATGCGTAAAAACGACTTGTATCAAGGATATGTCACTAAATGACAGTCTGGGTCTTTGTACAAACTCATCATCACAGCCGTCCTCTCGATTGTCGTGCAGTACTCTTTGTCAGGAGTCAGGTTCACTGTTTTGTCTGACAGGTTCATTCGAGGAATTCGAAGAGTTCCTCGTACAACTTCACGCTGCATTAAAAACAAATGTATTTTACGTCGGAGGGAGGTGTAGCAACCTTTTTTACGCCAAAAAGGCCTTTGAATGCTGTTTTACGCGGACTGTTCTGGAGCTCTATTTTACGCTAAATAGCGTTGAAGCTCTGTTGTACGCCAATAGCTTTGAAGTCATATTTTACGCCATACAGCGCTGAAGCTCTGTTTTACGCGGGCTTCATGCATATTGGAGGTTTTACGCGTATAATTCCCCAGCGTATTTTCATGCTTCTACAACCTTCGATAATAGCCTACCAATTCAAGAAATCTTCTGATCCCCTCCACTGAACTCAGGGTAGACCATGACTCAACTGCTGATATCTTCTTCAGGTCTACTAAGATCCTGTCTCTTTTAATCACATGCCTGAGGAATTCAACCTTATCAAGGAAGAACTCACACTTTGAAAGTTTTCCATAAAGCTTCTCCATCCTGACGGTCTCCAGAACTATCCTCAGGTTCTTCTAATGCTCCTTCAGGGTCTTTGAATGTATCAATATATCATCAATAAAGACCACAACAAACTGATCCAGATACCGATGAAACACCTTATTCATCAGGTTCATGAATACTACCGGGGCATTGGTCAACCCAAACGGCATTACCAAGAACTCAAACTGACCATACCAAGTCCTTAAAGCTGTCTTAGAAATGTCTTCCTTCTTCACTTTCACCTGGTGGTACCCCGACCTCAAGTCTATCTTCGAGAATACCTTCTCTCCGCTCAACTGATCAAACAAATTGTCAATCCACGGCAACGGGTATTTATTCTTGATAGTGAGGTTATTGAGAGCCCGGTAGTCGATACATATACGTACCGACCCATCCTTTTTCGGTACGAATAATACCGGAGTACCCCACAGTGATGAACTGGAGCTGATGAAGCCCTTATCCTGTAACTCATCCACCTACTTATTTAAATCTACTAGTTCATAGTTGTTCAACCTATAGACGTTCTATGATATCGGCTCTGTGCCTGGCACTGAGTCTATAGAGAACTCCACATCTCTGTCTGGTGGTAACTCCGATAACTCCTCCGGAAAGTCGTCCATATACTAAGTAATCAATGGATGTGGCGGCTCATGCTCTTCCACCATAGCTCCACAGAAGTATCCCTCGCTCTACTCTGCTGCTCCTCTGACGAACTCAAATTTGGGCTCTCTTGGTGCGTGAAACAAAACTCTGCCTCCACGATAATCGATACTAGGATGGTGCCTACTCAACCAATCCATCCCGAGTACTATATCGTAGCTTGGAAGTAGCATTACGAGTAGACACATGCTCAACTCTCAGCCTCCCAAAGAAACTCTCCGATCCTTGCAAATATCACTAACTAGGATAATGCCACCCCCGATCATGATATTGCAAGTCCTTGCCAACTGTTCAGTCTCAAGATAATGCTTCAAGGCAAAAGATACAGATACGAAACTATGTGAAGCACCGGAATCAAATAAAGCATGAGCTAAAAAAGAATCAAGATAGACTGAACCTGACATAACATCTCCAACTGGTTCATCCTCTTCGATGGTCAAGGCAAAAACTCGCCCTTGCTGAGCACCTCTTTGCTATTGTTAGTACTGTATGAACCTCTACTGCTGAGTCGGCAACAGAGGTCCTATCTGATGTCCCGCTGGTGGTCTCGCGGGTGCTCTCTGTGCCTAGGCCCCGCCCTGAGCTGGACGAGCTGGAGCTCTAGGATAAGCCCTCAACTGATGGTCTCCTGATCAGAAGAATAAATACTGACCCAATCTTATCCTGCATGCATCCCATCCATGTCTCGATTTCTTACATAATGGGCAAGGAATGGCTGGCCTCTGAATCTGGTGCATCTGCTGCACTTGCGCTCTAGCTGGTACATGTTACTGCTGCCTCGGCTGCTGGAAGTGTATCTGATGTTGCTGCTGAAAGTGAGGCTAGTTCGTTGGGCCCGTGCTAGTTCTAGATCCTCCTATGTCCCTCGGCCTCTTGGAGCCAAGCTCTAGATCATCCTCTGCCCGCTGTGTCTGCCCCAGAATCTCCTCAAAAGTAGCGGTGGGGTCTCCATTCGTATGTGATTTGATCTCCATTTTCAGGCCCTTCCTGAACTTCCTGGCCTTCCCTCTAGGATTCTCTCCCTCCACAAAGTGGCCAAATCTGTAATGCTCCGCTGCATACTCATCCACCGTCATACTTCCCTGAATGAGGTACTGAAACTGGCTCTCTAGAGATGTCAGAGCCATATATGAAAAGAACTTTTTCTTGAAGAGCTCCTTAAAAGCTTCCTAAGTAAGTCCTGGTGCTGAGATCCTGGGGTCCGTACTGAACCAAGTTGTTTGATGATAAACAAAAGAATAAAAACTGGGTTTATACGAAACCCTTTCTTTGTTTACAAACAAGAAAAAAGAGTACAATTAATGCTAACGAGGATGTTAAGTACAATAAAAATAATTCTGGGGAAAAATTGCTATAGGAGTCTGATCTGCGGTCGATCACTCTGTCCCTTGGACCACACGATGACGAAGAAGTGCTGTAGAAGAAGAAGAAGAAGAAGCTTCAAATATTGTACGAGGGATTGGATTCTCGTTGCCAAAGTCGTCAATCACTACTCTCTGTCTGTGCTCTCTCTCTATAATCTCTTGATGTCTGATCTTGATCCCCTCTTCGACCTTTCCGACCTTTTTTTGATCCCTCTACCCCTGTGACCAGAGGTCTCTATTTATAAAGATCAGTCACAGTAACTATCCAGTCGGCGTAGAAGCCAGACTGTGAAGAGAGTATCACTCTTTACGCGGCGGTTATAATAACTGCTACCCACGTCTGAATGATCTCCTGAATCCGCGTGTGACGCGTGTCCTATTATGAGGTAACGCGTATAACTGCTTCTCGAAGACCACGACATAGAAGCCACGTAGGTAACTGCCCCTCGCGTAGAGATGGTTGGCATAAAAGCCAAATAACTGTCTTGTTGGCGTAAAAGCCAAATAGCTATCTTGTTGGCGTAAAAGCCAAGTAGCTGTCTTGTTGGCGTAGAAGCCAAGTAGCTGTCTTGTTGGCGTAGAAGCCAAATAGCTGTCTTGTTGGCGTAGAAGCCAAATAGTTGTCTTATTGGCGTAAAAGCCAAATAGCTGTCTTGTTGGCGTAAAAGCCAAGTAGCTGTCTTATTGGCGTAGAAGCCAAATAGCTGCATAATAGGTAACTAGCGTAAAGATAGCCAATTATCCTTCCTGACTGAGGTCTTGAGCGTATTCTGGGCCAAATAGCTTATCACATACCTTTGCAAATATAGCCTGAGTTGGCGTATTTCGAGGAGATAGCATACAGCGTGCTCCTATAGTTGAAAATAGCCTGGTTGGCGTATTTCGAGGAGATAGCATACGGCGTGCTCCTATAGTTGAAAATAGCCTGGTTGGCGAAAATGCCAGGATGGTGATGTGAGCGTATTAGCCCTAGTTTTAGCTCTCTCAGTCATTAAAATAGAACAAAATCTCATGCATTAAATGCAGAGATCTGCCCCCATCTCGTACATTAACTGCAGAGATATGCCTCGAGTTCTGTACGAAGAACAACTTTTGACGTGGTATCTGATTTTGTCTCATCTTGAGTGTAAAAACTCATCTCTGCCTGTGTAGAATAGGCAGTATATTCCTTGAATGCGTAAAAAATGACTTGTATCAAGGATATGTCACTAAACGACAGTCTGGGTCTCTGTGCAAACTCATCATCACAGCCATCCTCTCGATCGTCGTGCAGTACTCTTTGTCAGGAGTCAGGTTCACTGTTTTGTCTGACAGGTTCATTCGAGGAATTCGAAGAGTTCCTCGTACAATTTCATGCTGCATTAAAAGCAAACGTATTTTACGCCGGAGGGAGGTGTAGCAACCTTTTATGCCAAAACGGCCTTTGAATGCTGCTTTACACGGACTGTTCTGGACCTCTATTTTACGCTAAATAGCGTTGAAGCTCTGTTGTACGCCAATAGCTCTGAAGTCATATTTTATGCCATACAACGCTGAAGCTCTGTTTTACGCGGGCTTCATGCATATTGGGGGTTTTACGCGTATAATTTTCCAGCGTATTTTCATGCTTCTACAAGACCCCCTTCAAAGTTTTCAAATTCCTCGTAATTTGAAATACTTTGAATGAGGCATGAAACGGTCAAATTTGACTCATTCTGTGAGGCTGATTTTTTGGAGACATTTAGGAAGTTGTTGGGATTTGGTATGTTCTCTTCTGCCTATATAAAGGCAAGCGAGTGAACTTGTTTTTCCACGCTTCCTTCACAAAAAAGATGGTTGCCGAGATTCATCGGGCTGACCTGAGGAAGAAGAAGATTATGCTCTTCCAGCATGTAAGGAGCCATAAAAGGAGGCGTCTTCGAGCAAATGTCCTCTGCAACGATGGATCATGGAAGGATATCATAGCTTCCTTTGCTCGGAATAATCAACAATTTTATATGGCCATTCATCCAGGAGAGAGAAAGGGTCTCATCGGACCACACAACTTGCTAGCTGTATTTTCTCCTATTATGAAGCTGGACGTAGGTAGGCAGTTTGGCCCTGTCTTCCAGTATTGTGTTGGGTCTGAATCCCTAACATAATTCTAGGGTGTGGCTGCCATGGCGTATGGAGGGTGGCTTGAATAATTTATACAAGCCCAGTTCTGTATCCTCCCGCCATTAATCAATTTCTTGTTCATCGGCCGAAGAAGTACCGTAGAAGAAGAAAAAGATGTCCACCAATATGAGAACCCGGCGCAATAGATTCCCATTATGATCTTGAATATTAATGAAAATCCTTTGTAAAAATGGATTTTCATCATATGTAATCATGATCTTGAATATTAATGAAAAATCCTTTATAAAAATGGATTTTCATCATATGTAATCATGATTAATAAACTTGTCTTCTTTTACACATTGCTGATTTGCCATATTTGCTGTGAGGAAGTCTGATAATGTGCAGCTTCAATACGTCTGAGAAATTTTATGCTGACTCTGATAAACGCTTATCCGGCCACGTCCCGACTTTTACGCGTAACGGAAGATGCGTAAAAAAAGTTCTTTAGCATTAAGTTGTCGTGAAGATCCAACTGTCATGTTATTTTTAGACGAGGAGTCGCATAGAATTCTGAACCGTCATTTCTCTGATACGAAGAATTTTTGTTCAGAACATCATCTTCAAGAATGGCTTCCCGAAAGTTTCCTAAAACAGGATAAGAAATGTTCGCCGAACATGCCATACTTGAACCTAGATGTAAAGAATTCTGGCCAGACTTCGAACGAACTTCCAATGGCCCAAGAAGAAGAGTCATCTTCAATGCTGACATCTGTGTGTTTCAGGCACTTGGAATATTTTGTAGCCAAAAAAGAGCATTTTCTGCGTAAACCCTTGTAATTGGCTTTCTTGAGTATAAGACCCAAATTGTCCAGATATACGCGTATCCTGTCTTGTGTAATTTTAAGATATGCGAAAAGTCATAGATCCGTAGCATCTGTATCTTCTGAGCGTAAAACCGTAGATTTGTAGCTTCTGAGCGTAAAATCGTAGATCTGTAGCTTCTGAGCATAAAAGCTTCTGAGCGTAAGATCGTAGATCTGTAGCTTCTGAGCGTAAAAGCTCCTGAGCGTAAAATCGTAAATCTGTAGCTTTTGAGCGTAAAACCATGGATCGGTTACACAGTATGACTGTCCGTCTTCTTTTTTAAATGATAGGCTGACGTGGTCCCCAATCATAACCGACTATTAAAAATTGGATTTGGTTAGGGATTCGAAGAGTTATCTGAGCTCTATAAATAGCCCAAGGTCTTGAGAGAAAAACCCTTCATTTGTTTCTGCAAAACCCTTTTCTTTCTGAGAACTCTTCGTCTTCGTCTCTTTTTTGAGAACTCTGAGTTTAGCCATGGCACCAAAACAGGCCTCAGTCTCTAAGGAAAAGAAAGCCGCTTCCTCATCTCGCCCCTCTTCTCAAGCGCGAGCAACCCCCATTAGGCTGAGCGAGCCCTGATCTGAACGAAGTACTCCACTGTCGAGCTGTGCACCTGGCATCACAGGTAAAGACTTCGAGAGGGATAAAAACCCTTCGCATATGTTGTATGTGTACACGCAAGGTCATCTTCTGTGCTAAGAGTCTCTTCAAGGAAGATGATGCACATAGATGTTTTATCATTACGCCCATATTCCTAATGTGTCAGCGTAAAAACTCCATCTTTTGTAGTCTGGCGTAAAAACTTAGACTGTCAAATTTTGGTATATACGACAAAACCTTGCGTTTTACGCACTGGATGTAAATTCTAGCGTAAAACTCAATTTTTAGCAGTCTGGCGTAAAAGCACAGACTGTCAGGTTTTGGCGTAAACTGCCAACCTTGCATTTTACGCACTGGAAGTAAATTCCAGCATAAAACTCAAATTTTTGCAGTCTGGCGTAAAAGCACAGACTGTCAAATTTTGGCGTATACTACAAGAGTGTAGCGTCTAGCATAAAATTGACTTATTTTCTTGTATTTTGTAGTAGACCTGCAGATCCCTCCTTTGGCTGAAGTGATGGGCTCTGCTGCCGGAATGCTGAATTCTAACTATCTGGAGTACTTGTCCCATGTGACATTCCCTATCTCTGGAACCAAGTATCCTGAAGAAAGGGGAACTCTGATCTCGTCCCAAGGAGAACGAATGCTGTTGAGTATGATCAGTGAGGAGCCCCTGACATACATAGATGGGACTGAATATAAGAAACCAGCTTTCTTATTCGGGGATATGATTGATAAGTAATCCCAGACGAAGCCCAAGAAGAAAGATTGGGTATTTTCTGTTGAGGACACGATCATGTATCTGCCAAGGATGCCCAGAGATTACCCTATCTCTGCATTCTTCCATGCCATACATCCCAGGAAGATGGTATGGACTCTGACTGCCGATCTTCACGGCCAGCCGGGGAAGATCTTTTATAAGAAAGGATTGAACCGAGGAGCCTTTGTGAGCAGTCCTTCAAGTCATGTTATGCCCTTCAGAGGCTTACTGCCGGACAGCGTCCCGAGTGAAGACACTTCACTGATCCAGCCGATTCAAATAGCGACTTTCTGCAATGACTTTATGGTGCAGGGAGGAGTATATCCCAAGGTTAACCCTCGCACCAGTGGGTGGCTTAGCCCCGGGAATCTTCGATGGGCCAGTTTAATTACCTGGGCCCTGAAGCACTTTTAGAAGGAGCTGGAAAGTATTGGCTTGTTTGCGGCTATGAGTGCCACTAGTGTTGGGCTGCCTCTCAACCCTAACTTGTTCTTAGCTTTAATGGAGCGATATAACTCGCTCATTAGGACTTTTGCCACTCCGCTGGGGGAGTTAGGCCTGGCACTTCACGAGATGGAAGACATCTCAAAGCTGCCAATGAGAGATACTCCTTATGAAGAGTACGTTCCCACAAATAGGGAGCTGAGGGATACAAACCCTCAGGCAGTGGCAGTGTATCAAGAGCTGATGAGCCACTACCTTGCATGCACCATCTTCTACGGGGAGCCTTATGATTTAGCCCATGTCAAAAAATAGGTATCCTACCTCTTCTTCCACCAGGCCAGAAATGCCAAGCAGGACAAGGTGGTGGATAGTAGAGATAAGCCTTTGAACCTCCTGAGCATGCTCAGTGCCAACACGGTCGATGATCTCATTGAAGATGCAGGGGCTTCAGATTATGTTCTCGCTGAGGAGATAGGGGGTTATCCTGCAGGCACTAAAGCCTACATTTATATGAGGCATTGTCGCAAGCCTCTGTCAAGGGAAGCTCAACTGGCTGGCTTCTTCTCCATTTGGTTGCGCCGATGGGTAGTTCCTGGCATCGCGTCTGCGGACCGCATTATCACAACACCTTATGGCCCGTGGTGCGTTTGGTGTTTGGAGCAAGACTGGACCTGCTCCCTGCCATGGTATGCATGATTCAAGCTGGCCTGAGGGCCATTACTGAGGGACTGCTGGCTGGTGAAACACAGCATGAAGGATTTCTCAGAGTAGAATTACCATTCCTATATCTGATGGGATGGTTAATCCTTCACAACACCAAAGTGATGTCTCCCGGATCGGCCAGCAGTTCGTGTAATAACTTCCTGTTGAATTACAGGAACTCTTTTTGGAATGTGACTAGCGTCATAGATTGTCGGCTAGCACTAAATTTTGCCCATAGTTGGAAGTTCTTCTACATCTTTCCCCCCGTACATATCAATCAACAGGGGACGAAACTTCAGGATACAGGTCAGGGGAAGACTATTCTTTCTCCTAAAGCCTTTTACTGGTTGGTCTACGTTAGACCTTCCCATCTATTGTACAGAAGTGAGGACCACTGCTACTTGGAGCCTTATCTGCCTAACCGTTTTGCCAGGCAATTTGGGTAGGACCAGTTGCACGTGGGGAATCCTATCACTAGCTTCAAGTTCAAAGGTGGACTTATCGATGAAGCCAGAGGATGGCGGTACTTCATCATGGGTTGTACCGGCGACTTCTCTCTCCACGGAGTTGCGCATTCTTCATTCGTACGCGCAGTTTTATGAGTCCATCAATACCTTCCATCGTGATTTCGATGTACATGGAAGTTTCAGGATGCCCTCCCATAGGTCCACTGGATGGGAGGAGATACCGTATGTTTCCTCGGATGAAGGTGATGAAACCAGCGGTGCAGACGACTATTTGCTGATTGTACCGAGAGGCTTAATAGCTCCGCCAGCAGAGCCTCTCATTATCTACTATAAACGAAAGTCTTCCGCTCTGAAGGAGCCTTCTCCCCGTAAGAAGAAGCAGATGACCAGAGGTTCCAAAATGATTTCCACCAAGGGGACCTCTAGGAGTGAGCCTATTGTTTTCCCTATTGGAGATGATTCTTTGATCAGAGGTCCTTCGCCTTTTAGAGAGGGAACCTCCACATTTCTGGCTGACAGTGCTGGAGATTCTTTGCCCGCGATTGCTGCCGCTACCACCGTTACTAATAGTTCTTCGAGATCACCTTCGAGGCCGAGCATAATAAAAATCAATGTACCTTTACCCAAACAAATAATGGGACTAGCCCTTTCTTCGTCTGTAAGTATCTCAAGCGAGATTCCGCCCGATGAACCTCGTGTGGATCTGGGTGACGACTGGGATGATTACCCTCAGACGTCAGTTGTTGCACCCTCTTCTCCAGGTATGACAGCTTGTTTAGCATCATTAAGAAATGATTTAGCTATACAGGCTGCAGACGCAACATACATACCATCGACCATGGGTAAATGTTGTCTTCACACTTTTTTCAGAAAAATTAACATCAAATTGATATTAACTTTTCCTTATCTTATTTGCAGGTGAAGACATCTCGGGGGAGGGTGGAGTTGACCCAACTTCTGACTTTGTTGCGGATCCAACTAATGAAATGGTGGTGTCCGACATCGAAGAGGCAGGCTTTGAAGCTTCCGATCTTTCATCCGCAACATTCTCGGGTGTCATCCCGCCAGTAGCAGTTCAAACAACATCAGAGAAGGATGAGCCTATTATCTCGACTGTGCCTCCTCTGTTGAGCATGCCAGCAACTTCGACTGTTGTTGGTGCCTCTTATTTTGTCGTGCCATCTGTTGAAGCGATGACTGTGGCAACATCCTCTGCCGACATTCCAAAAGGGAGATTTACCGGCATCGCGGCCACTCCCAGCGTACATCCAATCTTTGATTTGCTAGTTGAACAATACACTAGCATATTCTACCGTACTTTGAAAGGATTGATATCCGTGGTGCTGGAGAGGAATCTAAGCTTTGATGCTCTGAAGACGTCCTCCAAGCTCACCATAGCGCCGATTAGAAATTTCAATGACGCTGAAAGAGCTGATGCGCTAGAGCAAATAGTTAATGGTTTAGAACAACCCATTAACGAATATTCGCAACTATCCCGAGGCAACATCGACGATCTGGTTCAGGCTGAGTATGACTCCCTAACTGCAGAACTTGCTTAGCAGATAGAATCTCTAAACAAATCCATCCAGGAACAACAGCAAGAGATGGATAAAGAGCAAGCTGTCTTGGTGGAGGTTATTCCTCAGCTAGCTAGGTGCCAGGCCGAATGTGAGGGAAATAAAGTGAGGGTTCGAGAATTGGAAACTGAACTCGCTCAGGCAAGGGAGAGGCTTCTCAAGACATCGGTAGTTCATGATGTATTTGAGGGCCAAGTGAAGACAGCTCAGCAGAACTTGGCACATGCGGGTGTCATCCACACAAGTTTTGTTGATTCTTTGTCCGAACTATCTTTCTTGAACTATGATGAGGCAAGGCTGGAATGGGCTCGCGCTAAAATCTTGAACTCCAGGAATGAGAGGATGGCTGCTTTGGTGAAACAGATCCACGATTTAACTGCTCCTCCCCAATGATGTACTTTTCTGCTCTTTTTGTAATTTGCTATCCCCAGAGATAATAAAGATACATTTCATGACTTTATGACCTATCACTTTGGAATATAAATGATAGGCTAAGATGAAAGTGATATCAGAGGTAATATGGACGTGATATCCTTTCGGTAAGGTTTAGTTGAACATATCTATTCAGAGGTAATATGGACATGATAGAATATGATCCAACTAAATTTGTGTACAAAACACTATCAGTGGTAATATAGACGTGATAGGTTTTGACATTTTAAATTAGTTAAACATATCTATTCAAAGGTCATAAGAACATGATAGAATATGCTCCAACTAAGTTTTTTTTACGTAGTATCGTCAGAATGAGATCTTCGTCATACTCCACTTAAGCAAGGGAGATTAAGCGTAGTACTTCTTCAGAAATTTGCCGTTGATAGGAGCCATTATCAAATCTCCATTAGGCTTGGATAATTTGTAAGCGCCATTTGAAAATGTGGTTTCAATCACATAAGGGCCCTCCCATTTTGGCTGAAATTTGCTCTTACTTTTGTACGTAATGATCATTGGCCTCTTCACAACTAAAACTAGCTCACCAACTTTGAACACTCTTTCCTTCACTTTTTGATTAAAAGCAATGGAAATGCGTGCCTGGTAGAACTCAATACGCTATTGAGCTTGAAGGCGTTTCTCGTCTAATCCTTCTAGCTCTTGAAGCCTTAAGTGATCATTATTTTCCTGAGTCAACTCATTAGCCACTGCTATTCTGAGTGATGGAATTTGGACTTCACTGGTGAGAACTGCTTCACACCCGTAAACTAATAAAAATGGGGTACAACCCGTTGGTGTTCGTACCGTTGTGCGGTATGCCCAGAGATATTACCCCAGCTTCTCATTCCAATCTCTTTTGTTTGAAGAGACGAACTTCTTCAAGAGTTTGATGATGGTTTTGTTCAAGGCTTTCGCCAAACCATTAGCAGCAGGGTTATATGCCGTTGAGGCCATATTTTGTATCCGATTCTTATCGCAAAATTGGTGAAATGCTTGACTGATGAATTAGGGCCCGTTATCATGAATTATCCTTCGGGGTATCCCAAAGCGATAAATAACATGGTGCTTGCTGATCATGTTGGATGTCTTTACCTCAGCAAGAGGGATCACCTCCGCCCATTTAGAGAAATAATCGGTGATAGCCAGTATGAACCGATGTCCTCTAGAAGACGAAAGATGAATAGGACCAATGATATCCATACCCCATGCTTCAAAGGGCCATGATGCAATAGTAGGATGTAAATACTCAGAAGGCTGATGTATAAAATTTGTATGAACCTGACAAGCTTTGCATTGTCTTGAATATTTTATGGTGTCTGCAATCATGGTAGGCCAGTAGTAGCACATCCTCCTGATACGATCCTGTAACTTAGGATTGGGTTGATGTGCTCCACATACACCGTCATGGGCTTCTCAGATAACCCACTTTGCCTCATCATCAGAGAGACATCATAACAATAACCCATCATATGTTCGGCGATATAGACTTTGTGAAGCAGCATCAAAATAGAAGCGTAGTGATCGTCTTTTGATATATACTGCTTCTTTAGGATCCTCTGGTAGGATTTCGTATGATGCAAAGTCTATAAAGGGACTTCTCCAATCTCTTTTAGGAGGAAGCGTGTTTATAGCATAGCTGCGTTCTATGTGAAAATTATTTTTCACATAAAATAAATCCCTGTTAAGAAGGATCACCGAATTTTGCCTTCTTATAGGAATAGCCAGATCTGCAGCTAGACTGGCCAGAGCATCAGCTTCCAAATTTTGAGATTGAGGCACATGCTCTAAGAAGAATCCTTTAAAAGACATTGCTATCTCTATCGTTGTTTGGTGATAAGGAATTATGTATGGATTGCGGACTTCATATATTCCTCTGACCTGGTTGACGATCAGCTGGGAATCACCAAAAGCTTCCAGGTATTCAACATCCAATTCTTTAGCGACTTGAAGCCCGATGAGTAGAGCATTATACTCTGCCACATTATTAGAGCAGGGTTCGCTAAGAGAATATGCTCGATAGATGACGAGTTTATTAGGAGTCACCAGAACAATTCCTACTCCTGAAACCATGTTTCCCTTGGGACCAGTCCTGGAGGCACCATCAAAGAATAGCTGCCATGTATCACCTTCCATTACCGAATTATATTTCGCAACTTCGTCGGAAATATCCTCATATAATTTGGAGGTTTTCGAAATTGGATGGGCGGCTAAGAAATCAGCCAAGGCTTGACCTTTCATGGACTTCTGAGGGACGTACACCATATCATATGGTGTTAGTAGCATTGCCCAAGTTGCGAGTCAGGAATTAAGAACACTTGGCTTATTCATTAATACCCGAAGAGGATTGATTCTGGAGATGATATGAATAGTTTGGCCTGTTACGTAATGTCGCGTCTTCTGAATGACAAATATTAGGGCCAAGCATTCTTTTTCCACTGGATTGTACCGGTGTCCAGCTTCGACCATCATCCTGCTTAAATAGTTGATAGCCTGTTCATGACCCTCATTGTTCTTCTGTGCGAGAAGAGCCCCCAAAGAATGATCTATTGCTCGAACATACAACAAAAATGGTCTTGCTATGACGGGAGGCACCCGAACTGGAGGATTAGTAAGATAGCATTTGATATCATTAAACGCTTGCTGACAGGCTTCGTCCCATACGAATGACACACCTTTCTTCATTAGACGAGAAAAAGGTTGACATCTCCCAGAGAGGTTGGATATGAATCTCCTGATGTAAGCTAGACGACCTTGAAATACCCAGAGTTCTCTTAGATTACGGGGCGGTCACATTTCCAGGATAGCTTTTACTTTATCATGGTCAACTTGAATGCCTTTAGCGGTAATGACAAATCCTAGGAATTTGCTACTGGATACACCGAGAAAGGACTTTGTAGGATTCATTTTGAGTTGATGTTGGCGCATCAACTCAAACACTGTCTTCAAGTCTTGGATGTGATTATCCTTGAGGCAGCTTTTGACAGCGATATCGTCTACGTAACATTCCACCTTTTTGCGTAGATGATCATGGAATATGTTACTCATAGCTCGCTGATATGTAGCCCCGGCATTCTTCAATCCAAAAGGCATGACTGTATAGCAATATACCCCCAATGGTGTACGAAAGGCAGTATGCTTCTCATCTTCAGGATTCATCTTAATTTGATTATATCCTGAAAATCCGTCCATGAAAGACATGCGCTCAAAACCGCACGTATTATCGATCATAACGTCTGTGATGGGAAGAGGGAACTCATCCTTAGGGCAGGCCGATTTAGATCTCGGAAGTCAATGCAAATACGAACTTTCCCGCTTTTCTTCAAGACCGGGACAATATTAGCGACCCAATCAGGATGTTGTTCTTCCCGGATGGCTATTAGTTTCCTGATTTCAGCTTCGATGGCATCTATCATATCCGTGTGCAACCGGTATTGGTGTTGCTTTACAGGCTTTGAATTGGGCAGTATGTTGAGTTTATGGGTAGCCACTTTTGGATCAAGACCCGACATATCCTCATAATTCTACGCAAAGACATCGATATATTCTTTTATCAGCTGGATTATTTCTTCTCTTTCTTCTTCGGAAAGATTGTTACTGATAAATATCGAATTTGGTAAAATTTTATCCCCAACATTGACTTGGATAACTTTATCTTCAGTGGGCGGCTCTTTTTGCTCGAACCGGAGTTCCCATTGTGTATCCATTTGCTATGCCCAAGATTCATTTTCAAACGGTTCGGATTCTTGTTCCTCTGCTTCGAGAGAATCTGTTAATACCATATTTACTTACAATACCCGTTCGAGTTCATCATCTGAATCGGAGGACGACGAACAATCCTGAGAATAGGAAATGGTCTCCCCACTTGACTCAGAGTTGTTCGAAGTTGCAAGAGACGTGGTATACCCTAACCCGAAATGAGTTCGTTGAGAGGTTGAGGAGCAGCTAATTCTTGATTTTGAACAGGCTCCTGGCTTGATGGTATATCTACCCCCACCCGTAGTTGAGTCGGAGGAAAAGGTGTTTGAGCTACCGCAGCTGTATGTTGAGTCACCATCATCTGGTGCATACTCTCCATCATGATCTGCATCTCTTTGAGTGATGCTTCCAATACAACTATGCGTTGTTCCGTACTTCCTGACGGGGAAGCTTCTTCATGTTCATATCCAATGGCATAAACTCCTATTTCTTTGGATGCTACTGAGGGATTAGTATAGATCTCTGTAGAGATCGAGTCTATACTGTCAGTATTACATTCAGGAAACTGGCGACCCCAGTGTCGAAATCAGAAGAATATGAAGCCGATTGTCGTGACCTCGAGCGGGTATTTCGAAAGACACCAGCTTCAATATTCTCAAGGAGTCTGTCAAATCTCCTTTAGATTGGAGTTCTAGAGGGATGACGTCTTAAACTTGACCTTCCTCTAGGAATGTACGAAGCCATGTTTACTGATGCGAATGTCGGTTCTTCTTTCTGCAAAGACAAAGGGTAGTTCAACCTGTCGAAAACTGTCCGTTTAGCCTTAGAGCAGCAATAGTTAATTACAACCTTATGACTATTACAACAATGCTCCCTAGGGGGTGTAATAGACATATTAGAAGATCACCGATCTTTGCATTTCTGGATCAAGAAATAACGCAAATCTGGGGGATTAATAGAAGAAGAAAAAGGCTTATTATGCCTTTTTACATCAGTAGGAATGTGGAAATTGGGAACCATAACTCTCTCTGCCATAAGAATACAGCAGTTCAGCCATGTGAGTAGCATACGATCCATCATCTGTCAGAGGAGCGTATTTTTCCGTGAAGCGGGTCTTCTTTATGCGGACAAACTTATCCTGGCATAATTTGGAGCTTTGCACAGGTTCGCGTAAAATATGGGAAGTCCTCAATTGGCTTCCAGCATTACGCATAAGCTGAAGAGCGGGCAACTTCTTCTCTTGGTGGCGTACAAGCCTAGAGGTTGGGAGACTCGTCACTCGTTTTCCCTTGATGTGATCAAAAGGACCATCTACCTCATCATAGATGGGAGATATATTTTTACGCGCAGGGCACATTCTAGACTTCTAGATTGGCACTAAGGCATTGCCAGAAGTTTTGTCTGCAACGTCACGGACGGGAGACGAGATTTTACGCGTAAGGCGTGTTCTAGACTTCTGGATTGACATTGAGGCATTGCCAGAAGCTTTGTCTGCCACGTCACGGACGGGAGACATAGTTTTACGCACAGAGCGCGTTCTAGACTTCTGGATTGGCACTGAGGTATTGCCAGAAGCTTTGTCTACCGCGTCACAGACGGGAGACAATATTTTACGCACAGAGCGCATAGGCTGTGTTGTTAGAACCTTGTTGATCGGAGGAGGAGAGCTAGCAGGAAGGGTAGAGGACGTCTTGGGCATCCAAACTTTATGCAACTTCCTGTTGTTCTGGATAGAGAGGGAACGAGAGCTACCCCCTGTACGAAGCATGTTTTCATAAGCAGATTGGTCGAATTGGACGACCAAAGTCTTCTTCGTTGATCCAACGGATACATCCTCGTATTGAGCAATGGCTTTCTCATCAAATGAGAAAGTGATCCCCAGCAGAGTCACCTTCTTGTGTTTGATGATAAATAAAAGAATGAAAACTGGGTTTATACGAAACCCTTTCTTTGTTTATAAACAAGAAAAAAGAGTACAATTAATCCTATACGAGGATATTTAGTACAATAAAAATAATTTTGGGAAAAAATTGCTATAGGAGTCTGATCTGCGGTCGATTACTTTGTCTCTTGGACCACACGATGACGAAGAAGTGCTGTAGAAGAAGAAGAAGAAGCTTCAAATATTGCAGGAGGGATTGGATTCTCGTTGCCAAAGTCGTCAATCACTACTCTCTGTCTGTGCTCTCTCTCTATAATCTCTTGATCTCTGATCTTGATCCCCTCTTCGACTTTTTTGACCTTTTTTTGATCCCTCCACCCCTGTGACCAGAGGTCTCTATTTATAGAGATCAGTTACAGTAACTGTCCAGTCGGCGTAGAAGCCAGACTGTGAAGAGAGTAGCACTCTTTATGCGGCGGTTATAATAACTGCTCCCCACGTCTGAATGATCTCCTGAATCCGCGTATGACACATGTCCCATTATGAGGTAACGCGTATAACTGCTTCTCGAAGACCACGACATACAAGTCATGTAGGTAACTGCCCCTCGCATAGAGATGGTTGGCATAAAAGCCAAATAACTGTCTTGTTGGCGTAAAAGCCAAGTAGCTGTCTTGTTGGCGTAAAAGCCAAGTAGCTGTCTTGTTGGCGTAGAAGCCAAGTAGATGTCTTATTGGCGTATAAGCCAAATAGCTGTCTTATTAGCGTAGAATCCAAATAGCTATCTTGTTGGCGTAAAAGCCAAATAGCTGTCTTGTTGGCGTAAAAGCCAAGTAGCTGTCTTGTTGGTGTAGAAGCCAAATAGCTGCATAATAGGTAACCAGCGTAAAGATAGCCAATTATCCTTCCTGACTGAGGTCTTGAGCGTATTCTGGGCCAAATAGCCTTATCACATACCTTTGCAAATATAGCCTGAATTGGCGTATTTCGAGGAGATAACATACGGCGTGCTCCTATAGTTGAAAATAGCCTGGTTGGCGTATTTCGAGGAGATAGCATACGACGTACTCCTATAGTTGAAAATAGCCTGGTTGGCGTAAAATGCCAGGATGGTGATGTGAGCGTATTAGCCCTAGTTTTAGCTCTCTCAGTCATTAAAATAGAACAAAATCTCGTGCATTAAATGTAGAGATCTGCCCCCATCTCGTGCATTAATTGCAGAGATATGCCTCGAGTTCTGTACGAAGAACAGCTTTTGACGTGGCATCTGATTTCGTCTCATCTTGAGTGTAAAAACTCATCTCTGCCTGTATAGAATAGGCAGCGTATTCCTTGAATGCGTAAAAAATGACTTGTATCAAGGATATGTCACTAAACGATAGTCTGGGTCTCTGTGCAAACTCATCATCACAACCGTCCTCTCGATCGTCGTGTAGTACTCTTTGTCAGGAGTCAGGTTCACTGTTTTGTCTGACAGGTTCATTTAAGGAATTCGAAGAGTTCCTCGTACAACTACATCCTGCATTAAAAACAAATATATTTTATGCCTGAGGGAGGTGTAGCAACCTTTTAACGCCAAAATGGCCTTTGAATGCTGCTTTACACGGACTGTTCTGGAGCTCTATTTTATGCTAAATAGCGTTGAAGCTCTATTGTACGCCAATAGCTCTGAAGTCATATTTTATGTCACACAGCGCTGAAGCTCTATTTTACGCAGGCTTCATGCATATTGGGGGTTTTACGCGTATAATTCCCCAACGTATTTTCATGCTTCTACACAAGTCAATGCTATATCAAACTTTATGCTTCCTGTAGCCTCTACATGCAACCTCTCTGGAATCTGCGCCATCCGCAGGTTCCTCTCAATGTCTTATATCCAATCATCAACATAAATAACCCCTTAGTGCCTTTAAATTCCTTCGGCCTCATCCTCTAGAAATCTTTGATAGTCCCCGACCTCGGCTGCTGTGGGGTGAACTGAGGTAGTGCCGTCTATAGCTGGACTAAGGCGACTCTCTCGACTACAGCAAATGCGATATGGTGAGCATTCTTAATGCCCTACCTTATAACCTCTGACTGACGCTGTTGTACCTCCATCATCTGTTGAAAGAGCGCCAACATCTGCGTCTGATCGACTGCGGGTGGTGGAGGTAGAAGATCCTCTGAGGCTGTCGGCTCTGTCCTCTGTACTGGAGGTGAAGCACTCCCAAAAGCGACTGCAAAAATGCCCACCTGGATTAGTGAAGCAGACCTCTGTACTGAAGCTGCTGGAAAGGTACCTGCTGGTGCTGCGCTCAGAGACGATGAAGTGACCGACCTCGCTGACACTGCGCCTGAGCGTTGGGAACGCATTTTCGGCGACATCCTGAAGATAGATTGAAACAAGGAATAAATATTGAGTAAGATACGATATCATCAATGAAGGACATATTTATTCAAAGTAAAGCAAGCATTCAAATAGATAAGGATAACAAAATAGATATTTGGAAATATTTCCTAGTTGTGATTGAGTATACTCTCAACCTATATCCTATATCCTAAAATAGGCTCGTAGCAGTACTCTAGATGGGCACTACTATGATATCGCTCTAATTGTGACTCTAGACCTGCATGAGCCACCACTAAAAACGTGTCACGACCCGCACCCGGAATAAGGGCACGAGTAGTGAGCAACGTCCAGCCTATGCCGCAACATCGGTGGTAGAACGCTGCCTGATTCAACCATATTTCTAAACATCTCATACAATATATATGGTACATGTCAATGTCATCTCAACTCCAAACGGAGGTACAATATGGTATATGATAATGGTAAACAATTCTCAATCACAATGTCAAACTAAGAAAGATAAAGCACGATATGAAAAGGAAGATACAAATATTCACAATACATCCACAAGTCCAAAATATTATATATACATGCCAAAAACCTCAATAAAAGTCTAATACAAGTCTAAACAATAAGTCTAAGCCTCATCAGCATCTGGTACTAGGTTCTCCTGCTCTAAAGGATTATCCTCTAATGGTACGCCGTCCTGCGGCCCGTAGTACGTGGGACACTGATCCATAATCCATTCATCTGAAAATATATCCAGTAAGGATTGAAGCGAAGTACATACCTCTTAAAGCAGTTCCAAATACATAATCGAGAATATATAACAGATAATAGAAAATGATACATGATAATGGAATGAACTAGAGTGAACAGGTAATGTACTGGAATAAAAAATAGGTAATATGAATAACTGCAATTTAAAAAGGAAATAGATAAAACTAAAAAATGTTCCATAGAGTACAAGTTCATTATGTGATAGGTTTGTGTTGAACACGAATATAATATGGTAACTCGATTACACATGTGATATATGATCGACATGTACACGAATAAACTTGGACTTGATTACATAACCAACTCCTACTCCCCCATCCCTAACTAATACTTATAGATCCAATCACGACATATTACGAACACGAATATAGGCACACTGAAAATGAGCAGTGTGTGAACATGAAGTACACGATAATCAATACCCGATACATACGATAAAATATATGTGAAGGAGTACCCACTGAACACGGTAAGGGGATAACATCTCCTGACATGATCCATATAGTACCAGTCCGGGTAACCACTGTGTCGGAATCAAGTATACAATTCTAGAACATGCGATATATACACTATCATAAAATAAAAACTAATAGAGAGATGTACTAGCCTCTGGTCTTGAGCAAAGGGTGTCTCTCGATGCTCAAGCTGGTACCACAAAATCCTATTTAGGAAATATCAAGTTAAATAGTGTAAATGAGTGGAAATTAGTTAAGTAATGCACTAATATGCTCTTCTAGGCCATTTTCTAGCTAACTGGGTCCATTCTAAGGTAACTGGGCGACTAACTAGCTAAAGCTAGTCTATAATAACTATACTAAGATATTCCTAAGATTCTAAGTTAATATTATATAGTACTAGTAAATACCCTAGTTAACATTCAATAACCAATATTAGTAGGCTAATGATAACTAATTCAATAACTAACCCTCACTCTTACTTGCTAACTGTCTAACTGATATTGATATACATATATACCTATTGACTGGTAACTAACAACTAACATATACCAATTGAGCTAATCATTAACTAGCTAAATAACTAACACTAACCTACTAACTGTCATTCACTTAAATACTAACTGTCATGATATCCCAATTCCTAACACATATAGCTGATACATACTATTGACTCAAACTAAACTCTAATACACTAACTGACATCCTATTCTTTATTAGTAACCGTTACTATAACTTATCATTACTAATGCTAACTAATACTTACATATATGTACTAACAAACATAACTTCTAACTTGATAACATCTAGCACATTAACTATCCTTCACAACTGAACTAGTATCCCAGTTCCCCCCATGTATCAGTGGACTGATACTCATAAGTATCTTACACCTGGAAATGTCTCAACTTATCCTTGCTCAAGTGATACACCCAGGTACTACTTAAGCTTCAGACCACAAGGGAACCTAACCTGAACACAAAGGACCGAACCTTCACTCCATCAGTTACCTATCTATACTGATACATAATAATCCGATACACACTAATTGGTACTAACACCTATTCACTGCCCTATACTAACTGAGGTACCTACTGCTATCTCAAGTCCCTTATTAGATGTTCCAACTAGTCGTGGATATCAATATCAGTATATTCACTGAACAACCCCAACAATGATAACTCGAGCTAAAACCTTACAATTATTAACGCTAACATACTGGCACCTAGTTCCCTCAAAAGTGATAACTAGACTCTGTTCTCAACTGAGAACCACTACCCACCAATCATCACCACATTCGAATACTCACAGCTCCCCTCTTCCCTCGAATACTATCACACCTTCACAATGCCTAAGTTTGCTGTCCAGGCAGTGCTTGAGTCATAAATAAAACCCCACTCAGGGAACAATCTAGCTGCCAATGCTTGCTGTTGTGTCCAACATGCTGCATCTTGTAATTTATACTGCATAACACTGCCACCTCCTATTTTCTGATAAGATTGATCAACTAGTGCACAACGTATGCACTGATGCACAACCATCCTACCCTTGCTGCAACTACTGCCAGTTCCAACATGGGTACATGCTTACCCATCCTAAATCTGATACCTGATACTAAGAGGTATCCCACACTCAATCCAACACCACATCAATCTCCCAACATAACATCACCATATAGCCCCAATTTCACTATCAACACACAAAAACACACACACTGATATGTTATAAATGTATATATATATATATATATATATATATATATATATATATATATATATATATATATATATATATATATATGTATATATATATATATACACAAATAACCATATATCATATAGTTATAATACCAGGAATGTATATGCCAAAGAAATATAGGACATCATAGTATGCACACACACACACACACACACACACACACACACACACACACACACACACACACACACACACACACACACACACACACACACACACACACACACTCCTAGTCATTCTACCAAACACTATATGGGCAATCTCTAGTACACCATGATACACACTCAATTGAGAAGCCAAAATCCTAATTTCTCCATGATAACCAGTTCTATATATCAAATATATAATATATTAGCTACTTGCCACAATTAGAAATTAGGATTAATTGCACAAAATATCCAAATTAAACTTCGTATCACACCGTATCACAAAATACCATGATACGACCTACACGTATCCATTTGTAGACACGTACCTAGTTCCACAATCCTGATCTAAGTCTAATTAGATCTAATTGGTCTCAAGACACACAATTGATTTGTCAATCTCGTAATTCTCCTTATTTGGACACAAATCACTATGTAGACATTATAATACACATCCAACTAGCCTAGAACTTGTTTCTATAGATAGTCCTATGTCATGGGAGGGTTCCTAATGGTCAAATGCATGATTTGAGAGCTAGAATGAAAAGAAAATTCAAAAATTACCAATTGGAAGATGATTTCCCAATAAAAACCAAAAGTGGAAATGATCCGGATAATATCTCTCCACCCAAGCTCCTTCTCCTTGTGCTCCTTGCTTCTCCAAGCTCCAAGCTCCTTGTAGAATGATAATGAGAGGGGAAAATGGAGGTGAATTGAGTGATAATTCAATGGAGAGAATGATGGAAATTGGGGATCTAATTTCTAGATCTAGAATGAATGTAAATGAGAGAAGAGAGAGAGAGAGAGAGGAGAGCCCCCTCTAGTAGTGGTCGGCCCCCTTTCCCCTTTCCCAAGTCACTTATAATTGTCCTATGTACCCATCCATGATGTATTATAGAGAAATAATTAGGGAGAGCTATTTGGGTAGTTTCTAACTAATTCTAATTAAGCTAATTCTTCTTAATTAATTAGTGAGAATGGTCTAATAGACTTGGGTCCAAGTTAGGCTCACTAGTTGTCATGACAAGTCTAATTATTGGACTAGCCTCCTAACAAAAATAATTACTACAAGTCACAATTAATCTATAACTCACTAATAATTAAATAATTAATACAATAATTAATAATTACTATAATACACTAATATTAATAAATTTATTACTAAAATTATTTATCAATGCTAAATTACCAAACTATTTCTAGTTGGGAAAGTGAGGGTGACAATCCTATCCACCTTAGAAAAATTTTGTCCTCGAAATTTAAGGAAGAAGCTAACTACCAATAGCAATCAATACAAGCAAGAAAGAATTATAACTCACGGCTCATACAAATAAGGATATCGCTCACGCATCTCGGCCTCTCGCTCCCAGGTACTCTCTCCTGACGAGTGATGCCTCCACATGACGCATACCAAAGGAATCGTCTGGTTCTACATCACCTTCTTCCTGTGATCCAGAATCTCCACAGGCTGCTCTAGTACATGGCTAGGATCTGCCATATACCGTCTCAACTGTGACACATGGAACACGTTATGCAATCCTTCTAATGCAGGCGGCAAGTCTAGTCTGTATGCTACTACACCAACCTTCTCAAGAACACAGAAGGGTCCGATGTACCGTGGGCTAAGCTTCCTGCCTCCACCAAAGCAAATCATACCCCATATTGGAGAAATCCTCAAGAATACCAGATCGCCAACCTCAAACTCCAATGGTCTCCAATGGCTATCGACCCAATGCCATTGTATGTCCTGCACTACCCGAAGCCTTTCCCTGATAATCTTTATCTTCTCAGCTGCATCTGTAACCATCTCCGGTCCCAATAAGGCTCTCTTACCAATATCATCCAAAGATAATGGAGTACGACATCTCCGTCCATACAATACTTCAAATTATGACATCTCGATATTGGCCTGGTAGCTGTTGTTATAAGAAAACTCTTCCAGGTGGAGATGATCCTCCCAAGAGCCTCCAAAATCTAAATCACAGGTGCGTAGCATATACTCGAGAGTCTGGATAGTCCTTTTCGACAGCCAGTCTGTCTAGGGGTGATATGCGGTACTAAACTTGAGCTAGGTACCCAAGCTAGCATGCAAACTCCTCCAAAAGTGGGATACGAAGCGACTATCCCGATCCGAGATGATGCTCAAAGGAAATCCATACAATCTGACTATCTGACTCACATACATCTCCACGAGCTTCTCCGTAGATGTATGGCAGAAAGTGGGCCAATTTGGTCAACCTGTCCACGATAACCCAAATCGCGTCTTTGCCTCCTAGAGAACGCGGAAGCCCTGATACAAAGTCCATCGTCACATGCTCCCATTTTCACTCTGGAATGGGTAAAGGCTGAAGTAGTCCACCTGTCCTCTGTCTCTCTGCCTTTACTTGCTAGCATACCAAGCATCTGGATACGAAGCTAGCTACCTTCTGCTTTATACCGTACCACCAAACATGCTCTCTCATGTCCCTATACATCTTGTTTGTACCTGGATGCATAGTATACTGAGATCGATACGCCTCCTGAAGAACCTCATCGCGCAACGCTCTACTCTGCGCACATAATCTGGTACTGTGTCGCTATGATCCATACTCTACAATACTGAAGTCCTCTGCCAATCATATCCAAATCTACGATCTAATGCTCCTCAGAGACTTATCTTCGAACTATGCGGCTCTGATCCGGTCTATCAACTATGACTGTACCTGGAGTCCCCACATCTGTGTCGCGACTCCAGGAACTAGCACCTAAATACCCAAGCTCTCAAGATCGGACAATAAATGTCTGTCCCTCGTCAAGTACATAGCCACCGGATACCTGCTCAAGGCATCAACGACTACGTTGGCCTTCCCTGGATGGTACTACAAAGAAATGTCGAAGTCCTTCATCAACTCCAACCACCGCCTCTGTCTCATGTTAAGCTCCTTTTATGTAAACACATATTTCAAGCTCTTGTGATCTGAAAAGATATTTACTCTCTCTACATACAAGTAGTGCTTCCATAGCTTCAGAGCAAAAATAACTGTTGACAACTCCAAGTCATGGGTAGGGTAATTCTTCTCATACGGGCATAATTTCTTGGAAGCATAGGCAATTACCTTTCCGTTCTACTGTAACACAAAACCCAAACCTTTACTCGAAGCATCACTATATATAGAAAATCCTCCTGTCCCCGATGGCAATGTCAATACTGGAGTTATACTCAACCTTTTTTTCAGCTCCTTACAAGCATACCGACTCTCCTCAGTCCAGACGAACTCCACGTCCTTCCTGGTTAGCCTAGTCATCGGCTCTGCAATCTTAGAAAAATCCTAAGCAAACCTTCGATAATAGCCTGCCAATCCAAGAAAGTTCATGATCCCCACCACTGAACTTGGGGTAGACCATGACTCAACTGCTGATATCTTCTTCAGGTCTATTGAGATTATGTCTCCTGTAATCACATACCCGAGGAATTCAACTTTATCAAGGAAGAACTCACACTTCGAAAGTTTGCCATAAAGCTTCTCCGTCCTGAGGGTCTCCAGAACTATCCTTAGGTTCTTCTTATGCTCCTCCGGGGTCTTTGAATATATCAATATATCATCAACGAAGACCACAATAAACTGATCTAGATACTGATGAAGCACCTTATTCACCAGGTTCATGAATACCGCTGGGGCATTGGTCAACCCAAACGGCATTACCAAGAACTCAAACTACCCATACCGAGTCCTGAAAGCTGTCTTCAGAATATTTGCCTTCTTTACTTTAACCTGATGGTACCCCGACCTCAAGTCTATCTTCAAGAATACCTTCGCTCCGCTCAACTAATCAAACAAATTGTTAATCTATGGCAACGGATATTTATTTTTGATAGTGAGGTTATTAAGATCCCTGTAGTCGATACACATACGTACTGACCCAGCCTTCTTCTGTACAAATAATACCGGAGTACCCCACGATGATGAACTGGAGTTGATGAAGCCCTTGTCCTGCAACTCATCCACATGCTTCTTTAACTCTACAAGTTCGCGGTTGTTTACCCTATAGACGTGCTATGATATCGGCTCTGCGCCTGGCACTAATTCTATAGAGAACTCCACATCTCTGTCTGGTGGCTGCCCCGACAACTCCTCCGAAAAGACGTTCATATACTCTGCAATCAATGGATGTGGCGGCTTTTGCTCTTCCACCATAGATCCATAGAAGTCTCCCTTGTTCTGCTCTACTGCTTCTCTGATGAACTCAAACTCTGGCTCTCCTAGCGCCTAAAACAAAACTCTGCCTCCATAAAAATTGATAATAGCATGGTGCCTACTCAACCAATCCATCCTGAGTACTATGTTGTAGCTCGAAAGTGGCATTCCGAGTAGACACACGCTCAACTCTTAGCCTCACAAAGAAACTCTCTAATCCTTATAAATATCATCGACCAGGATAATTCTATCCCCGGTCGTGATCTTGCAAGTCCTCGCCAACTGTTCAGTCTCAAGATGATGCTTCAAGGAAAAAGATACAGATACGAAACTATGTGAAGCACAGGAATCAAATAAAGTATGAGCTAAAAAAGAATCAAGATAACGTGAACCTGAAATAACATCTCCAATTGGCTTCTCCTCTTCGACGGTCAAGGCAAAAACTCGCCCCTGCTGAACACCTCTCTGCTGCTGGTGCTGTACGAACCGCTGCTGCTAAGTCGGCAATGGAGGTCCTCTCTGCTGTCCCACTAGTGGTATCGTGGGTGCTCTCTGTGCCTGGGCTCCGCCCTGAGCAGGACGAGCTGGAGCTCTAGGATAAGCCCTCAACTGATGATCTTCTGATCCGCAGAATAAATACTGGCCCAATCTCATCCTACACGCATCCCATCCAGGTCCCGGCTTCTTACAGAATGGGCAAGGAATAGTTGGCCACTAAATCTGGTGCGTCTGCTATATTGACGCTCTAGCTGGTACAGGGTACTGCTGCCTGGGCTGCTGGAAGTATCTCTGATGCTGATACTAAAGTGAGGATACTTCATTGGGCCTGTGCTAGTACTGGATCCTCCTATATCCCTCGGCCTCTTAGAGCCAAGCTCTAGATCATACTCTGCCAACTGTGCCTGCCTCAGAATCTCCTCAAAAGTAGCGGTGGGGTCTCCATTCGTATGTGATTTGATCTCCTTTTTTAGGCCCTTCCTGAACTTCCTGGCCTTCCCTCTAGGGTTCTCTCCCTCCACAATGCGGCCTAATATGCAATACTCTGCAGCATACTCATCCACCGACATACCTCCCTAAACGAGGTACTGAAACTGGCTCTCTAGAGATGTCAGAGCCACATATGGAAATAACTTTTCCTTGAAGAGCTCCTTAAAAGCTTTCCAAGTAAGTCCTGGTGCTGAGATCCTGGGGTCCATCCTGAACCAAGTCAATACGATGTCAAACATCATGCTTCTTGCAGCCTCTACCTGCAACCTCTTTGAATCTGTGCCATTCGCAGGTTCCTCTCAATGTCTTACATCCAATCATCAGCATAAATAATCCTCTTAGTGCCTTTAAAGTCCTTCGGCCCTATCCACTGAAAATCTATGATAGTCCCCAGCCTCGGCTGCTGTAGGGTGAACTGAGATGGTGCCGTCTGTGGCTGGACTAAGGCGACTCTCTCGACTGCGGCGAGCGTGATCTGGTGAGCATTCTTAATGCCCTGCCTTATAACCTATGACTGACGCTGTTATGCCTCCCTCATCTGTTGAAAGAGCGCCAACATCTGCGTCTGATCGACTGCGGGTGGTGGAGGTAAAAGATTATCTGAGACTATCAGTGATGTCCTCTGTATTGGAGGTAAAGCATTACCGAAAGCGGCTGCGGAAATACCCACCTGGATCGGTGAAGTGGACCTCTATACTGAAGCTGCTGGAATGGTGCCTGCTGGTACTGCCCTCAGCGGCGACGAAGTGACCGACCTCGCTGACTCTGCACCTGAGCGCCGGGAACGCTACTTCGACGACATCCTGAAGATAGATTGAAATAAGGAATAATTATTGAGTAAGATATGATATCATCAATGAAGGACATATTTATTCAAAGTAAAGTAAGCATTCAAATAGATAAGGATAGCAAAACAAATATTTGGAAATATTTCCTAGTTATGATTAAGTATACTCTCAACCTATATCTTATATCTTAAAATAGGCTCGTAGCAGTACTCTAGGTGAGCACTACTATGATATTGCTCTAATTGCGACTCTAGACCTGCATGAGCCACCACTAAAAATGTGTCACGACCCGCACCCTGAATAAGGGCACGAGTAGTGAGCAACGTCCACCCTACGCCGCATCATCGACACTAGAACATTGTCAAGTTCAACCATACTATCTAAATATCTCATACAATATATATATGGTACCTGTCAATGTCATCTCAACTCCAAACGGAGGTACAATATGGTATATGATAATGGTAAACTATTCTTAATCACATTGTCAAACTAAGAAAGATAAAGCACGATATGGAAAGGAAGATGAAAAGAGTCACAATACATCCACAAGTCCGAAATATTATATATACATGCCAAAAATCTCAATAAAAGTCTAATACAAGTCTAAACAATAAGTCTAAGTCTCCTCAGCATCTGGTACTAGGTCCTCCTGCTCTAAAGGAGTATCCTCTAATGGTATGTCGTCCTGCGGCCCGAAGTACGTAGAACACTGATCCACAAGCCATTCATCTGAAAAATATATCCAGTCAGGATTGGAGCAAAGTACATACCTCTGAAAGTAGTTCCAAATACATAATCGAGCATATATAATAGGTAATAGAACAGAATACTGGATAACTAGCCATAAAAATAGAATAAACTAGAGTGAACAGGTAATGTACTGGAATAAAGAATAAGCAATATGAATAACTGTAATTTAAAAAGGAAATAGATAAAACTAACTGATGTGCCATAGAGTACAAGTTTATTATGTGATCGGTTTAGGTCGAACACAAATACACTATGGTAACTCGATTACACGTGTGATATGTAGTCGACATATACACGAATATACTTGGATTTGATCACATAACCAACTCTTACTCCCCCATCCCCAACTAATACTATGGATCCAATCACGACATGTTACGAACACGAATATGGGCACACTGAACACGAGCAGTGTGTGAACATGAAATACATGATAATCAATACCCGATACATACGATGAAATACATGTGAAGGAGTACGCGCTGAACACGGTAAGGGAATAATATTTCCTGACAGGATCCATATAGTACTAGTCCGTGTAACCACTATGTCAGAATCAAGTATACAATTCTAGAACATGCGATATATATACTATCATAAAAGAAAAACTAACAGAGAGATGTACTCGTCTCTGGTCCTAAGCAAAGGGTGCCTCTCGATGCTCAAACGAATCACACAATCCTATTTAGTAAATATTAAGTAAAATAGTATAAATGAGAGGAAACGAGTTAAATAATGCACTAATATGCTTTTCTAGGCCATTTTCTAGATAACTTGGTCCATTTTAAGGTAACTGGGCCATTAACTAGCTAAAGCTAGTCTATAATAACTATACTAAGATATTCCTAAGTTTCTAAGTTAATATTATATAGTACTTGTAAATACCCTAGCTAACATTCAATAACTAGTATTAGTAGGCTAATGATAACTAATTCAATAACTAACCCTCATTCTTACTTGCTAACTGTCTAACTGATATTGATATACATATATACCTATTGACTGGTAACTAACAACTAACATATACCAATTGAGTTAATCATTAACTAGCTAAATAACTAACAATAACCTACTAACTGTCATTCACTTAAATACTAACTGTCATGATATCCCAATTCCTAACACATATAGATGATACATACTATTGACTCAAACTAAACTCTAATACACTAACTGATATCCTATTCTTTATTAGTAACCGTTACTATAACTTATCATTACTAATGCTAACTAATACTTACATATATGTACTAACAAACATAACTTCTAACTTGATAACATCTAGCACATTAACTATCCTTCACAACTGAACTAGTATCCCAGTTCCCCCCATGTATCAGTGGACTGATACTCACAAGTATCTCACACCTGGAAATGTCTCAATTATCCTTGCTCATGTGATACACCCATGTACTACTTAAGCTTTAGACCACAAGGTAACCTAACCTGAACACAAAGGACTTAACCTTCACTCCATCCGTTACCTATCTATACTGATACACAATAATCCGATACAAACTAATTGGTACTAACACCTATTTACTGGCCTATGCTAATTGAGGTACCTACTGCTATCTCAAGTCCCTTATTACATGTATGGGCAATCTCTTGTAATACAGTCACGACTGTATCTAGACATGGGCTATATACTACAATATAAGTCACATATGGCCTCACAAGAAGATATTATGTCTCAATCTGTCAATATAAGAAGCAAAAAATATGGAATATATAATATAAAGTAGTAAGCATCCCCGACACTCTATCAAAACGATCATGAAGCTAGTTATACAAAATGGAGAGATAGCACAGTATTAAATATACATGATCACATCGTCAACTACAGTCTAAATATAATACAATAATGCAATGGAAAGAGTCCAGGATATACAAGGTAACAAGTACTTAGTGGCTAAACACCAAAAAAAGCAAAATATTATAAGAGTGGTGAAGAAGAAACCAAAATAAAATCAAAGAGATTAGGCTACTAATAGCAAGTACCATAAGAAAGCATGAGTAAACAAAATAAAACCAAAATAATAACATAATGTAAACCCCCTCAAATTCTTATTTTAGGTAGACTAGATAGGATTAGAAATTTTGGTTTAGCATCAGGGTATTTGAGGTTTAGAAATTAGGCTACTTTGACTGGTTCTTTAATTTAAACCCTAGGTGCACCCTACCGTTGCTTCAATATTTGGTGTCATGCCCCAGTCCCAAAATACGTAGGACCAGGAATACGTGACACGCCAGCTACGCATTCGACCAGACTCTGGTCTGACTCGAATACGTATAAGCTGTAATATAAAAGGGCACTATCTAGATATTCCATAAATGTAAACCTCAATGTCTCAATCCACAATGTACATCAGTATACAAGAAAGAGCTATATGTGCTAAGGTCGGCCGCCCAATAACACACTAACTCGAATAGACTCGAGAAGAAGTATGCGTCTACAAAACTAGGCTACAACAGCAGATGAATAATCAATATAAAATAACCATAATGCCGGTAGATATAATGTGAGTACCTGGTACAATGCTCGCAAGATATGCCACTCCATCAGTATTTCTAAGTGCTCCGTAATCGTCTATGCTGCAAAACTGGCAGGGAACCAGGTCCTCAGAGGGACGTAACAAGGTACAAAAATATAACATGCCAAGTAAACAGAAAGTACAAGTGCACGACAGGGTACTCTATCATAACCAACTAGTGTGACACAGTTTAAAGACAATGTTCGAAGCGTGGGCTGTCCAAAATAAAATCGTAGCTCCGGACACGGAAACACACGGCACATACCGCAGCTCTGGGCAAAGAGTCACACGGGTGAAACAACTATACTAGATACAGGTATCACTACAAAATACTACATATATATAAGCGCGTGCAGAGTAGCCCAAACGTCTAGTGACTGTCTTCCCCTTCCCAAGCGGTCAACGATTGTGCGTTGAACCTGAACCTCTAACTACAGTCTCGACACAAGGAATTAACTCAACAGACGCGACCCTAAGGTCGTCCCAGTCTCTGGTTATGATGTCAGTATCAGGATATAGGAATCTGGCACGATCACAGTGTATGAGTGTGTCCTGGGGTATCGATGTACTCAGGTACGTGCATCGAGGTGCTATGAAGCATCTAGTAATTATTCTAAGACGTTAAGTTGAATGTCAACACCCGGTTGTGAACCGGACACGGAGTATCAAACGTCAACATAAATACGCGCACGAGTACATAAAGAGCAACAATATCTGGAAACTGAAATACAGGGTGGCAAGGTACACTTGCCTGCGTGCGGCTGCTGATGACGGGGATCTGGTACCGCGTCCAAGTCCTCAGGTCCCGCAGTACCTGGTGAAGAGATACAAACCCGAATTAATAATCTATTCTATGACTCTCAAGGGTAAGATACTAGAGGGCTGACTACAACTGACTAATGGTACGACAGTCCAACAACTAGTCATCTGTATATTCTCCTCAAGCACATATTTTAATTAAATCTCGATAATTTATATAGGAGCCAACTCTAATTTCCATCCAAGTACCACTTCCAAATTCATCTTCATAAACCACAAGATACATGCTCACTATACTACATAAATATTAAACCATGTCAACCTCATTAAACCCATCCTCAAGTCATTTAAATTTCCTCTTTCATCACTTACTAATTTCTTATGTAAACACCAACCTAACCTACATTATTTCATGCTCAAAAATACACTACACTACACTTACACAATATAAACCTTAACAATATATATATGAACACATCCATAGCTAACATTCCATACATCCTCATATGTGAACAACACTAAATAACATGTTATTAATAATCTGGAATTTTTCTTTAAACAAGAGGGGGAGAGGATCGTATACCTCGACGAGGAGTTCGTCGGCCGGAGGGGTGATGGCCGGAGGAGGATGTGAGAGTGGTGAAGGAGGAGGAAGGAGTCGAAAGCCGGGAGGAGGATGGCCGGGGGGACGACTGCTCGCTGGAGGAACGGCTACATGGTGGGAGCTGCGGACTGCAGCGGGCCGGAGACGCTCAGCCGCGGACGAGCGGGCCGGAGACGCTCAGCCACGAGCTGCAGCGGAGAAACTCGGCCGCGGGCTGAGGGGAGAACCGCAAAGTGGGACTGTGCTGCCGTCTCCGGAGGGCAGCGACGCTAGGAAGCTCGCACAGTGCGGGGTCGGGCGCACAGTGCGGGGTCGGGCTGTGCACTGGAGCGGGGACGCACGGCCGCGGGGGAAACGGGCCGGATGCTCGGCTGCAGTGGCAGCAGGCCGGTGATCGGAGTAAGGCCGGAGTAGGGTCACACAGTGTGGCGGTCGGCTGGAGTTCAGTGGCCGCCCGGAGTCTTCTCTTGGTTGAGGAATAAGGGAGAAGATGAAGAATAAAGGAAGAAGAAGAATGGAGGGAAGAGGTTTCCTTGCATGGAGAAATATGGAGGAGGAGAGAGAGAGATGTATTGGGATTAGGGCCGGTTAGTTTGTGGTTGAGGGTGGGGTGAGGAGCTACTTTATAGGGGAGTGTGTGGAGGAGATGGGTGGTTGGGATCAATCCATTTAAAATGGATGGATGGGATTAATCATGAAGAGGAGAAGGTTTCTTCATGAGGGTGAATGGGTGGGTGAGAATGAGACCCTATTTTGGGACCCTCTCATTAGTTCTTGGCCAATAGGGTGGTGCCACACAATTCAATAATTACAACTTAGCCCCGTAAATTTGGGAAATTGTATGGACACATAAAATGACTCAAAAATTGCGGAGAAAAATATGTTTAGAAATTTTCATGGTGAGAGGGTGTTGTGCGTTAGACACGGGTTTAATTAGGAAGACATTTGGATTAATTTAAGGATTGAAATGGGATTTACAAAGTCAGTATCCCTGATTTAAATAGAAATAAAGCTTCCCGCGAATTTAATTTAATTGGGGCACTTGGGGTCAAAATCCGGAAATGATGCAAAGACCAAAAATGGTGGGGGCTTGGAGTCAGTCTTGGACCCTTTAGTTGGTCCGGCTCAACGGGTTAAGTTGGTATCCCAAAATTTAGGGTAACGACACAGGTGTCCGACACGGAATTAAATGTGGGTTACGATTTTCGAAATGTTGCACAATTAATTTAGAGCACATAGAAATTAATTTTAAAAGACGGAAAAGTCCAGTGCCTAATTTGGCGAGTTGAGTCGAAAGTACAATAATTGTACGAAATTTATGGGCTGATATTGGGCTCCGAAAAATCAGAAAAAGATAGGGCGCGCCAAGGGTTTTAATTAATTGAATTAAATACCAGATAAATTATCTCTACTCTAATCCTCGACATCTGCTACCAAAATTTTCCAAAACTACTCTAACTATCTACAGAATAAATCGAGGGGGTTTACATTTGGAGCCCAACGATAGCCCTTAATTCCTAACAAATTATTGCACTCTTGACCTGACAAGCCAACCTAGGCGTTGGACTTTTCTCTCACTCACAACACACTCCCTTGTGCTCTAATTTAATTGTACAACTTCCCAGTCCCGAAATTAATTCTTTAATCCTATATCGCGTACCTATGTCATTGCCATCAATTTGGGGACACAAACTCAACCTGTTTTGCCGAACCAATTAAAGGGCCAAGACTGACACCAAGCCTACACAGTTCATGACCTTTGTGTCACTCCTAATTGAGACCCCATGTGCCCCCATTTAATTTAAGGGCACATGCCACTTTATTTAATTAAATTATGGACACCAACTTAAACTAATCCTAACTTAACCCCAATTTAACCCAATACCCCTTTCATGAAGCCCATGCAAATAGGGTGCTAGGTGTCACTACCCTATTGGTTAAGGCCAATGAAGAACCCCCCCACCCTCACATGGACCGGTCATGTCTCCCTCTCTCTCCCTATTTGCTTTATACAATTTCTTTATGATGAATCAAGACCCTTGATTCAAAATACTACTTCATCATCACCACACATTCTCCTATAATAACACCTCCTCACACTATTTCCAAAGCAGTCGGTCCTAATCCCTAGAGAAGCCTAGAAAACCCCCCTCTCTCTCTCCACCCTTTTTCTCCTACAGTCGAGTTCTTCTTTTCCTCTACTTCTTCTTCTTCTTCTTCTTCTTCTTCTTCTTCTTCTTCTTCTTCAGCGACTCCGGCCTCCACCCGCAACCGGCCTCCACCTGCAACCGGCCACCTTACTACTACCTTCACCTGTAGCAGCACTACCACCCGCTGCCACCCGCTACCACCCACAGTAGCCTCCTCCCTCAACTCCGCTACCGCACCGGAGCAACACGCCGCCGCCGCTGCCAAACACCCCGGCCACATCCGCTGCTACTTCCACCCGCAACAGCTTCATTAACCCCACGACCCTCGCTGCACCAACTCCGGCCGTGTTTCACCCGCAGCGCCACCACCAATCCGACTGCAGCAGCCCCGACCACCATCACCGCCACCTTCACCACCACGTCCACCTCGCACCACCACTACCACCACCTCCAAGGCCAACACCACCGCGCCCATCACCTCCTACACTTCCACCCGCCATCATTATCACTACCCTCGCACTACCACCTCCATGACCAGCACCACCACGACAACCACCTCCACGGCCAGCACCACCACGATGACCACCTCCAGCACCACCACCTCTACGACGAACTTCACCACCCCCACGAACACCACCACCAGCCATACCTCCTTCACATAGCCGAGCTACACCTCATTCACGCAGCTGAGCACCCCCACCACCTCGGTCGACGCACGCGACACCCCTGCAGTTGATGCCATCCCTGACCGAAGCCTCAACATCGCCGCTGCCACCACCCGCAGCCACGGGGGTACCTCCTTACCCTTCTCATTTTTAGTGTAGTTATACTGTTATGCTAAGCAACCCTAGTTAGGGTTAGGGTTTATGAATACTTTACATGCATTTTTATGATGGATATTGAGGAGTAGGTATATATGTGAAATGGTGTTATAACAATATAATGATGGTTAATTATTAAGAGCTTGATAATTAATAAGTAATTTATTTGAGGATGATTAAATTAAATGCACATAATAAGTCTGTAAATACAAGGATGGTATGGTTGAGGATTAGCATAGCTTGAACAACTGAAATCACCGTGATAAATATTAGGGGATTGGAGATTTGGTTTGATGATGTTATACTGATTGTTGATCATATTTGATGCAACGTTCCTTTAGTCAACTTGGGTCAGCCCTCTAGTTAGTGTCTATGTGAGCTATATGTAACTAAGACTGAAGCCTATGCTAGACGTGTGTCACCTCTTATTTTACAATATCATCGTGATAGTTTATTGATTAATCTTATATATCGTCTCTAGGTACTTCGGGATCCGCGGACTTGGACGTTGTACCGGAGCCCCATCTTCAGCATCCGGATTCAGGCAAGTGTACCTTGCCATCCTGTATCTTAGTTTCCAGATTTTTAGTTATTTATTCTATACATTGTGCCGCTTTGGATCAGAATTGTTACTTAGCATCCGGGTTATAACCGGGTGTAGACGTCCGTTGGTAACATCTGGTAACGATTGATAGATGTTCGTGATACCTTGATGTACCTACTTGGTTACATCAGAACCCTATGACACATTCAGATATCGTCATCGTGCTAGATTTCCTGTATCCTGATACTGTCAGCATGACCGAAATCTGGGATGACTTTAGGGTCGTGATTGTTGATAGTTACTTCAATATGATGAGACTGTTAGATAGAGGTTCAGGTTCAGCGAACACTCATTGACCGCTTTGGGAGGGAAAGATAGTTACTAGACGTTTGGGCTACTCTACACGCGCTATATATATGTATATGTTCCTATTTATGTAGTGTTCCTGTATCCGGATATTATGCAGGTCTGATTTAAATCGTCTTGGTTACCTAACTGTGCCAAGTAAGCCTGCAAATTAGGAATAGATATTAGGAATCTCATCTACATGCTTGAGTCCTTCATATGACACCTATATTTCAATTTTCTTTTGCCAATTTGCATCTTATTTAATTCCTCAACGCTGATCTTAAATATGACTTCTTTTGAGAGTTATGAATCTCCGTAGCGGACGTGTCGCGTAGCCGGGCGATGTCCCCCGTGCCGCATGGTCATCCAGGGAACCAGAACTGGGGCATGTTCTTCTGTTGACCCCATCTCCCCAAGGACAGTCATCTGGATAGCCAGAGGTGCCTTCAGACGGGCACCAGACTCTACATCAGGCATGTCATAAGGACCAGAGGATCACAAGACAGGGGGATCAACAGTTGCCCTCCCACCTCCATTTCCTCCACATATGCCATACATGCCTTTTCCAACCGTGCAACCCATGGACGAGCCACAGATGTTTCGGATGGTCTATACTATGATGCAGGCCCAATAGCAGGTCCAACAGCAGGCTCAGCAGCAGGCCCAGCAGCGCCAGGCTGAGACCTTGAGGGAGAGTATTGTGACAGCCTTGGGACATGCATCACCACCAGTTCGCCAGTCGACGGTGGGGTCTGTCATAGACTTCCGTCGTATGATACCCCTTCCCTTCTCTCGCACGGAAGAGACGAAGAAGGTTCATGCATGGATCACCACCATTCAACACAAACTGGAGGCCACCGATCTCCCGAGGCATAGATGGATGACCGCTGTCAGGATGCAGCTTACCGGTAACGCTCATCACTGGTGGATCTCAAAGGAGAAGAATTTAGGGCCCGATCGGGTTACATAAGAGGAGTTCTCTAGGCTCTTCCAGGATATGTATATACCTTCCACTGCCAGAGCAGAACTTCGGGATAGGTTCCAAAACCTCAGGCATGGCAATTTGACCATAGAGGAATACAATGCTGAGTTCCCCCGTTTGAGCCAATTTGTACCGTACTTGATCCCGACCGAGGAGAAGAAGGCCGAGAAGTTCTATAAAGGCCCGAGTTTCAAGACGCAGAGATTTATTGGTTCTATAGCCCCCACCTCCTACTCCGAGGTTTTATTAGCAGCCCGACGCCAGGATCACATCAACAAGATGGAGGCCAGTCTGAAGTGCTCCTGTACATCGTCATCATCAGTTCAAGCTTCGCAGGAAGGACCTGTGAAAAGTCCCCTGGTACCGCAGCAGCAGAGAGCAGCACCCCTGCAGGGGCCAGTGATTCCCATATGCCATTATTGCGACAAGAGGGGACATTTATTGAAGGACTGTCAATGGAGGCTGGGAGTATGCCTGAGATGTGGGTCGGACCAGCATGCAGTCCGGGATTGCCTAAACTAGAGAGCTCCAGTACAGATGGATCATTGGCCAGCCTTGCCAGCACCGAGGCCTTACCAGCAGCCTCCCGGACCGAGGCCACCCTACGCAGGAGCTGGAGCACTACGACCACCAGTAATAGAAGGAAATCAGAGGAGGGCACCTTTGGCCACACATGTAGTTCGATTTGAACAGGCTCGATAACAGCCGAGGGCACCAGCACCAGGACATGGCCAAGCCTATGCTATAACGATTTAGGAGGCAGAGACAACCAGAGAAGTGATCGCAGGTATTATCTTAGTAGCTTCATTACCAACAGTAGTATTATTTGATTCTGGCACCACACACTCTTTCACAGCTGCTAGTTTCGTGGCCACCCATAGAATAGCAACTGCACCCATTTCGAAGATTAAGAGGATTCTTACGGGAGGTGGAATAGTACCAGTTAGCGACACTTATAGATCTTGTTCAGTAGTTGTTTATGGGCGAGAGATGTGTGCCCGATTTCTAGTCTTCTCTGTGCCGGACTATGATATTGTCCTAGGAATGGATTGGTTGAGCCAATTCCACGCAACACTAGATTGCCAACGTGGTTGCATTATATTTAGACCACCAGATCACCCTGAGTTTGAGTTTCTTCGTGGAGCCCGAGAGCTTGGTGTCCAACCTACCTTAGTGACACACATTGCAGAAGGTGAACTAATGTACCCTCACTTTATATCAGAGTTTAAGGATGTGTTTCCAGAGGATCTTCCAGGCCTGCCACCTGACAGAGAGATAGAGTTCACTATAGAGTTGACTCCCAAAGCCGAGCCAGTTACTTCCCCTGTCTATAGACTAGCACCGAAGGAGTTGGTTGAGTTGAAGGTCCAAGTAGATGATCTCTTAGACAAGGGTTTCATTCGGGCTAGTATTTCTCTATGGGGAGCACCCATCTTAATTGTGCCAAAGAAGGACGGGATGGTACGTTTGTGTATCGATTACAGGGCGTTAAATGCTGTAACGATAAAGAACAAGTACCCTTTGTCGTGCATTGATGATTTATTTGATCAGCTAAGTGGCGCATGTATATTCTCGAAGATCGATCTCAGATTCGGTTATCATCAGATCAAGGTACGAAGGGAGGACATTCCAAAGATAACTTTTCGAACGAAGTACGGGCAATATGAGTTTCTAGTCATGCTATTTGGTTTAACCAACGCGCCAGCAGTATTTATGAGCCTAATGAACAAGGTTTTCTACCAGTACTTGGATAAGTTCGTGGTCATATTTATCGACGACATCTCGGTATATTCCAAGATCCAGGAGGAGCACGAGGGGTATCTCAGGATCGGGTTGGAGACGCTGAGGCAGGAGAGGCTGTATGCTAAGCTCAGCAAATATGAGTTATGCTTAGATAGAGTACCATTCATGGGACACATAATCACCGAAGATGGACTATCAGTTTACCCGAAGAAGATCGCTGCAGTGGAGACGTAGTTTACCCCTACATCAGTTATGGAGATTAGGAGTTTTCTCGGACTTGTCGGATATTATCGGAGGTTCATGGAAAACTTTTCGAGGATCTGAAGAAGCGTAAAGGAGAGGAGTTTATATGGACTAAGGAGTGTCAGACAATTTTCGATGAGCTGAAGAAGCGTCTGACATCAGCACCAATTTTGACACTTCCTTCAGGATCGAGAGGATTTATTGTATATAGCGATGCGTCTGGGAGCGGATTAGGATGTGTACTGATACAACATGGCAAGGTGATAGCCTACACATCGAGACAGCTGAGGGTTTATAAGAAGAACTATCCGATACACGATCTAGAGCTAGCTGCAGTGATATTTGCACTAAAGCTATGGCGGCACTACCTTTATGGAGAGCGGGTTGAGATTTACACATATCATAAAAGTCTGAAGTATGTCTACACTCAGAAGGATCTCAACATGAGATAGAGACGGTGGCTAGAGTTGATGATAGACTACGATATAGAGTTGCAATACTACCCCGGCATGGCAAATATAGTAGCAGATGCCTTAAGCAGGAAGCCCATGGCATCTTTTTGACGACTCAGCGGCATTTGTTAGAGGAACTTCAGGAGCTCAGGATAGAGGTTGTATTGCCGGGCATGGATGGACAGATAGCCAGTCTAGAGGTTCAGTCTACATTGGTTGAGAGGATCAAGGCAGCCCTGCCTACAGATGTAAGATTCCGACGACTGCGAGAGAGGACAGAGGACAACATGCAGACGGGACTTTGAATTTATGAAAATAGAACATTGAGGTATGGAGATCGCCTATACGTTCTGAGTGGTAAGATACGCCAGGAGTTGATGACCGAGGCTCATAGCTCGATTTATTCTATTTATCCCGGGGGTACGAAGATGTACCGAGACTTGAGACAACACTACTGGTGGCATGGGATGAAGAGGGAGATTGCGAGATTCGTGGCGAGATGTTTGGTCTGTCAGCAAGTCAAGGCCGAACATCAGAGGACTGCAGGACTATTGCAGCCGCTTCCCATTCTCGAGTGGAAGTAGGAGCACATTACCATGGACTTCGTCACGGGATTTCTGAGGCGCCCTAGCGGGAAGAATGCAGTCTGGGTTATCGTGGACCAACTCACCAAGTCTGCACATTTCTTGCCCTTCAGAGTTGGGCAGTCCACAGAGATATTAGCTGACATGTATATAAGACAGATAGTACGACTACATGGGGTGCATGTCAGCATTGTATCGGATCATGATTCCAGATCACGTCATATTTTCTGCGGAGTATGCAGGAGAGTCTAGGATCTTGCCTCAAGTTCAGCACTACATATCATCCACAGACTGATGGTCAGTCAGAGTGAACGATTCAGATACTTGAGGATATGTTGAGAGCGTGCATGATCGACTTTAGAGGATCTTGGTAGGACCATCTACACTTGGTAGAATTCTCCTAAAACAACATCTACCAAGCCAGCATACAGATGGCACCTTATGAGGCACTGTATGGCAGGAAGTGTAGGTCACCATTATGTTGGAGTGACGTGGGAGAGTGTCAGATACTTGGTCCAGAGTTGGTGACACAGATAGTGGAAAAAGTAAAGTAGATTCAGGGCCACCAGCGCGCAGCACAGGACAGACAAAATCATTGGGCAGATACGCACAGTAGACCTTTGGAGTTCAAGGAAGGTGACCATATATTTTTAAAGATATCACCCACTCGTGGTACCATCAGATTCGGGGGCAGAGGCAATCTGAGTCCGAGGTACATCGGACCTTTTGACATCTTGGAGCGAGTTGGCGAAGTGGCTCATCGTCTTGCATTCCCTCCATCATTAGAAGGAGTGCACGACGTACTTCACGTATCGCAATTGAGGAGATATGTGGCAGACCCAAGCCACGTGCTCGATCATTCAGAGATTACAGTCGGGCCCAGTTTATCATATGCGGAGCAGCCAGTGGGGATACTCGATCGCAATGAGAAGATTTTGAGGGGACAGACTATTCGACTGGTCAGGGTTGCATGGAAGCATTATTCGCCAGGCGAGTCAACCTGGGAGTACGAGGATTCCATTCGACAGCATTTTCTGCATTTATTTGAGGACCGAGGTACAAATTTACGTACTGCATTCGATTACCTGTTAACTTTTTAAATTCTCGTAACTCTCCTTCGTGCTTTCATTTAATTTTGGGGACAATATTCTTCTAAGTTAAGAAGGATGTAAACCCCCTCAAATTCTTATTTTAGGTAGACTAGATAGCATTAGAAATTTTGGTTTAGCATCAGGGTGTTTGAGGTTTAGAAATTAGGCTCCATTGACTGGTTCTTTAATTTAAACCCTAGGTGCACCCTACTGTTGCTACAATATTTGGAGCCCAATGATAGCCCTTAATTCCCAACAAATTATTGCACTCTTGACCTGACAAGCCAACCTAGGCTTTGGACTTTTCTGTCACTCACAAACACACTACCTTATGCTCTAATTTAATTGCACAACTTCCCAGTCCCGAAATTAATTCTTTAATCCTATGTCGCGTACCTATGTCGTTACCATCAATTTAGGAACACAAACTCAACCCATTTTGTCAAACCAATTAAATGGGCCAAGATTGATACCAAGCCTACACCATTTATTACCTTTGTGTCACTCCTAATTGAGACCCCATGTGTCCCTATTTAATTTAAGAGTACATGACACTTTATTTAATTAAATTGGGGACACCAACTTAAACTAATCCCAACTTAACCCCAATTTAACCCAATACCCCTTTCATGAAGCCCATGCAAAACACACAATACCCCCTCACCTTATAAAATATCAAACACAACTTCTCACACCAAATCCCTACCACTTTTTCTTCATGTGCAAATACCCAAAAGTTAAGGGGTTATTAGCAAATAGGGTGCTAGGTGTCACCACCCTATTGGTTAAGGCAAATGAAGAACCCCCCCACCCTCACATGGACCGGTCATGTCTTCCTCTCTCTCTCCCCATTTGCTTTGTACAATTTCTCCATGATGAATCAAGACCCTTGATTCAAAATGCTACTTTATCACCACCACATATTCTCCTATAATAACACCTCCTCATACCATTTCTAAAGCAGCTGGTCCTAATCCCTAGAGAAGCCTAGGAACCCCCCCTCTCTCTCTCTCTCCTACCTTATTCTTCTGCAGCCGAGTTCTTCTTCTTCTTCTTCTTCTTCAACGACTTTGGCCTCCACCCGCAACCGGCCTCCATCCGCAACCGGCTACCTTACTGCTGCCTTCACCCGCAGCAGCACCACTACCCGCTGCCACCCGCTAGTAACGTGCCACCGCCGCTTCCAACCACCCCGGCCACATCCGCTGCTACTTCCACCCGCAGCAGCTTCATCACCCCCACGACCCTCGCTGCACCGACTCCGGCCGAGTTTCACCCGCAGCGCCACCACCAACGTGACTGCAGCAGCCCCGACCACCATCACCGCCACTTCACCACCACGTCCACCTCGTACCACCACTACCACCACCTCCACGGCCAGCACCACCGCGCCTATCACCTCCTACACTTCCACCCACCATCATTATCACCACCCTCGCACCACCACCTCCACGACCAGCACCACCACCTCCACGACCAGCACCACCTCCTCCACGGCTAGCACCACCACAACGACCACCTCCAGTACCACCACCTCTACGACCAGCTTTACTACCCCCACGACCACCACCACCAGCCACACCTCCTTCACGTAGTCGTGCTACACCTCCTTCTCGCAGCCGAGCACCCCCACCACCTCGGTCGACCCGTGCGCCACCCCTGCAGTTGATGCCATCCCTGACCGAAGCCGCAGCATCGTCGCTGCCACCACCTGCAGCCACCGGAGTAACTTCTCACCCTTCTCATTTTTAGTATAGTTATGCTGTTATGCTAAGAGACCCTAGTTAGGGTTAGGGTTTATGAATACTTCACATGCATTTTTATGATGGATATTGAGGAGTAGGTATATATATGAAATTGTGTTAAAACAATATAATAACGGTTAATTATTGAGAGTTTGATAATTAATAACTAATTTATTTGAGGATGAATAAATTGAATGTACATAATAATGTCTGTGAATACAAGGATGGTATGGTTGAGGATGAGCATAGCTTGAACGACTGAAATCACCGTGATAAATATTAGGGGATTGGAGATTTGGTTTGATAACGTTATACAAATTATTGATCGTATTTGATGCAACGTTCCTTTAGTCAACTTGGGTCAACCTTCTAGTTAGTGTCTATATGAGATATATGTAACTAAGACTGAAGCCTATGCTAGACGTGTGTCACCTCTTATTTTAGAATAACATCGTGATAGTTTATTGATTAATCTTATATACCATCTCTAGGTACTTCGGGATCCGTGGACTTGGACGTTGTACCAGAGCCCCATCTTCAGCATCCGGATTCAGGCAAGTGTACCTTGCCATCCTGTATCTCAGTTTCCAGATTTTTATTTATTTATTCTATGCATTGTGCGCGCTTTGGATCAAAATTGTTACTTAGCATCTTGGTTGTAACCGGGTGCAAACGTTCGTTGGTAACGATTGATAGATGTTCGCGATACCTTGTTGTACCTACTTGGTTACATCGGAACCCTAGGATACATTCAGACACTGTCATTGTGCCAGATTTCCTGTATCTTGATACTGTCAGCATGACCGGAATCTGGGATGACTTTAGGGTCATAATTGTTGATAGTTACTTCAGTATGACGAGACTGTTAGATAGAGGTTCAGGTTCAGCGAACACTCGTTGACCGCTTTAGGAGGGGAAGACAATTACTAGACGTTTGGGCTACTCTGCACGCGCTATATATATGTATATATTCCTATTTATGTAGTGTTCCTGTATCCGGAGTCGTAGTATCACCCGTATGACTCCGTGCTCGCAGCTACGGTATGCCCCGTGTGTCTTTGTGTTCGGAGCTGCAGTTTTATATTTGGATAGCCCACGCATCGAACATTGTCTTTAAAGTTGTGTCTAACTTAGGTGGTTATGCTAGATTACACCGGTGTTGCATTTGTTTCTTTCTGTTATACTATGTCATACTATTTTTTTACCTTGTTACATCTCTCTGAGGACCTGGTTTCTTTCTAGGCTTAGGCGAGGAGGACAACCCGGAGTAGTACGGACCGGGTGTATATCCAGGAGCAGGACCTGTTGCAGAGGACGAGATCCTTCCCGAGGACTTCATTTGATCTCTGGTAGTGACTTCACCCTGGGACGGTATTACTATCTAGCATTCAGATACCGTCCCTAGTTATCTTATTGCTTTTCTTCATTTCAGTATTTGTATTAGCGGATTTGTTCCAGTGTGACTTTACTCGTTTTTGTATTATGATACTTTTCCTGTCTTATTTTCCTTCTGTACATTAGTGGTTATGATTTTCTCTATTGCTCTATATTTCATTTGTCTGTGGATGAGATTTAGTTTCACTGTCTATGTGTTATATGTTGGGTTTTATCATTGTACTTTATAGCTTAGGTGCACTCCATCGGGTCCATTAGATTGGGATGCCCATTGAAGTATACTCGTTGGCCATTGCCATGTGGCTCAGTTCCTTATATTTGGAACTGGGATATGACATGGTTTTTGTGGTGGCCCATGCAGGTCCGATTTAAATCGACTTGGTTACCTGACTGTGCCAAGTGAGCCTGCAAATTAGGAATATATATTAGGAATCTAATCTACATGCTTGAGTCCTTCACATGACACCTCTATCTCGATTTTCTTTTCCCAACTTGCATCTTGTTTAATTCTTCAACGCTAATCTTAAACATGACTTTTTTTCAGAGTTATGAATCTCCGTAGCGGACGTGTTACGCAGCCGGGCGATGTCCGCCGTGACGCAGGGTCATCCGGGGAACTGGAACTGGGGCATATTCTTCTGTTGACCCTAACTCCCCTGGGACAGTCATCTGGACAGCCAAAGGTGCCTTCAGACGGGCACCAGACTCCGCATCAGGCATGTCATAAGGACCAGAGGACCGCAAGACATGAGGAGCAACAGTTGCCCCCACCATCTCTATTTCCTCCACAAATGCCATACATGCCTTTCCCAATAGGGCAACCCATGGATGGGCCGCAGATGTTTCAGATGGTCTACGCTATGATGCAGGTCCAGCAGCAGGGCCAGCAACAGGCCCAACAGCGCCAGGCTGAGACCTTGAGGGAGAGTATTATGGCGGCCTTGGGACATGCGTCACCACCAGCTCGCCAGTCGATGATGGGGTCTGTCATAGACTTACGTCGAATGATACCCCTTCCCTTCTATGGCACGGAAGAGCCGAGGGAGGTTCATGCATGGCTCACCAGCATTCAACACCATCTGGAGGCCACCGATCTCCCGAGGCATAGATGGATGACCGCTGTCAGGATGTAGCTTACCAGCAACATCACTAGTGGCTTTCAGATGAGGAGCGTTTAGGGCCTAATCGTTTCACATAGGAGGATTTCTCTAGGCTCTTCCAGGAGATGTATATACCTTCCACTGCCAGAGCAGAACTTCAGGATAGGTTCCAAAACCTTAGGCAGGGTAGTTTGACCATAGAGGAATACAATGTTGAGTTCCTCCGTTTGAGCCAATTTGTACCATACTTGATCCCGACTGAGGAGAAGAAGGCCGAGAAGTTCTATGAAGGCCTGAGTTTCAAGATGCAGAGATTTATTGGGTCTATAGCCCTACCTCCTACTCTGAGGTTTTATTAGCAGCTCGACGCCATGATCGCATCAACAAGATGGAGCAGTCTGAAGCACTCCTGTGCAACATTATCATCAGTTCGAGCTTCGCAGGGAGGACCTGCGAAACGTCCCCTGGTACCGCAGTAGTAGAGAGCATCACCCCTGTAGGGACCAGTGATTCCCACATGCTATTACTGCGACAAGATGGGATATTTATTGAAGGACTATCGACGAAGGCTGGGAGTATGCCTGAGATGTGGGTCGGACCAGCATGCAGTCCGGGATTTCCCAGACCAGAGAGATCCAGTATAGATGGTTCATCGGCCAACTTTCCAGCACCGAGGCCTTACCAACAGCCTCCCGGACCGAGGCTGCCCTACGTAGGAGCTGGAGCACTGTGACCACCAGCACCAGAAGGAAATTAGAGGAGGCCACCCTTGGCCACACATGCAATTCGATTTGAACATGCTCGACAGCAGTAGAGGGCACCAGCACTAGGACATGGCCAGGCCTATGCAATGACCATTGAGGAGGCAGAGACCGCCGGAGAAGTAATCGTAGGTACTATCTTAGTAGCTTCATTACCAGCAGTATTATTATTTGATTCTGGTGCCATATACTCTTTCATAGCAGCTAGTTTCATGGGCACCCATAGAATAGCAATTGCACCCCTTCCGAAGATTAAGAAAATTCTTACGGGAGGTAGAATAGTATCAGTTAGCGACACTTGTATATCTTGTTCAGTAGTTGTTTGCGGGCGAAAGATGCATGCCCGATTTTAGGTTTTCTCCATGCCGGATTATGACATTGTCCTAGGCATGGATTTGTTGAGCCAATACCATGCAATGCTAGATTGTCGACGTGGTTGCGTTATATTTAGACCCCCAGATCATCCTAAGTTTGAGTTTCTTCGGGGAGCTCGAGAGCATGGTGTCCAACCTACCTTAGCGACACATATTGCAGAAGGTGAACCGATGTACCCTCACTTTATATCAGAGTTTGAGAATATATTTCCAGAGGATCTTTCAGGCCTGCCACCTGACAGAGAGATAGAGTTCACTATAGAGTTGACTCCCAGATCCGAGCCAGTTACTTTCCCCATCTATAGACTAGCACCGAAGGAGTTGGTTGAGTTGAAGGACCAAGTAGATAATCTCTTAGACAAGGGTTTCATTCGGGCTAGTATTTCTCCATGGGGAGCACCCATCTTAATTGTGCCGAAGAAGGACGGGACGGTACGTTTGTATATCGATGACAGGGCGTTAAATGCTGTAACGATAAAGTACAAGTACCCTTTATCGCGCATCGATGATTTATTTGATCAGCTAAGTGGCACATGTGTATTCTCGAAGATCGATCTTAGATCCAGCTATCATCAGATCAAGGTACGAAGGGTGGACATTCCGAAGATAGCTTTTCGGATAAAGTACGGTCACTATGAGTTTCTAGTCATGCCGTTTGGTTTAACCAAAGCACCAACAGTATTTATGAGCCTGATAAACAAGGTTTTCCACCAGTACTTGGATAAGTTCGTGGTCGTATTTATCGACGACATCCCAAGAGCTCGGAGGAGCACGAGGGGCATCTCAGGATCGTGTTGGAGATGCAGAGGCATGAGAGGTTGTATGTCAAGCTTAGCAAATGTGAGTTTTTCTTGGATAGAGTACCATTCTTGGGACACATAATCACCGGAGATGGACTATCATTTGACCTAGAGAAAATTGCTGCAGTAGAGACGTGGCCTACCCCTACATCAGTTACGGAGATTAGAAGTTTTCTCGGACTTTCTGCATATTATCGAAGGTTCGTAGAATTTTTTTTGAGGATCGCGGCACCTATGACGCGGCTGACGTGTAAAGGAGAGGAGTTTATCTAGACTAAGGAGTGTCAGACGACTCTCGATGAGCTAAAGAAACGTCTAACGTCAGCACCGATTTTGATACTTCCTTCAGGATCGAGAGGATTTGTGGTGTATAGCGATGCGTCTGGGAGCGGATTAGGATGTGTACTGATGCAGCACGAGAAGGTGATAGCCTACACATCGAGACAGCTGAGGGATCATGAGAAGAACTATCCGATGCACGATATAGAGTTAGCTGCAGTGATATTTGCACTAAAGCTATGACGATACTACCTTTATGGAGAGCGGGTTAAGATTTACATAGATTATAAAAGTCTGAAGTATGTCTACACTCAGAAGGAGCTCAACATGAGACAAAGACGATGGCTAGAGTTAATAACATACTATGATATAGAGTTGCAGTACCACCCTGGCAAGGCGAATGTAGTAGCAGATGCCTTAAGCAGGAAGCCCATATCATACTTTTTGACGACTCAGTGACATTTGTTAGAGGATCTTCAGGAGCTCGGGATAAAGGTTTTATTGCCGGGCATGGATGGACAGATGGCCAGTCTAGAGGTTCAGTCTACATTGGTTGAGAGGATCAAGGCAGCCCTGCCTACAGATGTGAGATTCTGACGACTGCGAGAGAGGACAGAGGCCGGCCTGCAGACGGGACTCCGGATTCATAAAAATAGAACATTGAGGTGTGGAGATCGCCTATACGTTTTAAGTGGCAACCTATGCCAGGAGTTGAAGACCGAGGCTCATAGCTCGATTTATTCTATTCATTCCGGGGATACGAAGATGTACCGAGACTTGAGACAACACTACTGGTCTGTCAGCAAGTCAGGCCAAACATCAGAGGACTGCAAGACTATTGCAGCCGCTTTCCATTCCCGAGTGGAAGTGGGAGAACATTACCATGGACTTTGTCACGGGATTTCCGAGGAGCCCTAGCGAGAAGGATGCAGCCTGGGTTATCGTGGATCAACTCACCAAGTCTGCACATTTCTTGTCCTTCAGAGTTGGCAGTCCACGAAGATATTAGTTGACATGTATATGAGGCAGATAATATGACTACATGGAGTGCATGTCAACATTGTATCAGATCATGATTCTAGATTCACGTTATATTTTTGGCGGAGTATGCAGGAGAGTCTAGGAACTCGCCTCAAGTTCAGCACTGCATATCATCCACAGACTGATGGTCAGTCAGAGCGCACAATTCAGATACTAGAGGATATGTTGAGAGCGTGCATAATCGAATTTGGAGGATCTTGGAAGGACCATCTACACTTAGTGGAATTCTCTTACAACAACAGCTACCAAGCCAGCATACAGATGGCACCTTATGAGGCACTGTACGGCAGGAAGTGTAGGTCACCGGTATATTGGAGTGACGTGGGAGAGCGTCAGATACTTGGTCCAGAGTTGGTGACACAGACAGTGGAGAAAGTGAAGCAGATTCAGGGCCACTTGCGCGCAACACAGGATAGACAAAAGCATTGGACAGATGCGCACCACAGACCATTGGAGTTCAAGGAAGGTGATCATGTATTTTTGAAGATATCACCCACTCGTGGTACCATTAGATTCGGGGGCAGAGGCAAGCTGAGTCCGAGGTACATCGGAACTTTTGACATCTTGGGGCGAGTTGGCGAAGTGGCTTATCGTCTTGCATTGCCTCCATCATTAGAAGGAGTGCACGACGTATTTCATATATCGCAGTTGTGGAGATATGTGCCAGACCCTAGCCACGTGCTCGATCATTCAGAGATTACAGTCGGGCCCAGTTTATCATATGCGTCGCAGTGAGAAGATTTTGAGGGGACAGACTATTCGACTGGTCAGGGTTGCATGAAAGCATCATTCGCCAGGCGAGTCTACCTGGGAGCGCGAGGATTTCATTCGGTATCATTTCCCATATTTATTTAAGGATCGAGGTACGAATTTACGTACTGCATTCGATTACCTGTTAACTTTTTAAATTCTCGTAACTCTCCTTCGTACTTTAATTTAATTTCGGGGACAAAATTCTTCTAAGTTGGGAAGGATGTAAACCCCCTCAAATTTTTATTTTTGGTAGACTATATAGAATTAGAAATTTTGGTTTAGCATCAGGGTGTTTGAGGTTTAGAAATTAGGTTACGTTGACTGGTTCTTTAATTTAAACCCTAGGTGCACCCTACCGTTGCTATAATATTTGGAGCCCAACGATAGCCCTTAATTCCGAACAAATTATTATACTCTTGACCTGATAAGGCAACCTAGGCGTTGGACTTTGCTATCACTCACAAACACACTCCCTTGTGATCTAATTTAATTGCACAACTTTCCAGTCCCGAAATCAATTCTTTAATCCTATGTCGCATACCTATGTCTTTGCCATCAATTTGGGGACACAAACTCAACCCATTTTATCGAACCAATTAAAGGGGCCAAGACTGACACCAAGCCTACACCGTTCATGACCTTTGTATCACTCCTAATTGAGACCCCATGTGCCCCCATTTAATTTAAGAGCACATGACACTTTATTTAATTAAATTGGGGACACCAACTTAAACTAATCCCAACTTAACCCCAATTTAACCCAATACCCCTTTCATGAAGCCCATGCAAAACACACAACACCCCCTTACCCTACAAAATATCAAATACCATTTCCCATACCAAATCCCCACCACTTTTTCTTCATGTGCAAATACCCAAAAGTTAAGGGGCTTATTAGCAAATAGGGTGCTAGGTGTCACCACCCTATTGGTTAAGGCCAATGAAGAACCCCACCCTCACATGGACCGGTCATGTCTCCCTCTCTCTCCCTATTTGCTTTGAACATTCTTCGTGATGAATCAAGACCCTTAATTCAAAATGCTACTTCATCACCACCACACATTCTCCTATAATAACACCTCCTCACACCATTCCCAAAACAGCCGATCCTAATCCCTAGAGAAGCCTAGGAAACCCCCCTCTCTCTCACCTCCCTCTTTCTTCTAAGCTGAGTTCTTCTTCTCCTTCACTTCTTCTTCTTCTTCTTCTTCTTCTTCTTCTTCTTCTTCACTTCTTCTTCTTCTTCAACGACTCCGGCCTCCACCCGCAACCGGCCTCCACCCGCAATCGGCCACCTTACTACTTACTGCCTTCACCCGCAACAGCACCACCACATGCTGCCACCCACTACTACCCACAGCAGCCTCCTCCCTCAGCTCTTCCACCGTACCGGAGCAACGCGCTACCGTCGCTACCAACCACCCTGCCCACATCCGCTGCTACTTCCACCCACAACAGCTTTATCACACCTACGACCCTCGCTGCACCGACTCCGGCCGAGTTTCACTCGCACCACCACCACCAACGCGACTGCAGCCTCGGCCACCATCACCGCCACCTTCACCACCACGTCCACCTTGCACCACCACTACCACCACCTCCACTGCCAGCACCACCGCGCCCATCACCTCCTACACTTTCACCCACCATTATTATCACCACCCTCGTACTACCACCTCCACGACCAGCACCACCAGGACCACCACCTCCATGGCCAGCACCACCACGACGACCACCTCCAACACCCCCACCTCCACGACCAACTTCACCACCCCACGACCACCACCACCAGCCATACCTCCTTCACGTAGCCGAGCTACACCTCCTTTACGCAGCCAAGCACCCCCACCACCGCGGTCGACGTGCGGGCCACCCCTGCAGTTGACGCCATCCCCGACCGAAGCCGCAGCATCGCCGCTGCTACCACCCGCAGCCACCGGGGTAACTCCTCACCCTTCTCATTTTTATTATAGTTATGCTGTTATGCTAAGAGACCCTAGTTAGGGTTAGGGTTTATGAATACTTTACATGTATTTTTATGATGGATATTGAAGAGTAGGTATATATGTGAAATTGTGTTATAATAATATAATAACTATTAATTATTGAGAGCTTGATAATTAATAACTAATTTATTTGAGGATGAATAAATTAAATGTACATAATAACGTCTGTGAATACAAGGATGGTATGGTTGAGGATGAGCATAGCTTGAATGACTGAAATCACCGTGATAAATATTAGGGGATTGAAGATTTGGTTTGATGATGTTATTCTGATTGTTGATCGTATTTGATGCAATATTCCTTTAGTCAACTTGGGTCAACCCTCTAGTTAGTGTCTATGTGAGCTATATGTAACTAAGACTGAAGCTTATGCTAGATGTGTGTCACCTCTTATTTTAGAATAACATCGTAATAGTTTATTAATTAATCTTATATATCGTCTCTAGGTACTTCGGGATCCGCGAACTTGGACGTTGTACCGGAGCCCCATCTTCAGCATCCGGATCGAGGCAAGTGTACCTTGCAATCCTGTATCTCAGTTTCTAGATTTTTATTTATTTATTCTATGTATTGTGCGCGCTTTGGATCAGAATCGTTACTTAGCGTCCGGGTCATAACCGGGTGCAGACGTTCGTTGGTAACGTCTGGTAACGATTGATAGATGTTCGCGACACCTTGATGTACCTACTTGTTTACATAGGAACCCTAGGAAATATTCAGACACCGTCATTGTGCCAGATTTCCTGTATCCTGATACTGTCAGCATGACCAGAATCTGGGATGACTTTTGGGTCATAATTATTGATAGTTACTTCAGTATGACGAGACTGTTTGATAGAGGTTCAGGTTCAGCGAACGCTCGTTGACCGCTTTGGGAGGGGAAGATAGTTACTAGACGTTTGGGCTACTCTGCATGCGCTATATATATGTATATATTCCTATTTATGTAGTGTTCCTGTATCCGGAGTCGTAGTATCACCCGTGTGACTCTGTGCTCGGAGATACGATATGCCCCGTGTGTCTCTGTGTTCGGAGCTACGGTTTTATAATTGTACAGCCCACGCGTCGAATATTGTCTTCAAAATTGTGTCTCACTTCGGTTGTTATGCTAGATTACACCGGCGTTGCACTTGTTTTTTTCTGTTATACTATGACATACTATTTTTTTGTACCTTGTTACGTACCTCTGAGAACCTGGTTCTCTTCCAGGCTTAGGCGAGGAGGACTCCCCGGAGGAGTATGGACCGGGTGTATATCCAAGAGCAGAACCTATTACAGAGGACGAGATCCTTCCCGAGGACTTCGTTTGATCTCTGGTAGTGACTTCACCTTGGGACGGTATTACTATCTAGCATTCAGATACCGTCCCTAGTTATCTTACTGCTTCCCTTCATTTCAGTATTTGTATTAGCAGGTTTTTTCTCGTGTGACTCTACTCGTATTTGTATTATAATACTTTTTCTGTCTTATTTTTCTTCTACACATTAGTAGTTATCATTTTCTCTATGTGCTCTATATTTTAGTTGTCTGTGGATGAGATTTAGTTTCACTGTCTATGTATTATATGTTGGGTTTTATCATTATACTTTACAGCTTAGGTGCACTTCGTCGGGTCCATTAGATTGAGATGCCCGTCGAAGTGTACCCGCTGGCCATTGCCACGTGGCTCAGTTCCTTATATTTGGAACTGGGGCGTGACACATAAATAGTAACATGTGTCATAGCATGGACATGTATTCGATAGTCGAGGCAGTAAGTCACCCCTATACCAAACAAGGACAAGAGATATCGTACTACGTCGAGACAGAGTACATCCCTAGAATATGGTCAGGTGATGGAATACACAATCAAGTTAGTTTAACATATCACCCAAACAATTCCTACAGGTTTCTCGATGAATATCTGGATTACCCTAGGAATATAATACAGGAATCCCCAAATCGTACAATATCAAAGTGGGACTGGCCAGTCATATAACTATGAATAATCAGTAACAATACATGATGTTACCCCTTGGGAGGTTACATGGTCGATAATAGGAAATCAGTAACGATTCCAGTATTCCTATAGGGTACATTGGATCGGTAACAGTAATATAAATTCAGATATTATATTCTACTAGAATGGATGATACCACAGTATCAGATTGATGACCAGCAATACGCGATCTTATGATATTTTCCCTCCTAATATTTCTATGAGTTTAAGTTACCTAATTAACCATACAGTTAAATAAAATTTTGTGACGTGGACACACGATGATTCTTTCTAGATATCGTATCATAGTATGGATATGCTGGGTGTGAGTCTGTAATCCTCCTTTCCCGGATTCCAAATTTTTATGGATTTTTAAATCTCAATTTAGACCTTAAATCGATAAATTGAATAAGTTGAGTAAATGCATAATCCATACAACTTCAATTTTAATGTATTTTTTATAAATAAAATATTATTAGATAATGCCTTTATGTCCTTTAAATGCCAATAATAAATATAAGAAGAATTGGGATTAAATCTTTACTTTAAAGGATAAATATTTAAGTGAATAAAATAATAAAAATAAAGTAAGTAAAAATAATATCTAACAATAATTAAAATTATAATATTCAAAGGTAACAAATTATAAGGGGAAATATATATATAAATTTCCTAAATAAAATATTTGAATAAAAAGATATAACAACTATAGGAAAATTCTCAAAATATGTGATAAATGCATATATGACAATCGTAACTATATAAAAGACAAAAAAAAAAAAATTTTGGTTCTATCTATATATGTATAAAATAAAAGTATAACAAACTAATCTAGATATGAGTTTAGGGCCTATCTGCTTGTAAAAAATAAGAGGTATATAAATACATGAAAAGATAGTATAAAATAATAATAATAATAATAATAATAATAATAGTTGAAAGATAATTTTATATCAAGATAAGAGGTAAGAAAGAAACAAAGATATGAATAGGCACTCTTAAAAATTTGAACAAATAAGCTATTGTTATATTACCGAAACCTACTACATCAACGTAGAAATATAAACCCCATATATATAAGAATAGAAGCCTATCATCTCTCTTGTTCTCATCCTTCTTTCCTTTTCTTCTTTATGAAAATTCTCCTCTTCACGGTGTGACCAATCGAACACCGTCGAGTTTTGTGTAGAGCCCCATACTTGAGCAACCCACGCTGACCTCCCATCTCCTCGCGCCAACAGGCAAGACCTCTTTTGCCGAGCCGCAGAAAGCCTTTCCATTAGCTGGTGTTTGCCGTCTCGACGCCCCGTCCTGCGTAAGCCATTCCAGACTTACCTCTCAATGTTGCCAACCTAGCTATGTTCTAGTTCCCCTCTACCAGAGACCCAAGTGCTCATCGGGGAAGAAGACAGGACCAAACCGAGCATGTGCACACCTCCTCTCCACCAAAACTCTTGTACTCCTCTGCCAAACTCGCCATGGCCTCCCCATCATTTTGTCCCCTTCGTTATTCCTTCATGTCAAAGCTGCTATGACACGCCATCGAAGAATGAAGACCCTTTTTCGTCTCCAAATATTTAAGCAGAGCAATAGCGACAACTAAATTGGATATGTAAGTTTGTCACCTTTCTATGCCTTTCTTATTCAATGTAAAGAAATATAACATGATTATGTAATCACTATGAAGTACAGAAGAAGTACTAATATTTAGCAAAACCACATTTACACTATTCAAGTAGGCATCTTAGAGAAAAGAAGAGCACAGTAAAGCTCATGTAAGGAATTAAGAATATAGATACTAAATTATTGAATCCGGCCTTTCCATCTATGTTATTCAAAGAAAAGGGAATAAAGGAGTTAGAAACGTGGACGACTCCTATGCTCTTTGGTACACATGTAGGCTAACTTTTGTAATTATGGCACATAGACCCTTCTTTCTTTCTTATATTCAAATAGCTTATAAAGATATAAAAATTAATTAAATACTTAATGAGTGGACAAAGGTTGTAATATGTATAAACACTTAAATTAAAGAACATACAAGTGATAGTACTAAATAATTATAGGCAACAGAAAAATCTATATATATATATTGTTAAAGTTTAGTGCTAAATATTCCTATGTTGTAATATACTCTTGGCTAGGCATTGTGGAATAATACTCGAGTTTTGCACTTGCAACCTTAGCACAACCGTGGACTACATGCAAGTATACATTGCCAAGTTTTTAATTTCGTATAACATATTTAATTTGATTTACTTATTATATGGCCTATATTTGTTTTCGTAGATCACATGATGCTAGCCTTAGAAATTATTATTTTAATTAGAAACACTTGTCATAGACCATGTATTAGTTTGGATAGTGATGGATTATATGTACCCATGTGAGTGTTAGAAGTGCGAGAACGTTTATAAATGCATATATTGTTTTCTTCTTCTATTCTCATTATGTGTGACATTGTGGCCTCTAAGGTCGTGTTATCTGTTTTGTGACCTTCTGGCCTCTAAGGTCAGATTATTTGATCACCTTGAGGCCTCTAAGGTCGGGTAAGTGTTTTATTAGTCGTGGTTTACTTGCAGGCTACGGTATTTATATTTCGTCGTATTTTTGCAGTTCATGTATAATTAGTTGTTCTCTTTCGTATATGACTATTGTATAGGTTATGCCTTAGTTGTTTTCTGCCTTATCACTTGTCTATTTTAGATGATATACTTTTGATATACTTGGCTTGCATCTATGTATCTTGTTACATCCCACTAAGGACCTGGTCCTTTCTCCAGATATCAGTGTACACGATTACTCAGAGTCCTACGGATAGGCATCAGACGAGGTTACAGCCATGGTTGATGACTCAGCTATTGCTTAGTTTATTTTTAGCATGGGCTTAGTTTTATTTTCTTGTCTTTATCTTTCCGTCTACTAGTAGTGGATTTGTCTCCACTGGATGTCTTTTAAAACTCTTGATAAACTTGAACTATTTGTATTTACATTCATCCTTATCCATTATTATATTTATTTCTCGTTTGACTTATTCTGCTAATATAGCCTAGTTTTGATATATATAGCCTAGTTTTGATAGACTTATATTATTTCTTCGAGTCTATTCGAACATGTATGCTAGTGGGCTGCATACCATGAACCATGTTGTTCATTCTTGATGTTTATTCTTATGTGGATTGAGATGTAGTTAGATTTGTCATATTAGAAATTATTCCCTATTATAGACAACGTATACGTATTTGGGTTGGGCTAGAGTCCACTTGTCAAGACCCGTACCCGGATGATCGGGCACGAGTATGTGGCAATGCCAAGACCTACACCGCAGAAATAGCGTAGAATACTGTCTATGACAATGATACTAACTAATCAATCTCACACAATAATATAAACTAAATCTGTCAATATATCTCAACTCCATAATGAGGACAAGATAAAATAATGCACAATACTCAATTATAATAATCTATAAGGAAGAAATGGCACGACCTGATATAAAGCAAGAAAATCCCACAATCACAAGTCTAGAATAGCCACTATAATATACCAAGTCTAAAAGTCTAGCAATACCAACCTAAAGTCTAAATACCAAATAATATCTTAAAATGTCTAAACACTTAGAGACAAATCCAGTACAAAATGCTAAATAAAGATAACTAGGATAGCTGGTGACACTGGCTAGACCTCCTGGTAATCACTCATGAACTATTGGGTCCATAGATGCTACTCCCTCCTGCGGTCCGTAGTAAGTCGGACACCAATCCTCCAAGTCCACTGAAAAATGTTATTCAGTCATGATGGAACGAGTACAACCCAATAATAGTTTCAATTAATTAACAAAGTCTATAAAATAGTAAATAGAAAATGTAATACAAGATAAAAAAATAATAAACTGATATAATGGTAAATAGTAAGGAGAGACATTTAATGTAAAGCAATGAGTCATATCCAGTACATATATGAAGTGGAAGAGAAAAGAAACTACAAGTAACAGATGCAAGACAATGTAATCTATGAACTAAACAGGAAGAACTACAACTATGCTAAGTATTTTAAAATACTATTTATATATGTGATCGACTTGGGAGATTCAATAATTTATACTAAGGGAAAACTAGTTCAATCATACGTAAAGTGTATGATTAGCTAGCAGCCGATGATTTATACTACTCGCCAGTAGTTCTTGATCACATATCTAGCTAGTACTTCCTCCGTTCCGATTGGTACGATGGATCCAACCAAGATACGTCACTATCCAATGATCAATGTCCAATGTCCAATGTCAATACAATGAATAATATCCAATATCAATGTGATGAGTCAAGGTAACATCTCATGACTGAAGATCCAATGTATGTACCAATCCATGTACCATAGTGTCAAAAATCTGGTATAATATTTTAAAATACTTAAATCATATTAATTATTAAATAATAAAAACTATCAAAGAATGTACTTGCCTATGAACCAAAGCAATGAATGTCAAACTGTGTCCATATTGGTGCCTCAAAGACCTAAATATGAGTTACAAGTCAAAATAGTGTTTTTAATTTATAAACATGCTAAACTAGCTTGAAACTAGGTCTTTAGTTCAACATTAGGTCAACTAAGTCAAACTAGGTTAACTAGGTCAATACCTAATTCGGATCCAAAACTATCTTCTAAGTTGGTTAATACGGCTAAACTAGCTAATATTAGGTGATACTAGGCTATACCTAAGTTTCTAGGTCCATATCTTAAAAGGTATTTGCTATACTTGCTAATATTACTACACACACACACACACACACACACACACACACACACACACACATATATATATATATATATATATATATATATATATATATATATATATATATATATATATATATATATATATACATGAGCTGGGTTCAGAACGTCGTGAGATAGTTCGGTCATATATATATATATATATATATATATATATATATATATATATATATATATATATATATATATATATATATATACTAGTACTATCTAGTATCTAGTATTACCTTAGTATATAAATTGGTTTCTACCCATTGATTGATACTTCTAACATTACCTTAGTATACCTTAATAAAATCCCAAACCTATAACTTAACTATACCCAAGTCTGTTGCCAATACCTCAACTAATATCCATACTTGATATTACCTTGATCTCAACTCAGTAGCAATACCTCACTCACTAACCCTCACTTACTTCACTCAATGGCATAGTTTCTCCTTAACTTGACACTCTCCACCTACTTTACACTTGGTCACAGAGAGCTCATCCACTCTCATCATGTTGTTACACCCATCAGTTTTAGGTAATTGCCACTGCAACTCGACCATGCTCCCTCCTCCTAGCAGACCTGAGCTTCCAGTCATTAACTAAAATGCCCTCTGCACCAATGGAATCCCCACACACACATCTGATACATAAGGACTGGTATACTTGTTTATCACTCCCATTTCCTCACTTTAAACCACACTCCACAAACATCACCATCTAACTAATTACCACAACATCTACACCCAGAACACCTATTCTACCCACTATAATGATTCATATACTACCTGTACACTGGTTGAATACTATTATTGGTGAACCCCAACCAATAGCTAACACCCTCAAGTTCCCTACATTATGCAGTGATTCACAACCCCCTTTCTTACCTCTCACTAACTAATATCGCACCTAAGTTATAACCCGAGCCCCTCACCTTTATTGTAGTGCCAAAGACACTGTATACAGCTACTGTTGCAACTGAGTTCACCAACAGTTCAATTCAGAACTGAACTGCTTATAGTTTCTTATTTTATTCACTGTCAGTTCCCCCCTCAAATTTGAATTGAATTCACATTGCAAACACTTGCATACATGGAATTTCCCCAACTATGCAATTCCCTACCTCTCTTTGCTACTTTACCAACACAACTCCTCCCCTCTCTCCTTGTTACCTACTTATGACAACAAACACACACTCACACCCCCTTCACAAGGATACACATACAACACACATCAACGCTTCCCTAATATCAATATACCAACTCATATACATATATTTATACATAAATACACCAAGTATATATAAGTATAACACTCAAATAGGTACATACACCCACCTACACCAATTAGCAAGCACTTGGTCTACATTTGAGATACGGACCCGTATCAACTCCGATACGCATGATACGCACTCCAAACCACCAAGATTCTCTCCCAAACTATGATATCACCACTAATAATACTTTTTATACATATATATATAAATAAATAAATATATAAATATATAAATATATAAATATAAATATAAATATAAATATAAATATAAATATAAATATAAATATAAATATAAATATAAATATAAATATATATATATAATTACTAGAATAACTATATTTAATGCATAAATTGAAGTATTGATATCAAATAACTAAAAATCCCCAAAATACCGATATGCACCATGGCATATTATGATACTCGTTATTGTTTAATTGTGCACACGTAAGCACTAACAAATCACGAATCGTACTCCAAAACTAATAAGGAATCATTCCTTCAACACATAATGGTCCAAATTTGGATTTTTTCTTATTTGGCCACAAAAGTCAATGTAACTTTCACAATAAGGCTCATTTGAACTTAGTTCTTCTTCCTATGGGTAGTTCATAGCTATGTGAGGGTTCATATAGATCTAATACAACAATTAGAATAGAAATTAATGGAAAAATAGGGATTAAACCTATTGGGAGATGGAATCCCATTGTATCACCACCAAATTGACACAAATACAAGGTTGGACACAATTTCCTAGCCAATGCTTTTCTCCAAAGCTTTCTCTAGAATGCCAAGCTCCTTAGCCTCCTATGGAATGATTTGGGATGAGATTGGGAGTTGATTGATTAGGGTTTGCTCTCAAATTTAGGAAAAAATTAGGGATGAACTAATTATGAGTGAAATAAAGCTATTAATGAACTAAAGAGGATTTATATACCCACCTAATAGGGCTGACCACCCTTCTCTATGGTTAGGGTTAGGTTTTGGACAAATTATTTTGACTTAAAAGGCCCCTCTCTAATCTCTCATGAATAGGATCCACTAATTCCTTAGGAACGAATATTATTTTCTTGAGTCCAAATGGGTTTAGTGGACATAATCTAGTCATTGTTCGCCATTAAATAAGTTCTTACAAACTTTGTATTTAAGGAATAAAAAAAGAGTACAAAGAATCCTAAACAAAATGATCTAAGTACAATATTTTGTTCTGGGGTGTGACGATGGACAAAGAGCGCTGTGGCAGCTCATTTACTCTATTGACGATTCGATGCAGGGTGAGGAAGCTTACGTTCTCTCGTTGCTCATCTCGGTATGCTCTCTCTCTCTCTCTGTGTTGGATGACCCATCTCTGTCTGTCCTCTTTTTGGATATGACACCCGGGTATATATAGTCATCCTTGAAAGCGCATATGTTGGGCCGTATGGATGCTAGAGGGTGCCACATATGCCTCCTCAATAGGGTACAGCTGTAACCGTGAGCAGGCCAAGCTGCCACGTGGGAGCTTGTTGAGATTTTTTAATGCTAAAGATCTGGATGATTCTCGTCCTTTGTGGGCATGACTTGGTCATCTTGACACATAGTCTGCACTTTGTTGGAGAGAATCACTCTTGTAGTACCAGCAAGATTTGTTCTTCATGGAGTCTGAAACATTTGTGGCCAGAGATGCATGTGACGCATAGAGTCTGGGACTCCTGGGGCCAGAGACGTATGTGGCTAGGGATGCGTAGGATGCATGGAGTCTGGGATGCACGGGGCCAAATATGCATGGAGCCGCATAGAGGCTGGGACACATGGGGCCAGAGACGCATTGGACCGCCTGAAGTCAGGGAAGCATGGGGCCAGTTTTGCCGTACACGTGGCGCTGCATATCCGCCGAGAGTGAAGTTCTGTGCTGACGTGAGACTTCTGTTGTTTAGTGTATTCACGTCTTTTGAGGCATTCGAAAAATCTTTGTTGTCAGGATTCTGTGTCAGAGACGTTCCTGTTGCTAAGATGATGTGTCTGGTCTATCTGTGGCCAAAGCTACATCGGCTGATTAGGACGCATAGATGTCACCTTTCTGGGCCGTATGGTAACTTTGTGGCCTAATTTTTACTTTGTGGCTCACTGCTGTTGACACATGGATACTTATTTTTTATGTTTCTACATGACCCCCTTCAAAGTTTTTAAACTGACAAGTTTGAAATACTTTGAATAAGAAGCATAGCAAAAAAAACACTTCTACTCGCATGGACATTAGGATTGCTTGGTCGTGGGCCGCATGGATGAGTGCTTCCAGGCTGCCACTTCTGTATTAATTTTAGGATTCGATTCAATCCTTGGAGATATTTCTTGGGATCCTAAGCCATCTCACGACGTTGAAACCGAGGTGATGGTTCACTCCTGGGTGACAGCGGATCAGAAATTCGAGCACCATTATCATCCTAGGTTTCCATGTGGATCGAGGCAGCCCGGGCTATAAAAGAGGAGAAGTCGGGAAAGAGAGACTCTTTGCTAAATTTTTCCTCCATTGTTGCAATTTTTCTTGTATTCTTCATCGAGGACTCTCATGGCTTCTCGAGCTCCTTCTTCTTCCACGGCTACCAAGGGCAAGGGCCTAGCTATCAAGGCTTCGGTCCCCAAGAAGAGGGGCATAAGAAGGGAGAAGGCTCCCACCGGTGAGGGTGGCTACCCGAAGATTCCTTCTGACGTGCAAAATCCTATCAAATCTAGGGTTCCCTCTGGGAATGACAACAAATAAAAACCTTGAGACGTTGCTTATATGGTTCATCGCATGGATGAAGAGACATGCATGGCATTTTCCCAGGTCTCGTTGCCTAAGTGCACAGACCTCTGACATGACCTATCGTATGGATGCACGTAACTGCAATGAGCAGTCCGTGAGTCTGTCGCCTGGGTGATAACCCTGCCTTGCGGCAGATCTAGTCTGCGCCTTGTATGGATGACACGGGCAACTTTTTATTGCGATACTTTAGCACCCGTGCTAATTTGTACTTCTTTTATGTTTTTTGCTGTGAGCTTGCCCGCTAATCTATCTGGTGGGTTGATTCTCAACCCTGAGCGGGTCCCGTTGAGCATAAACTTTATAAATATTTTTGCCTCTGTGCTATCTAACTGGATAGGGGTTTCTTGTCCGAGAGGCAAAACCTGATTGCCGGCCAGAGCGAGTTTTACCTTCAAAGCCAGATGAACGCAGGAAAAAGTGCTGTCGGGCAGGATCACTTTTTCAAGAAACCCTTCTTTCTTTTTAGGGATGCGATGACTACCTCTGCTTCAGACTTGAGGAAGTACGAGAAGAACTAGACTTTCACCCATTATGGGGCAAAGATGTCGCTCTCTTTCGAGCGTCATATGCCTCTGTCGGACTTCTGTGTAGTAATGAGATGGAGGGAGATGGGCTGCAACTTGACGCTTGAGCCATGGGGGGCCCTTATTGGTAACATCCAGTACGGACCAAATCTGGGCAAAGGGACTTTTTTTTGTCATAAGGAGTCGCCTTCCTACTCTTCTCTCGGGTTGGCACCGAGGGTTGTTAGGAGTGACTTGGGGCCAAACCTTGATGCTTATGCTACAGACACGTTCCTCCACCGAGTGCCCAAGAAAGGGAGTTATCCTTCTAGTCAATTAAGGACTCTTGGCTGGGCCCATTACAGTCCCTCGTGGTGTCAGCTGACCCGATGGGTGCTGAAGCACTATGAGCGGGAACTACAGGAAGCTAACCTCTTTCATGTTGTGAAAGGCACCTGTTATGGCCTGGAGATGAATTGTTGCCTCTTTATTGCTTTGATGGAGATGTACAACTGCCATACGAAGACTTTCTTCATGCCCGGTTGTGAGATGGGGCTTGTTTGCATGAGATGCATTCGATGTCGAAGCTTCCCTGGGGCGAAGTGCCTTACGAGGAATATGCTTTGAGTAACGGTAAACCGGAGGACCTCAAAAAGGAGGATCTTGAGATCGTAGAAGTATACACGGATCTAATGTGCCATCTTAGTATCTGCCAGCGAATGTATAAAGAGGAGAAGCCGTCCGAAGGGGACATCCCTTATATTACTGTCTGGATGAACTATCTCTTCCCAAAGGAGTCCGAGTCAGAGGAAGTTTATATCCATGGGCTGCAATCCCAAGAGGCTATCGTGGATTTGATCCAACAATATCGAGAAGCGTCTGTCGCTCGTGACCCATCTGCCGAGAATGAGGAGTTGAGTTACTTCTTCATGAATACCTACGAGCTGTCTAAGAAGGCGCTGCTAGCTGGATACTTGATGATCTGGCTACGCAGCTATATATTTGTGGGGGGTTCATGTTCGATTGAGAGAATCAGTCATAATCTTAATCTTCCGGCCATGCGGCTAGCTTTTGGCCACCCTCTTGCGTTACTACCGGCGATGGTCTGCTGCATCCACCGAGGCCTTCGACATTTTGCGTCCAAGGTAAAGCACCACAAAGGGGTTGGGGAGTTCAATAGGGTGGAGTTACCCTATCACCACTTGATGGGTTGGCTGTTACTGCACCATCGATCCTTAATGCTCCCCGGCACCCAGGAGAGAATATTGGAGGGGGATGCTGTTATCCGCCGCTACTGGGGGATGAAGTGGAAGTGCGAGGATGTGCCATCTTGTAGGAAGGAGCTTACTTATTTGAATGGTTGGACATTCTTTAGCACTATCCTTGAGTTTACTGATGAAGGAATGTGTGTTAGTCATCAAGACATTGGGGCTGCTGATCACCCGTTGTCGGCAAAACTTTACCGTTGGCTCCTTGCTATCCGTTATTTCCATTTGGTGTACAAAAATTGAGCTGACGTCTATTTGGAGCCTTATCTCCCCAGTCGGTTTGCTCGTCAATTCGGGTACTGTCAACTTCTGTTGGGTACTCTTAGTGCTTCTCTTGGGTATTGCGACAATCTTCTCGATGGTGCTCGTGCATGGAGTTACTACGCCACCGTCGGAACACAAGTTGAGTTCGGGTTGCCGATGGCCGGCGTCGTGCCGAACATGCTGTTTGCTGCAGGAAGTTTCTACTGCACGATCAATGCTCCATCATCTGACTATGATCCCGGGATGAGATACCTGGCGGGCACTATTTTTATGCCTTTATCTTTGAAAGGTCGACGAACGCCTAAGAAGGGCAAGGGCGTGGCCCAACCTTTTCTTGTTGACTCAGACCCGCTGACTAACGAGGAGACTTCTTCTGATGGCACTCCTGCCCCTAAGCACAAGACGACTGTGGCCCGCCACCCGATTTATTCCAAGCGAGCGTGAGATGAGGAGGTTGCGGAGGCGGGGCTTATAAAAGAATATTGTCTTCCTGTGGAGGATGTAAGTAATGAGGTAGGACCCAGTACGATGGTGGTTTATGGACCGGGCCCTACCTTGGATACGATAGCGGTTCCTGTAAGACCTCTTAATTTGATTCTTATGACTCCTCTATATGAACATCCTTGTTCTGGTCTGTTTGAAACTTTGCAACCACAGGGGAGAAGGGGTCACCCTCGACGGTCTGCGGCTGCTAGGGTCTCTTACGCTAAGCGAGGTGAAGAGTCGATGTCTACTGATCCCGAGGTTGTGACTTAGGAGCTTATCCTTGAGAATTTAGGTAGGCATATCCCCGAGGGGGAGTTGGTGGAATCGGCTACTCCCCACATCTCTATGGATGACCCAAACGTTGTCGAGGTGGCTCCATAAATCCCGTTATCTGTTCTGGGTACGTTGTTCTACCTTTTCTCGTGGGATGAGATCTTTCATCTTCTGTTTTCTATTTTGTTGGTGAGGTCGGTCATAGGTGGTTTGGTCCCTGCAGACTCAACTTCTCCTCTGAGGGTGGTGAATGTGGCCTCTAAGGTTGATATGGAAGAAGAAAGAGGTGGGGGACTTGTTCGAAGGAAGTCCATTCTTCCATCCCCTTGTTTATGGTGATAAACGAAAGAAAGAATGTATATAAGACGGGGTTTATACGAAACCTGTTTCTTTGGTTTACAAACAAGCTTGTACGATTAATCCTATACGAGGATGTCGAGTATAATTTTTAAATCTGGGTAAATATTGCTATAGGTGTCTGATCTGCAGTCGATCACTTTAGCCCTTGGTCCACACGATGATGAAGAAGTGCCGTAGAAGACGGGAAGCAGCTTCGAAGGTTGCAAAAGAGGGTGGATGCACGATGCCAAAGTCGTCGATCACTACTCTTTGCCTGAGCTCTGGATTCTTCTCTCTCAAGGACTCTTCGACTTCTCTCCTTGATCTTTTGACCCTGGTTCGATCTTTTCTGAAGTTCGACCTCCTAAAAATTCGACCTGTTCCTCTGTTGATAGAGGTCTCTATTTATAGAGTTTTAGTGACAGTGACCACTCAGTCGGTGTAGAAACTGAGTAGTGGAAAGTACAGCACCCTTTTACACGATGGTTAAAATAACCCATTGCTCGCGTATAGATGATCTTTTGTATGAGCGTGTGACGCGTGTCCAACTAAGGGACAAACGCGTATAATTGCTGCGAAGATCACGGCGTAGAAGCCACGTAGGTGGGTATCCCTCGTGTAGAAGAGGTTGGCGTTGAAGCCAATGTCTGTCACCATGGCGTAGAAGCCAAGTAGGCATAGAAGTCTGATGGACGTAGAAGCCGAGGAGGCATAGAAGCCGAATGGGCGTAGAAGCCGAGCGGGCATAGAAGCTGAATGGGCGTAGAAGCCGAGCGGGCATAGAAGCCGAGGAGGCGTAGAAGCCGGAGTGATCCTTAGCCGGAATTTATGGCTCTTGGGGATATAATCAAATCCTCTACATTAAATGCAGAGATCCGCCATCATCCTGTGCATTAATTGCAGAGGCGTGTTCTGAAGGTCTGCCATCATTCTGAGCATTAAGTGTAGAGACGCGCCTCGAGCCCTGTACGAAGAGCAGCTTTTGACGTGGCAGTCTGTTTGTCTTCCGCGGAGCGTAAACAGTTCATGTCTGCCTGTGTAAAACAAGGCAGCGTATCCCTTCGTTTGCGTAAAAGCAGTTTGTGCAAAGGGGGTGTCACTAAACGACGGTTCGGTAACATTTAATCAAATCTCCTGCAATAAATGCAGAGATCTGCCATCATCCCGTGCATTGAATGCAGAGGCGTGCCCCGAGGGTCTGCCATATTCTGCGTATTAAATGTAGAGACATGCCTCGAGCCCTGTACGAAGAGCAGTTTTGACGTGGCAGCCGGTTTGTCTTCCGCGGAGCGTAAACAGCTCACATCTACCTGTGTAAAACTAGGCAGCGTATTCCCTTGTATGCGTAGAAGCGGTTTACGCAAAGGGAATGGTAGTAAATGACAACTTGGGTTGCAGTGCCGCGCCATCATTATAGCCGTCGTCTGGGTAGTCGTGCAGTACCCTTTGTCAGGAGTCTAGACGTCAGGTTCATTGCATGATCTGACAGGTTCATTTTCGAAGAATACGAAGTGTTCCTCGTACGCTTAAATGCTGCATTGAAGGCAGATGAGTCTCATGCCATAGAGGCGATGTAGCACCCTCTTTATGCTGACGCTGCCTGGACATACTGCATTTACGCGGATAGTCTTTTGAGCTCATATTTTACGCCGTGCTCAGCGAAAAAGCTCCGTTGCACGCTTGATGGCTCCGAGATCCTCTGTTTACGCTGCGCTGTATCACCATGCTGCGTAGAGCTATCCAGCGTATTTTTCATGCTTTTACAAGACCCCCTTCAAAGCTTTTAAATTCCTCGTAATTTGAAACACTTTGAATGAAGCATGAACTGTTCCTCGTAACTCAAAATATTTCTGAATGGAGCCTGAAACGGTCAAGTCTGACACGTTCTTTCAAGGCTGACTTTATGGCGGAGTTAGTCGGTGTGATCTCTTTCGCCTATAAAAAAGGCTGAGGAGTTATCCTGTTCTTCCCACGCTTCCTTCACCACGCAGAGATGATCGCCGGAGTTCGTCGTGTTGGCCTGAGGAAGAAGGAGATCATGTTCTTCCAGTATGTAAGGAGCCGAAAAAGACTGCATCTTCGAGCAAATGTCCTCTGCAACGATGGATCATGGAAGGATATCATAGCCTCCTTTGCTCGGGATAACCAGCAACTTTGTATGGCGGTTCTTCCGGAGAGAGGAAGGGTCATATTTTACCATGCTGCTTACACGCGGTGCCTTCTCCCGTTACCTCCGGGGACAAGAGCAGATAGACTAGCTCTGTCCAGGATCGAGTTGGGTTCAATACCTCAACTGGATCTGTCATGGCATTGGGCGTAAGAAAGCAGATTTACTCTGCTTTTCTTCTGTTGGAGGATGGGTCTATGCCAAGTTTTGTATCCTCCCGCCATCGATCTTCTTGTTCATGACTGTGGTGGTCGATGAACTGCCATGGAAGAAGAGGAAGATCTCCACCGATGCGAGAACCTGGCAGAACAGATTCTGGGGGTGGCCTTCCAATGAAGATGAGGAAATCCTTTGTAGACGGGATTTTCCTCATATGTAACCATGAAAAATGAAGAAAAATCCCTTGTAGATAGGATTTCCCTCATATGTAATCATGATTTTAATAAAATTTTCTTCTTCCGTGCATATGATCGTTTTGCCATATGTTGCTGTGAAGTCTGAATATGTGTAGCTTCGACACGTCTGATTCTTTACGCCGAATCTGATAGAAAGAGTGCTAGGTCCTGTCCTGACTTTTATGCATGACTAGGGATGCGTAGAAAGCCGCTTTAGCATTTAAGTCGAGTCTTCGAACTGTCCTGCTGTTAGGAATGAGAAACCGCGTAGAATTCTGAACTGCTGCTTCTGATGAACAGAATTCTTGTTCAGACATCATCTTCAAGAATGATTTCTCGAAAATCCCTTGGAACAGGGCGAGAAATGGCTATCAAACTGAGTTGCCATCTTGAGCTATAGATAAAATATTCAGACTGGGGCCTGGATGAATTTCGAATCGACCCATGAAGAAGAGTAATTTTCAATGTTGAACTCTGTATGCTTCGGGTACTTGGGATATCTTCTGGTCAAGGAGGAGTATCTTCTGTGTGAACTCTTGCAATTGACCGCCTTGAGAATCGTTCAGATGTACGCGTACTCTGGCCTGCGTATCTTTTAGATGTGCGGAGAGTCATAGCATAAGATCATAAGTTCGTAGCCTCGTGAGCGTAAACTAAACGCCATCGAGCGTGAAATCGTAGACTTGTAGTTCCTGAGCGTGAAGTCGTGGGTTTGTAGCCTCTCGAGCATAAAAGCTTATCGAGCATAAAGGCATCCGAACGTAAAACCATAGACTTATAGCCTGCGAACGTAAAACCGTAGATTTTTAGCTGTCGAGCGTAGAAAGCTCCTTAGCGTAGAACTGTAGATCTGTAGCCTGTGAAAAGGAAATCTTTCGAGCGTGAAGTTGTGGATCTGTTGCTTCTGAGCGTAAACTAAACGCCACCGAGCGTGAGATCATAGATTTGTAGCTGCTGAGCGTGAAGTCGTAGGTTTGTAGCCTCTCGAGCGTAAAAGCTACCGAGCACAAAGGCATCCGGGCGTAAAACCATAGACTTATAGCCTGTGAGCGTAAAACCGTAGATCTGTAGATGTCGAGCGTAGAAAGCTCCTTAGCGTAGAACCCACGAGTCTGCTTTGCGCAAAAACTTTTCGAATTCGCTGACTGTCCGCCTTTCGAGAATAATAAGCTGACGTAGTCCCCAATCATAACCGAATATTAATTAGGAGATTTGGTTCGGGTTTTGAGGAGTCCATCCGAACTCTATATATACCCCCAAGTTTCTGAGAGAAAACTTTTCATCCGTCTTCTACGAAAGAAAGCCTTCGATTGTTCGAGTTTCTTCTTCGAGTCTTCAAAGTTTCCAGTAATGGCCTCAAAGCAATCCTCCTCCTCTAAGGGAAAGAAGGTTGATTCTTCTTCTCGTTCTTCCGCTCAAGCGGGAGTGCCTCCGGTCGGGCATGGTGAACTTCATTCTGAGCGAAGTGTCCCGCCGACGAGCAGTGCACCCGGCCTGAAAGGTAGAGTTTTTGGGACGAAAAGAAAGACTTGAAAAATCCTTCGCACACGTTGTACGTGACCGCGCTAGGTCGTCTTTTGTGCTGATAGCCTCTTTCAGGAAAATGATGCACGGAGACGTTTTATCTTTTACGCCCACATTTCTAATGTGTCAGCATAAAAACTCCAGATTTTCGCAGTTGAGCATAAAAGCTTTTGACTGCTGAAAACTTGGTGTATACTATAAAATTTGAGCTTTACGCTTGTGGATGAAAATTCCGACGTAACATCTCGAACTTTGGCGATACTGGGTTAGCTGACACCCTGGAGGCGATGGTTAATGGTTTGGAGCAACCCATTAACGAATATCTGCAGCTAGCTCGAGGCAACATTGACGGTCTGGTCCAGGCTGAATACGACTCCTTGACTGCAAGGCTGGGGAAGTTGGAAGCTCTGAGCAAGTCCATCGAGACGCGGCAGAAGGAGATGAATGATGAGCATACCATCTTAGAGTGTGTCGTTCCCCAGTTGGCCAAGAGCAAAGCTGAACATGAAGGAAATAAAGCGAGGGTCCGCAAGTTGGAGGCTAAGCTCGCTTTAGCGAAGGAGTGGTCTCGCGCTTCAGCCGTAGGTGTAGATGTGTTACAGAACCAAATGGAAGCGGCTCAACAGAACTTGGCACTTGCGAGTGCCATCCACGCCGATCTTGCATATGCTCTGTCTGATTTATCTGGCTTGAATGATGAGGAGACAAGGTTGGAGCGGGCTCGAGCTACGGTTTTGGTGTTCCAGGGACGCGAGAATGGCTGCACTGGCGCAGCAGATTCGCGACCTGACCGCTCCCCCCAAATGATGTACCTTCTTGCTTTGCAAATGTAATTTTGCTCTTTTTTTGGGAATAATAAAGAGACTCTTTTCTGACTTTGTGGACCCATCATTTTGGAATATAAATGACAGGTTTGAGTGAAAGTGATATCAGAGGTAGTATGGACGTAATATACTCTCGGTAAACTTTAGCAGGGCATATCTATTCAGGGATTATATGGACATGATAGAATATGACCCAACTAGTTTCGTTTTGGAAGTAGTTTTGTCAGAATGAGATCTTCACCATACTCCATTTGAGCAAAGGAGGTTAGGCGTAGTACCTTTTCAGGAATTTGCCATTGATAGGAGCCATTATGAGGTCTCCATTAGGCTGGGCTAACCTGTAAGTGTCGTTTGAGAACGTTATCTCGATCACGTAAGGGCCTTCCCATTTGGGCTGGAATTTGCCCTTACTCCTGTGAGTAAGAATCATCGGCCTTCTTATGGCTAAGACTAGCTCGCCGACTTTGAACACCCTTTCCTTTACTTTTTGATTGAAAGCTCTGGAAATGCGTGCTTGATAGAACGCGATGCTCTGTTGAGCTTGAAGGCGTTTCTCGTCTAATCCTTCTATATCCTGAAGCCTTAATAGGTCATTCTTTTCCCGAGTTAACTCATTAGCGACTGCTATCCTGAGTGACAGAATTTGAATTTCGATGGGAAGAACCGCTTCACTCCCGTAGACCAATAAGAATGGGATGCAACCTGTCGGTGCTCGGACCGTTGTGCGGTATGCCCAGAGACATTCTCCCAGCTTCTCGTTCCAATCTCTCTTGTTCGAAGAGACGAACTTCTTCAAGAGTTTGATAATGGTTTTGTTGAAGGCTTCCGCCAAACCATTAGCAGCTGGATAATATGCCGTAGAGGCCACATTTTGTATCCGATTTTTATCGCAAAATCGATGAAACGCTTGGCTGATGAACTGAGGCCCATTGTCATGGATTATCCTTCGGGGAATCCCAAAGCGATAAATGACGTGATGCTTGATGAAGCTGATCACATTAGATGCCTTCACCTCAGCAAGAGGGATCGCCTCTGCCCATTTGGAGAAATAATTCGTGATGGCCAGTATGAACCGGTGACCTCTGGAAGAACATGGGTGAATAGGACCAATGATATCCATACCCCATGCTTCGAAAGGCCAGGATGCAACCATAGGATGTAGATGTTCAGACGGTTGATGTATGAAGTCTGCATGAACCTGGTAGGCTCTGCATTATCTTGCATATTTGATTGCGTCTACGATCATAGTGGGCCAGTAATAGCCCATTCTCCTGATACGATCCTGTAGCTTAGGACCGGGTTGATGAGCTCCGCATACGCCGTCGTGAGCTTCACGGATAATCTGCTGTGCTTCGTCATTGGAGAGACATCTCAATAGCAGTCCGTCGTAGGCCCGGCGATATAGGCATTATGAAGATGCATCGAAGTAGAAGCGTAATGATCGTCTTTTGATGGATACTGCTTCTTTAGGGTCCTCCGGCAAGATTCCGTATGCCACAAAATCTACAAAGGGACATTTCCAATCTCTCATAGGAGGATCGGTGTTCACAGCGTAGTTGCGTTCTATGTGAAAGTTGTTCTTTACACAGAATAAATCTCTGTTAAGAAGGATTACCGAATTCTGCCTTCTTATAGGAGTAGCTAAATCTGCAGCTAGACTGGCTAGGGCATCAGCTTCCAGATTCTGAGATCGAGGTACATGCTCTAGGAAGAATCCTTTGAATGTCATGGCTATCTCGACCGTTGCTCGATGATAGGGGAGGAGGTCTGGATTCCGGACTTCATATATTCCTCTGACTTGATTGACGATCAGCAGAGAATCATCGAAAGCTTTCAGAGATTCGACCCCCAGCTCTTTAGCGACTTGGAGCCCGATTAGTAGAGCGTTATACTCTGCGACATTGTTGGAGCAGGGCTCGCTAAGAGAGTATGCTCGGTAGATGACGAGTTTGTTAGGAGTAACCAGGATAATTCCTACTCCTGAAACTACGTTTCCCCAGGGACCAGTCCTGGAGGCGCCATCGAAGAATAGTTGCCATGCGTCACTTTCCATTGCGGAATTACATTCTGCAACTTCGTCGGGAATGTCCTCGTATAATTTGGAGGCTTCCGGGATCGGATGAGCAGCTAGGAAGTCAGCTAATGCTTGGCCTTTGATGGACTTCTGAGGGACGTACACCATGTCATACGGTGTTAATAACATCGCCCAAGTCGCGAGTCGAGAGTTAAGAACACTTGGCTTGTTCATCAGTACCCGAAGAGGATTGATCCTGGAGATGATATGAATAGTCTGGCCGGTGACATAGTGCCGCGTCTTCTGAATAGCGAACATCAGAGCCAAACATTCCTTCTCCACTGGATTGTACCGGTGCTCAGCTCCGATCATCATTCTACTTAGATAGTAGATAGCCTGTTCATGTCCCACATAGTTCTTCTGCGCGAGAAGAGCTCCCAGAGAATGGTCCATCGCTCGAACGTACAGGAAGAATGGTCTTCCTATGAAGGGAGGCACCAGAACTGGCGGATGAGTGAGGTAGCGTTTGATATCGTTAAACGCTTGTTGACAGGCTTTGTCCCATACGAAGGATACACCTTTCTTCATGAGACGAGAAAAAGGCTGACATCTCCCAGAGAGGTTGGATATGAATCTCCGGGTATAAGCCAGACGACCTTGAAATCCCCTGAGCTTCCTCAGATTACGGGACGGTCACATTTCTAAGATGGCCTTGACTTTATCAGGGTCCACTTGAATGCCTTTGGCGGTAATGACAAATCCCAGGAATTTTCCACTAGATACACCCAGAAAGGACTTTGTAGGATTCATCTTGAGTTGATGTTGGCGCATCAGCTCAAATATCGTCTTCAAGTCTTGGATGTGATTGTCCTTGAGGCGGCTTTTGACAGCTACATCGTTTACGTAACATTCCATTATTTTGTGTAAATGCTCATGGAATATGTTACTCATAGCCCGTTGGTATGTAGCCCCGACGTTCTTCAATTCGAAGGGCATGACGGTATGGCGTCCGGAAGGCAGTATGCTTCTCGTCTTCAGGATGCATCTTGATCTGATTGTATCCTGAGAATCCATCCATGAAAGACATACGTTCAAAACCGCATGTATTATCAATCATGACGTCTGTGATGGAAAGAGAAAACTTGTCCTTGGGGCAGGCTACATTCAGATCTCGGTAATCGATGCAGACACGTACTTTTCTATTCTTCTTCATGACCGGGACAACATTGGCGACCTAGTCGGGATGTTGTTCCTCCCTGATGAAACCGCAGGCTATCAACTTCTTGATTTCAGCTTCAATGGCGTTCATCATATACGGGCGGAACCGGCGTTGGTGCTGCTTCATAGGCTTCGAATCGGGCAATATGTTGAGTTTATGGGTAGCCACTTTTGGATCAAGTCCTGGCATATCCTCATAAATCCACGCAAAGACGTCGATGTATTCTTTTATCAGTTGAATAACTTCTTCCCTTTCAGTTGGGGAAAGATTGTCACTGATAAATATCGGCTTTGGTGAAAGTTCATCCCCAACATTGATCTGGATAATATTCAGTGGGAGGTTCTCTCTGCTCGAACCGGAATTACTATTGTGTATCCATTTTTTGAGCCCAAGAGTCATTCTCAAACGGCTCATATTCTTGTTCGTCTGCTTCGAAGGAATCTGCCACTACCATATTCACTGATAATGTTCGTTCGAGAGCCTCAGATGAGTCGGAGGGCGACGAGTCATCTTGAAAAGAGGAAAAGATATCCTCGTTCGACTCGGAAGTTGCAAGGGAGGCGGCATACCCTAACCCGAAACGAGTTTGTTGATAGTGGGGATTGCCGAGCAGCGGTATTCGTCTGCCTTTCCCGTAGTTGAGACCTGGTTCTAGCTTCAAGTCGTAACCCATACTTTGCATGATCTTCAAAGCTTGCGGGCTGTACCTGTGAACTTGCATTTTACCAGCATCGTCATCGAAGGAATCTTCTTGTATAGTCGGTTCGTTGCGCATACGGCCGAACACTATTGAACGCTGACTACTGCGGGCAGGCGGAACAATGAAGATAGAATCCTCATGTGGTCCATATGTCGTGACGACATTGGATGATGATGCTACTTTCCATACGTACGGATGATAAGAATCTATAGCTGCCAAGAATTTTTGTGCCATAGGCTCTATATCGTCATGGGGAGAGGATTCCTGATTTGGAATTTGAGCGTCGATATACTGGAAAAGAGGTCCTTTATTATCATCAGAAACCACATTCCTGGTCGCATTTACATCACTTGGCTGGCTGTCGCTGTTTGTGGTATTAAACGAAAGGAATGAAATTGTATGACGGGGTTTATACGAAACCCGCGCCCTTCTGTTTACAAACAAACTTGTACAATGTAATCCTATACGAGGATGTGGAAGTACAATTTATTTAATCTGGGTATAAATTGCTATAGGTGTCTGATCTGCGGTCGATCACTTTAGCCCTTGGACCACACGATGTTGAAGAAGTGCCGTGGAAGACAGGTAGCAGCTTTGAAGGTTGCAGAAGAGGTTGGACGCACGAGGCCAAGGTCGTCGATCCCTGCTCTTTGCCTGCTCTCCGGGCTCTCTCTCTCTCTCTCTCTCTCCCCTTGGACGATAATTCTCCTCCTGGACGATAATTCTCTCCTGGACGATAATTCTTCCTCGACCTCCTTTCCCCATTGATAGGGGTCTCTATTTATAGAGTTTTGGTGACAGTGACCACTCCGTCGGTGTAAAAACCGAGGAGTGGGAAGTACAACACCCTTTTACACAACGGTTAAAGTAACCAATGCCTGCGTATGGATGATCTTTTGAATGAGCGTATGACGCGGGTCCAACTAAGGGAACACAACGCGTACTATTGCTACGAAGATCACGGCATAAAAGCCACGTAGGTAGGTATCCCGTGTGTAGAAAAGGTTGGCGTAGAAGCCAAATGACTGTCACCCTGGCACAGAGGCCAGATAGGCATAGAAGCCGAATAGGCGTAGAAGCCGGATAGGCGTTGAAGCCGGAGAGGCGTTGAAGCCGGAGAGGCGTTGAAGCCGGAGAGGCGTTGAAGCCGAAGGGGCACAGGTCTTGACTGGGCGTAGAAGCCGCTGCATATCGTGCCCGAGTGCTGATGTGGACGTCTTAGCCGAAATCACGGCTTTCGAAGATGTAATCAAATCTTCTACAGAGATTTGCCATCATCCTGTGCATTAAATGCGAAGACGTGTTTCGAAGGTCTGCAGCCCTTCTGTGCATCCGTTGCAGAGACGTGCCTTGACTGAACCTGTCACCGCCCCGTGCAATTAGACGTAGAGACGTGCCTCGAGCCCCGTACGATGTGCAGCTTTTGACGTGGCAGGCGGTTTGTCTACTACGGAGCGTAAACCGGCTTATGTCTGCCTGTGTAAAACAATGCAGCGTATCCCTCTGTACGCAAAAGAGCGGTTTAGGCTGAGGGGACGTCAGTAAACGACGGTTCGGTGGTATCTTAACCCAATCCTCTGTATTAAATATAGAGATCCGCCATCATACTGTGGTGTGCGTCCCGAGGGGTCTGTGCCTGTTTCCAGCTGTCGTCTAGGTTGCCGTGCAGCACTTTTTGTCAGGAGTCAGAGGCCAGGTTCACTGCGTGACTTGACAGGTTCATTTCGGGGAAGACGAAGCATTCCTCGTACGCTTTTAACACTGCTTTGAGAGCGGCTGAGTTTTACGCCCTGGAGGCGATGGGGGGGGGTCCCGTCTACGCCGAAGCGGTTTTGGACGTGCTGCACCCTTGAGCTCTTACGCCTGATGGCACTGAAGGCCTTTGCTTGTGCTACTCTGTATCAATACGCCGCGTAGCTCTTGCTAGCATATTTTTCATGCTTCTACAAGACCCCCTTCAAAGCTTTTAAATTCCTTGGAATTTGAAACGCTTTGAATGAAGCATGAATGGCCCCTCGTGACTCGAAACGTTTCTGAATGGAGCGTTGAAATGGTCGGTGCGGCCTTTATGGCGAATTTAATGGGGACCGCTGTGATCTCTTTTGCCTATAAAAAGGCGGGGGGGTTAACCTGTTTCCCCATATTCCCATCACCATGCTAAAATGATCGCCGGAGTTCGTCGGGTCGATCTGAGGAAGAAGGAGATCATGTTCTTCCAGCATGTTGGGAGCCAAAAAAGACGGCGTCTTCGAGCAAGTGTCTACTGCAGCGATGGATCATGGAAGGATATCTTAGCCTCCCTTGCTCGGGATAATCAGCAACTTTGTATGGCGTTGCATCTGGGGAGAGGAACGGTCGTTTTTGACCGTGCTGCCTGTAACTGGCGCCTTCTCCTTTTACCTCCGGTGACGAGAGTCAGACAGACTCGTGCTGTCCCGGTTTGAGCGGTGCACGGAGTAGGGGATCTGCAAAATCTATGCAAGCCCCAACTCTGTCGTGCCCGCCGGTGATCATCTTCTTGGAAGAAGAGGAAGACCTTCACCGACGTGAGAACCTGTCAGAACAGCCTCTCGGTGTGATCTTCAGACGACGAGGGGGTATCTCCTTTGTAGACGGAGTTTCCCTCACATGTAATCATGAAAAGTGAAGAAAAACCCCTGTAGACAGGATTTCCCTCATATGTAATCATGATTTTAATCTTCAATAAAGTCGTCTTTTCTTCATATGATCACTTGCCATACGTTGCTGTGAAGTCTGAATGTGTGCAGCTTCGACACGTCTGATACTTTACGCCAACTCTGATAAGAAGAGTATTAGGCCATGTCCTTTCCAGCGAATAATGCATAGAGCGCTGTTTTAGCATTTTGAACATTTTTAGAATTTGTCTTTTTGCTAGGACTGAGGGTCGGCGTAGAGCTCTGAACCGCTGCTTCTGATGAGCAGAACCTGTTCAGTCTTCGTCTTCAAGAATAATCTCTCAGAACTCCCTTGAAATAGGGTCGAGGATTCTGGCTGAGCTTTGTCATCTTGACAGACGAGATGTTCAGACTGGAGTCTGGACGAACTTCCAATTTTGGACCCGAAAAGAGTAATTTCTCAATGTTTGAACTCTGTATGTTTCGGGTACTTGGGGGTCAAGAACGAGTATCTTCTGTGTGAACTCTTTGCACTTGACCGGGTCGGGGACTGTTTTGGATAAGCGGAAAGTCGCGGAGTACGAAATCCTCAGTCTGTGGCGTCTGGGCGTAAAATACCGTCGAGCGTGAAGTCGTAGACTTGTGGTTCCTGAGCGTGAAGTCGTAGGTTTGTCGTCTCTCGAGCGTAAAAAATACCGAGCACAAAGGCATCCGGGCGAGAAAAACCATAGACTTATAGCTGCTTGAACGTAAAGCCGTAGAATCGTTGCTGTTGAGTATAGAAAGCTCCTTTAGCGTAGGACTTGTGGATCTATAGCTCCTGAAAAGAGAATTTCTTCGAGCGTGAAGTTCTGCAGATCTGTTGCTTCTGAGCGTAAACTGAGCGCCACCGAGCGTGAGATCATCGATTTGGTATCTGCTGAGCGTAAAGCCGTAGGTTTGTCGCCTCTCGAGCGTAAAAGCTACCGAGCACAAAGGCATCCGGGCGAGAAAAACCATAGACTTGTGGCTTGCGAGCGTAAAATCGTAGATCTGTTGCTGTTGAGCGCAGAAAAGCTCCTTTAGCGTAGAACTGCTGAACTGTCTTGCGCGAAGAAAATTTCGAATTCGCTGACTGTCCGTCTTTCGAGGGTAGTGGTGCTGACGTAGCACCCAATCATAATCGACTATTAATGCGAGACTTGGTTAGGGTCTCGAGGAGTCCGTCCGAGAATTCGAGGAGTCGATCCGAGGATTCGAAGAGTCGATTCGGACTCTATATATATCCCAAGCTTTTGGAGAGAGAAACTTTTCATCCGTCCTCTGCGAACGAGAGTTCTTGACTGTTCAAGCTTTTCTTCGTTCCTTCTCCGAGCACTTCGAGTCTTCAGGAATGGCGACGAAACAAACCTCCTCCGTTAAGGGAAAGAGCATCGGTTCTCCTCCTTCCGCTGTCCCAGTGAGGGAGTCTTTGGTCGGGCAGGGTGAACTTCCTTCTGAGCGAAGTATCCTGCCGACGAGCAGCGCACCTGGTCTGAGAGGTAGAGCCTTTGGGGTGACAAGAATAACGAAAAATCCTTCGCACACGTTGAACGTGACCGCGCTAGGTCGTCTTCTGTGCTGATAGCCTCTTCTGAGGAAGATGATGCACAGAGGCATTTTCATCTTTTACGCCCACATTTCTCATGTGCTGGCGTAAAGGCTCCACATTTTCGTGGTTCCGAGCGTAAAAGCTCTGGCTACCGAAAACTGGCGTATGTCGTAAAAATAAACATTTTACGTTTGTGGAGGGGACTCCCGGCGTATAATAACCATATTCGTACAATCCTGGCGTAGAGCACAGATTGTCGTTTATTTGGTTTTGTACGTTTGTGCAAGATTTTTGACATACTTTCTTTGCACTTTTGCAGTTAACTTGGGTGAGTCTCCGCTGACCGAGGTGATGGGTTCCTCCGTCGGGATGCTGCACTCGAACTACTTGGAGGACTTGTCCCACGTGGCATTTCCCCTTTCCGGACCCCAGTATCCTGAGGGAAGGGGATTTTTGCTGTCGGCTCAGGGCGAGCGGGCATTGCTGAGTATGATCAACGGGGAGCCTTTGACGTATGTAGACGGAGAGCGGTACATAAAGCCGGCTTTCCTCTTTGGGGATATGATCGACAAACGGTCTCAGACGAAGCCTAAGAGGGAACCTTGGGTCTTCGCTGCCGGGAGCTCGGTTCTGTATCTGCCGACGATGCCGAGGGATTATCCCATCTCGGCTTTCTTCCACGCCACTCATCCTAGGAAGATGTCGTGGATGCTGACTCCCGATCTTCACGGCAAGCCGGGAAAGATCTTTCATCAGAAAGGAGCTGACCAGGGATCGTTCGTCAGTCGTCCTTCCGGCCCTGTGGCGCTGTTCAGGGGACTGTACCCGGGCAGTGTCCCAAGCGAAGATAGCTCAGTGATCCAGCCGGTCCAATTGGCAACTTTCTGCAACAACTTCATGGGACGAGGTGGGGTATATCCCAAGGAGAATCCTCGGTGTAATAGGTGGATCACCCCAGCAAACCTCCGATGGACTAGCCTAGTTAACTGGGCCTTGAAGCGCTTTCGGCAAGAGCTAGAGGTCATTGGGCTGTATGCTGCCATGAGTGCGACGAGCGTCGGGTTGCCTCCCAACCCTAACTTGTTCTTGGCGCTGATGGAGCGATACGTTTCGCTCACCGGGACCTTCGCCACTCCGCTAGGGGAGCTGGGATTGGCCCTTCATGAGATGGCGGTTGTCTCGAGGCTGCCGATGGGGGATACCCCGTACGAAGAGTATGTTCCCACCAATCGGGAGTTGGGGGATTTGGACCCTCGGGTGGCGGATGTGTATCAGGAGTTGATGTGCCAATACCTCGCCTGCACCGCTTTTTACAACGAGCCTTCTGGTTTGGCCCACACCACCAAGTGGATGTCCTACCTCTTCTTCCACCGAGCTAGGGCCGCCAAGTCGGAGAAAGTCTCAGGGGGCAAGAATGAGCCCGTGAACTGTTTGGGCGTGCTTAGTGTCCAGGTCGTGGAGGGCCTTATGGAGGAGGTCAAAGCTCCGGATCAGATCCTTGTTGAGGGGGTAGGAAAGTACCCCGAAGGTACTATGGCCCGTAGTTACTTGAGGTGCTGTCGCAGGCCTCTATCTAAGGAAGCCCAGCTGGCCGGTTTCCTCTCGTTATGGCTGCGTCGAGTAGTAGTGCCTGGTACTGCGTCCGCGGACCGCATTCACCGGAATATCTTGTGGCCGGCAGTGCGCCTGGTGTTCGGGGCGAGACTGGGCTTGCTTCCTGCCATGGTGTGCCGTATACAGGCTGGCTTGAGAGCTCTGACCGATGGGTTGCTTGCTGATGAAGCTCGGCATGAGAGTTTTCTCAGGGTGGAATTACCATACCTGTATCTGATGGGCTGGTTAATTCTTCATAATCCCCGGGTGATGTCTCCTGGTTCTGGTAGCAGCTCAGGGGGAAATTTCTTGTTGAACTACAAGGATTCTCCCTGGAATGTGGACACCGTTCTAGATTGTCGGCTAGCATTGAACCTCAGCCATGGCTGGAAATTCCTCTGCACACCCCCTCCCATTCATCAGAATCAATCAGGGATGAGGCTCGAGGATTCAGGTAGGGAGAAGACTGATCTTTCTCCGGAAGCCTTCAATTGGCTGGTCTGCATTAGACCCTCCCATCTCCTGTATAGGAGTGAAGATTACTGCTTCTTCGAGCCCTACTTGCCTAGTCGGTTCGCCAGGCAATTTGGGTATGATCAGCTGCACGTGGGCAATGCCGTCACCAGCTTCAGGTCCAGAGGCGGGCTCATTGATGGAGCCAGAGGATGGCGGTATTTCATCATGGGTTGCACGGGAGCCGCCTTCGTCGTGCCGGTCGTCACCACTTCCACGGAGCTGCGCATCCTTCATTCCTATGCCCAGTTCTACGTGGCGATCAACACCTTCCATCGCGACTTTGACATACGCGGAAGTCTCAGGGTGCCCTCTTCTCAAGCCGGGGGGAGAGTTGAAGTTCCTTCGGTTTCTCCTGATGAGGGTGAGGAGTTTGATACTCCGGATGAACCCCTGGAGTCGATGCCGGGGTGTGAGGTGCCTCTGCCTGCGGAGGCTTTGGTAGTTCCTCAGAAGCGAAGGGCGCCTGCTCCTAAGGAGGCTTCTGTCCGTAAGAGGAGGAAGGAGACAGTTGCTCGTCCTTTTCGCATTCTTGGTGTTGAAGCTACCGGAGGTGGGCCTACATCTCCCCATGTCGGGGATGAGTCTTCGGCTGGAGGTTCCTCGCCTTTTAGAGAGGGACCCTCTATGGTTTCGGTTGGCGGCGCCGGAGGATCTTCGCTAGGGGTCGCTGCTGTGGCTACTGCTCCGGGTAGTGGAACGAGATCGCCTAGGTGGCCATGGCAGATGGGAGGATCTTTCCCTGGACCCGCAACGGATAAAGCTCCTGCTGTGCCTAGCGAGATTCCAGTTGACGAACCTCGACCGCGTCTTGGTGGAGACTTGGAGGAATTTCGGGCGATGTCAGTTGGTCCACCTCCTTCCCCAGGTATGATAGTTCGCATTGCGTCCTTAGAGCGAGGTTTAGCTGCCTCGGCTGCAGATGCGCCATATATACCATTGGCCCCGGGTAAATGTCATTTTCGTATCTCCTTTTAGAAAGGTTACCGTTGTACTGATGCCGACTTTCGGGTCCTTTCTTCTCAGGGGATGGAGCCCACGGGGAGTATAGCGTTGAGGCACCTTCTGGCTCCACTCCGGCTCTTGGCGGCGATACGGAGGCACCTGATCTTGAGGAGGAAATACCCTCGGGGGCTAGCTCGCCCGGAGTGGTTTTGTCATCTCGAGAGGAGGACGAGCCCGCCATCGTGACCTCGCCTTCTGCGAGTATACCGATGACTTCGACTGTCGTCGTTGCACCTTCTTCGGTCGCGCCAGCCGTCGAGGCGGCAGCTGTGGCTACCTTGTCTGCGATCGTCCCTGGTGGGGGACTCGCTGATATTGCGGCCTCTCCTGACATTCAGTCGGGTTTAGTTGCGCTGACTGAGCAACATACCAGCCTCTTCTACACCGGTTTGAGAGCGATGATATCAATGGTGTTGGCGAAGAGCCTGGATTTCGAGCGCCTGAAGAGAACTGCCCAGTTCTCGATCGAAGTTGTCAGGGCGTTCGGTGATTCTGCAGGAGCCGATGCCCTGGAGGCGATGGTTAATGGTTTAGAGCAACCCATTAACGAGTACTTGCAGTTGGCTCAGGGCAGTCTTGACGCTGAGGCCCAGACCCGATATGGCTTCATGACTGCGCATCTTGCCAAACGGATGGGAGACCTGAAGGAACTCCTTCGAACTCGCCAGCTGGAGGCCATTCAGAGGAAAGCCGCCGTGGATGAGATCCTTGTCCTCCAGACTACGTGCCAATCCGAGCACGAGGGGAACGTAGCGAGGATTCACCGGTTGCGGGAGAAACTCGCTCGGGCAGAAGAGTGGGCTTCTCAGTCGTCGGCAGGCTTGGATGTGGTGGCCGGTCGACTGAGCGCAGCTCGACGAGATCTGGATCGCGCGGAAGGTGCCTGCGCGGGCGTTCGCCGGACGATAGCCGAACTGTCCCATTCGAGTGACAATGAGGCACTGCTGGAGCGGGCCCGTGTCGATGCTCTGGCCATCAGGGACGAGAGGATGGCCGTGCTAGCGCGGCAGATCCGTGACATGACTGCTCTGCCGCAATGATGTACTCTTTTTTGCCCTTTTTGCTTTCCCAGATGTAATTTTGTTCTTTCTTGGGAATAAAAAGAGATTTTTCCCTAACTGTGGACCCATCATTTCGGAATGTAAATGACAGGTTAGGGCGAGAGTGGTATCAGAGGTAGTATGGACGTGATAAATCTCGGTAAACTTCAGCAGGGCACATCTATTCAGAGGTCGTACGGACATGATAGAACGTGCTTTGGCCAAGTTTTGTAGGTAAAGTACTATCAGAGGTGACATAGACGTGATAGGCTCTACTAGAGATTACAGCTCAGAGGTAATATGGACATAGCTGTTTTGTGGGCCTATTACTTTTTGCGCACCTAGGTACAAGTAATAGGTTTGAGGACAAGCCCTGCTAGAGGTAATATGGACGTAGCAGATTTTGTGGACCTAACACCACTGGCGTACTTAGATTTAGTACGGGTGTTAAGTTGAAGTGACGATCGATATCAGAGGTGATAATCGATGGTCAGAATCTTGGAAAGCCTGTTCAGAGGTGATATGGACATGGCAGATTCTCCAAGGAAATACAGTTCAGAGGTGATATGGACATGACTGATTTGTGGGCCTATTGCTTTTTGCGCACCTAGGTGCAAGTAATAGGTTTGAGGACAAGTCCTGCTAGAGGTAATATGGACGTAGCAGATTTTGTGGACCTAACACCACTGGCGTACTTAGATTTAGTACGGGTGTTAAGTTGAAGTGACGATCGATATCAGAGGTGATAATCGATGGTCAGAATCTTGGAAAGCCTGTTCAGAGATGATATGGACATGGTAGATTCTCTAAGGAAATACAGTTCAGAGGTGATATGGACATGACTGATTTGTGGGCCTCAACTAGTTTCTTCTTTGAAGTAGTCTCGTCGGATTACGAGAATCTCGCCGTATTCCTCCTGAGTGGAGGAGATTAGGCGTAGTACTTCTTCAGGAATTTGCCGTTGATAAGAGCCATTAATAGGTCTCCATTGGGCTGGGCTAGTCTGTAGGCTCCGTTCGAGAATGTTGTCTCGATCACATAAGGGACTTCCCACTTGGGCTGGAACTTGCCTTTACTCCTGTGAGTAAGAATCATCGGCCTTCTTACGGCTAAAACTAGCTCGCCGACTTTGAACACCCTTTCCTTTACTTTACGATTGAAAGCTCTAGAGATGCGTGCTTGGTAGAGCGCGATGTGCTGTTGAGCTTGGAGGCGTTTCTCGTCTAATCCTTCTAGCTCCTGAAGCCTTAACAGGTCATTCTTTTCTTGAGTCAGCTCGTTAGCCACGGCTATCCTGAGTGACGGGATCTGGATTTCAATGGGGAGAACTGCCTCGCTCCCGTATACCAGTGAGAATGGGGTACAGCCTGTCGGCGTTCGTACCGTTGTGCGGTATGCCCAGAGACATTCGCCCAGCTTTTCGTTCCAATCTCTTTTGTTTGAAGAGACGAACTTCTTCAAGAGCTTGATAATGGTTTTGTTGAAAGCTTCCGCCAAACCATTAGCAACTGGATAGTATGCCGTGGAGGCGATATTGTGTATTCAATTTTTATCGCAAAATTGATGAAACGCTTGGCTGATGAACTGGGGCCCGTTGTCATGGATTATCCTTCGGGGGACCCCGAAGCGATAAATGACGTGATGCTTGATGAAGCTGATCACATTAGACGCCTTTACCTCAGCAAGAGGGATTGCCTCTGCCCATTTGGAGAAGTAGTCCGTGATGGCCAGTATGAACTGGTGACCTCGGGAAGAAGACGGGTGAATGGGACCAATGACGTCCATACCCCATGCTTCGAAAGGCCAGGATGCAACTGTAGGATGTAGATGCTCAGATGGTCGGTGTATGAAGTCTGCGTGAATCTGACAGGCTCTGCATTGTCTTGCATACCGTATCGCATCTGTGATCATAGTAGGCCAATAATAGCCCATTCTCCTGATGCGATCCTGTAGCTTAGGACCGGGTTGGTGCGCTCCGCATACGCCGTCGTGAGCTTCCCGGATAATCTGCTGTGCTTCGTCGTTAGACAGACATCTCAACAGTAATCCGTCGTAGGTCCGGCGATACAGGCATTGTGCAGATGCGTCGTAGTAGAAGCGTAATGATCGCCGCTTGATGGACACCGCTTCTTTGGGGTCCTCCGGCAAGATTCCGTATGCGACAAAATCTATGAAGGGACTTCTCTAGTCCCTTCCGGGGAGATCTGTGTTCACAGCATGGCTGCGTTCTATGTGAAGGTTGTTCTTCGCACAGAATAAGTCTCTGTTAAGAAGGATTACCGAATCCTGCCTTCTTATAGGAGTAGCTAAGTCAGCAGCTAGGCTAGCTAGGGCATCGACTTCCAGATTCTGAGACCGAGGCACATGCTCGAGGAAGAATCCTTTGAAGGTCATGGCTAACTCGACCGTTGCTTGGTGATAGGGGATGAGGTCTGGATTTCGGACTTCATATATCCCTCTGACTTGGTTGATGATAAGCAGAGAATCACCGAAAGCTTCCAAGGATTCGACCCCCAGCTCTTTGGTGACTTGGAGCCCGATTAACAGAGCGTTGTATTCTGCCACATTGTTGGAGCAGGGCTCGCTAAGAGAATATGCTCGGTAGATGACGAGCTGATCAGGAGTGACCAGGACGATTCCTACTCCTGAGACGATGTTTCCCTTAGGACCGGTTCTGGAGGCCCCATCGAAGAAGAGTTGCCATGCGTCAGTCTCCGTCACGGAGTTACACTCTGCAACTTCGTCGGGAATGTCCTCGTATAACTTGGAGGACTCCGGGATCGGATGGGCAGCTAGGAAGTCAGCCAGTGCTTGGCCTTTAATGGACTTCTGCTGTACGTATACCATGTCATATGGCATTAATAGCATCGCCCAAGTCGCGAGTCGGGAGTTAAGAATACTCGGTTTGCTCATTAGTACCCGCAGAGGGTTGATCCTGGAGATGATATGAATGGTCTGTCCGGTGACATAGTGTCGTGTCTTCTGGACGGCGAACATCAGAGCCAAGCATTCTTTCTCCACTGGGTTGTACCGGTGCTCGGCCCCGACCATCATCCTGCTGAGGTAGTAGATAGCTTGTTCATGCCCCATGTCGTTCTTCTGTGCAAGAAGAGCTCCTAGTGAATGATCCATTGCTCGAACGTACAGCAAGAATGGTTTTCCCATGACGGGAGGTGCCAGAACTGGCGGACTGGTGAGGTAGCGTTTGATATCTCCGAACGCCTGCTGACAGGTTTCGTCCCACACGAAGGATACACCTTTCTTCATGAGGTGAGAAAAGGGCTGACATCTCCCCGAGAGGTTGGATATGAATCGCCGGATATAGGCCAGACGGCCTTGAAATCCCCAGAGTTCCCTCAGATTACGGGGTGGTCGCATTTCTACGATTGCCTGGACTTTGTCAGGGTCCACCTGGATGCCTTTGGCGGTGATGACAAATCCCAGGAACTTGCCACTAGATACACCCAGAAATGACTTCGTAGGGTTCATCTTGAGTTGATGGCGACGCATTAGCTCGAACACCGTCCTCAAGTCTTGGAGGTGATCACCTTTGAGGCGGCTCTTGACGGCTATGTCGTCTACGGAACATTCCACTGTTTTGCGTAAATGCTCATGGAATATGTTACTCATGGCCCGTTGGTATGTAGCCCCGGCATTCTTTAATCCGAAGGGCATGACCGTATAGCAATATACCCCCAGTGGTGTCCGGAAGGCAGTGTGCTTCTCGTCTTCAGGATGCATCTTGATCTGATTGTATCCCGAGAACCCGTCCATGAAAGACATGCGTTCGAAACCGCAGGTGTTGTCGATCATGATGTCGGTGATAGGAAGCGGGAATTCATCTTTGGGACAGGCCGCATTTAGATCCCGGTAATCGATGCAGATACGCACCTTCCCATTCTTCTTCATGACTGGGACAACATTGGCGACCCAGTCGGGATGTTGCTCTTCACGGATGAAGCCGCAGGCTATCAACTTCTTGACTTCAGCTTCAATGGCGTCCATCATATCCGGGCGAAACCGGCGTTGGTGCTGTTTGACAGGCCTTGAGTCGGTCAAAATGTTGAGCTTGTGAGTAGCCACCTTTGGATCGAGGCCTGGCATATCCTCATAATTCCACGCGAAGACGTCGATGTATTCTTTTATCAGTTGGATGATTTCTTCCCTTTCAGCTGGGGAAAGATAGTTACTGATAAATATTGGCTTTGGTGAGAATTCACCCCCAACGTCGATTTGGACAACTTCGTCTTTAGTGGGAGGTTCCCTTTGCTCGAAGCAAAATTCCCACTGCGTATCCATGTGTTGAGCCCAAGCGTCATTTTCGAACAACTCAGATTCTTGTTCGCTTGCCTCTAAGGGATCTGTCGACGCCATATTTACCGAGAATGTTTGTCCGAGATCGTTGGACGAGTCGGAGGACGTTGAGCCGCCTTGAGGAGAGGCAATGGCGTCTTCAGAAGCCGCAAGGGAGGTCGGATATCCTAACCCGAAGCGGGTTTGTCGGTAGCAAGAGTTGCCGAGCAGCGGCGTACGCCTGCCCCTCCCATTGTTGAGACCTTGGTTCCGCTTCAGATTGTAGCCCATACTCTGCATGATCTTCAGCGCTTGTGGGCTGTATCGGCGAACCTATATTTCCCCAGTATCGTCGTCGAAAGCATCTTCTTGGATAGCTGGCTGATTGCGCATATGGCCGAAGAATATCGGACGCTGACTGCTGTAGGTAGGTGGGACGATGAAGATAGAATCCTCATGGGGTCCATACGTTGCGACGACGTTGGATGGTGACGCTACTTCCCATACATATGGATGATAGGCCTTTATAGCTCCCAAGAATTTTTGTGCTATTGGTCCTATCTCATCAATGTACTGGAAAAGGGGACTTTTATTGTCATCGGCAACCGCGTTAGTAGTTTTTACATCCCTTGGTTTTTTTTGTCGCGCCGAAGGTTGATGACCAAGGGTAGAGGCTTTTTGTTTAAGGTAATTACCAAAGGATCACCCCCTTTTCCTGACCTAGCATCGTTCAGGTGGGCGGTCATGGGCTCTGTGGCCTTTGGACGAGCAGTCCGTCCTTTCACCTTGATTGACAGGGGTTGTTCGACAGAGGGTTCTTCTGGCTCCCGACGGGATTCCTTCTCTGTCTGGGCCGTTACCTCTTCCGTGTAGCTCTGAGAGTATAACACGGCGTCGGAGTAGTAGGATTCCACCCCTCTGAACGGGTTTAAGTCCGCAAACTCGGTTTGCACCGCTCCTTTGGCATCTACATATTTGAAGCATTGATATAGAGTTGAAGGGACAATGTTGTGGTCGTGGATCCACGGTCTTCCCAGCAGGATGTTGTAGGACACCTCTGAATCAATGACGTAGCATGTAGCCACTGATCTAAGGTTGCCAATCTGGATTCTCAAGCGAATCTTTCCCAATGGTTTACTCTTTCCAGCGTTGAAACCCACAATTGTAGTAGTGGTATAGGCCAGTTCGCTGGTGGGGATCCTCAACGGTCTGAGTAGACTGTGAGGAATGATGCTGATTGACGATCCCGGATCTATGTGAATCCGGTCGACCTCCATGGAACCGATGTATCCGGTGTGATAGAGAGGCCTGTCATGCCTGTTGTGTTTCAGCAGCATGTCGTCTTGGGTGAAAGTGATGTTTGGTACCACCTCCATCATACTGTGACATTGAGGGCACGCCACGGGTTCCTCGTTGGGGGACTTGAGCTGGGTTAGGCACACATCCGCTTGCATCAACGCTTCGCTCAGGGCTAGACGAGTGTCTTGGGAGAGCCTGAGTAGCTCGAAGATGGACAACCTGGCTGGCGTATTGGCCAGTTGGGCCAGGATGTCGAAGTTGTACGGCTTCTCTAAACCTTTGTTTGGAATATTTTTCACAGGTACATCGAAGCATACTTCCTTTTGTTTTCCCTTGTCCGCTGGAGTTGGTCTCGAAGGACCGGTCTCTGGTGTGGCGGGCTCGGGTCCCGAAGGCTTGGTGGCTGGAGCGTCTTCCGGGCTCGTGCCGTAGTCCTTGAGGTAGGCTTTCCCTGATCGGGTTGCTGTAGCCAACACCTCGTCTTCTTCTGGAGTTGCAACCATATGGCATGGTTTGTATTTGGAGTTCTTTCTAGACTTAGCTCTGATAGCATCAGTCTCTTCCCCGATTTCTGACACCAGGTCGGGATGAACCCACATAAGCTCGCCTTGCCGGGTAGTTAGGGGTACCAGGTTGTGATTTTGATCCCGAGCTGGAGGGAGATTGACGATGTTCATCGTTGCTCGGGAAATAGGTGTGACACCATCCAGGATCGTTTGGGGAGGCAAACTGCCAAACTGGAGAGAGATCATGTTAGCCGTGACCGTCTTCTCGATGTTGTGCAGGGTGATCGCCTTAGCATCGATTAACCCCTGGATCTTCCTTTTCAGTACGTAACACGCCTTTGTTGGGTGGTGTACGTATCGGTGGAAGACACAGTATTTGGGGTCGTTAGTATTGCCAACTTCCTGGGGCCGCCTCAGCTCTGGAAGGGTGATCTTGCCACTCTTGACGAGACACTCGAATATGCTCGGGACGTCGTCGTCGTCGAAGGAGTAGACTTCAACGGGTCTGGAAGTCCCGGGCTTTGCTTGCGCAGTTGCCGCAATTTTTGGTCTGGCCGTATTGATTGCCAGGGCTTCTTTTCCTTTGGGACCACGAGGGTGGTCGCTGCTAGGAGATGACCTCTTGCCTCTGTCGGAGGCGGAGATCATGATGCCATTGTCGCGCGCCTTGCGACTATTGTCTTCGGCTGCTACTGCCGAGATGAAGAACGAGGGCCAATCACGGAACTGATATGGTCCTGTGAACACCGAGACCAAGGGAAGGAGGTTCTTCCTGCAAATGTCCACCAATGCAGAGTCGGGAACTCCTGGAGGCATTTGTAAGGTGGCCTGACGAAAACGTTCGATGAAGATGCGAACGTCTTCCTTTTCCTTTTGCTTGACTTCGATGAGAGAGGACATAGACATGTCCATTCCTCCCTCGTAGAACCGTGTGAAGAATAAAGTTCTGAAGTCTTCGAAGGAGGTGATGCAGTTATCCGCCAAGCTGCGGTACCACTGATAGGCTACTCCCGAGAGGCAACCTTTGAACACCCGAGTAAGGAGGGCGTCGTTCCCTTGTAGCAACACCGTCATCATGCTAAAATAATTCATGTACTGGCTTGGCGATATTTTTCCCTCGAACAGGGCCATGGTCTGAGGTTTGTACCTCGGCGGGAAAGGGACTTCCTCCCAGATAGCTGGGTAGGGCTGGTTGATTCCCTGTTTCTTGAGCTGATCCTTGTGTTTCAAGGCGTCAAACTGGGCTTTCAACTCCCGGACTGCCTGCATCGGATTTTCAGTCGGAAGCGGGGCCATGGAGTGGTGCGGAGTTGGTTGTATCGTAACCCCAGCGGGAGGTAAGGCACTCTCTGAGTGAGGAAGCGGAGGAACTGCTGACTCTTGATCCAGCGCGGGCTCTTGGCTCGGGTGGGATGGTGGTAAGTCCACCCCCACACGTATCTGAGTCGGCGGGACCGATGCTTGAGCCATGGTAGCTGCGTGCTGAGTTAGCATCATCTGGTGCATGTTTTCCATCATGGATTGCATTTGTTGCAGAGATGTTTCCAGCGTGGTGAGGCGTTGTTCCGCGTCTCCTGACGGCGAAGCTTCCTCGCGTTCATCTTCAACGGCGTAGGCTCCCATCTCCCTGGGCGTCATTGAAGGATTAGTATAGGTCGCTGTAGAAGTCGACTCTACACTTTCTGCTTCTGATTCTTGGCGACCCCCAGCGTCGGAATCGGAAGAGGATGGAGCTGGCTGTCGTGACTTTGCGCGAGTATTCTGGAATACTCCGGCTTCAGTGTCACTGAACCTCCTTTGGCTCGGGGGCTTGGAGGGATGATGTCTTGAACTCGACCCTCCTCTACGCAGGTGTGAGGCCATGTTTACAGGCGCATGCGCGGGTTCCCCTCCCTGGAAAGACAGAGAGTAGCCCAATCGGTCGAAGACCGATCGTTTTGTTTTGGGACAGCAGCAATTAATCACAACCTTGTGGCTATTACAATGATGCTCGCTAGGAGGCGTAATAGACATGTTGGAAGGTCCCCTCTCTTTACGCTTCTGGACTAGATATTTGCGTAGGTCAGGAGGAGTTGCCGGAGAGGCCCTTAGTCGGCCATTGGTTTCTCGCGTGATCCGGAGGGTAGGCATTCTGTTCCTTCGCTGGCGTGAAGGCCGAGATGTTGAGTAGCCTGCCGCTTGCTTTCTCTCGCGGAGATCACAGCGCCCGTCTGGTGCTCCGTAGAGGTCAGATGTTGCTTTGTGCGTGGAGCGAGATCTGTTCTTCCGTCTTGGCGCGGAGGCACCATCGGAAGTTTCGTCTGTACCGCGCGGAGCGGGAGACAGATTTCTACGCGTAAAGCGCAGTGAAGGCTTCTGGGTTAGCGCTGAGGCTTCGCCCGAAGTTTTGTCTTTACCGCGCGTAGCGGGAGATTGTTTCCTACGCGTAAAGCGCAGTGGATTCTTCGGGGTTAGCGCTGAGGCTTCGCCCGAAGTTTTGTCTGTACCGCGCGTAGCGGGAGACTGAATTTTACGTGCAGGGCACGGAGGGAGCGTCGCTACAACCTCGTTGGCCGGAGAGATCGGAGAGATCGGAGAGATCGGAGAGTCCGGAGAGATCGGAGAGTCCAGAGAGATCGGAGAGTCCACAGGAATAGTAGAGGATGTCTTGGGCATCCACACATTGCGCAGCTTCCTGTTGTCTTGGACGGAGAGAGGGCGAGAGCTACCCCCGGCTCGAAGCATGTCTTCGTAGGCTGACTGGTCGAAATGAACGACCAGCGTCTTCTTCACGGTTCCCACGGATACCGTATCGTGTTGAGCAATTGCTTCCTCGTCAGAAGAGAAAGATGTCCCCAGCAGAGTCGCCATCTTGTTTGTGGTATTAAACGAAAAGAATGAAATTGTATTTCAATGACGGGGTTTATGCGAAACCCGCGCCCTTCTGTTTACAAACAAACTTGTACAATGTAATCCTATACGAGGATGTGGGAGTATAATTTATTTAATCTGGGTATAAATTGCTATAGGTGTCTGATCTGCGGTCGATCACTTTAGCCCTTGGACCACACGATGTTGAAGAAGTGCCGTGGAAGACAGGTAGCAGCTTCGAAGGTTGCAGAAGAGGGTGGACGCACGAGGCCAAGGTCGTCGATCCCTGCTCTTTGCCTGCTCTCCGGGCTCTCTCTCTCTCTCTCTCTCTCTCTCTCTCTCCTTGGACGATAATTCTCCTCCTGGACGATAATTCTCTCCTGGACGATAATTCTTCCTCGACCTCCTTTCCCCATTGATAGGGGTCTCTATTTATAGAGTTTTGGTGACAGTGACCACTCCGTCGGTGTAAAAACCGAGGAGTGGGAAGTACAACACCCTTTTACACAACGGTTAAAGTAACCAATGCCTGCGTATGGATGATCTTTTGAATGAGCGTATGACGCGGGTCCAACTAAGGGAACACAACGCGTACTATTGCTACGAAGATCACGGCATAAAAGCTACGCAGGTAGGTATCCCGTGTGTAGAAAAGGTTGGCGTAGAAGCCAAATGACTGTCACCCTGGCACAGAGGCCAGATAGGCATAGAAGCCGAATAGGCGTAGAAGCCGGATAGGCGTTGAAGCCGGAGAGGCGTTGAAGTCGGAGAGGCGTTGAAGCCGAAGGGGCACAGGTCTTGACTGGGCGTAGAAGCCGCTGCGTATCGTGCCCGAGTGCTGATGTGGACGTCTTAGCCGGAATCACGGCTTTCGAAGATGTAATCAAATCTTCTACAGAGATTTGCCATCATCCTGTGCATTAAATGCGAAGACGTATTTCGAAGGTCTGCAGCCCTTCTGTGCATCCGTTGCAGAGACGTGCCTTGACTGAACCTGTCACCGCCCCGTGCAATTAGACGTAGAGACGTGCCTCGAGCCCCGTACGATGTGCAGCTTTTGACGTGGCAGGTGGTTTGTCTACTGCGGAGCGTAAACCGGCTTATGTCTGCCTGTGTAAAATAATGCAGCGTATCCCTCTGTACGCAAAAGAGCGGTTTAGGCTGAGGGGACGTCAGTAAACGACGGTTCGGTGGTATCTTAACCCAATCCTCTGCATTAAATACAGAGATCCGCCATCATACTGTGGTGTGCGTCCCGAGGGGTCTGTGCCTGTTTCCAGCCGTCGTCTGGGTCGCCGTGCAGCACTTTTTGTCAGGAGTCAGAGGCCAGGTTCACTGCGTGACTTGACAGGTTCATTTCGGGGAAGACGAAGCGTTCCTCGTACGCTTTTAACGCTGCTTTGAGAGCGGCTGAGTTTTACGCCCTGGAGGCGATGGGGGGGGTCCCGTCTACGCCGAAGCGGTTTTGGACGTGCTGCACCCTTGAGCTCTTACGCCTGATGGCACTGAAGGCCTTTGCTTGCGCTGCTCTGTATCAATACGCCGCGTAGCTCTTGCCAGCGTATTTTTCATGCTTCTACAGTCGCGCCGAAGATTAATGACCAAGGGTGGAGGCTTCTGGTTCAAAGTGATCACTAGAGGACGACCTCCTCTTCCTGACCTGGTTTTGTTCAGGTGGATAGCCATAGGCTCCATGGCTTTTTGACGAGTAGTTCGCCCTTTCACTCTGATTGAGAGTGGTTGTTCGGCAGAGGGTTCTTCTGGCTCCCGGTGGGATTCCTTCTCTGCTTCGGCTGACAGCTCTTCCGTGTAGTCTTAAGAGTACAACACGGCATCAGAATAGTAGGATTCTACTCCTTTAAATGGGTTCAGGTCAGCAACCTCCGTTTGTACTGTTCCTTGAGTATCTACATATTTGAAGCATTGGTGTAGAGTCGAAGGAACGATGTTGTGGTCGTGGATCCATGGTCTACCCAGCAGAATGTTGTAGGATACCTCTGAATCGATGACATAGCATGTAGCCACCGATCTGTGGTCACCGATTTGGATCCTCAGACGGACTTTCCCTAATGGCTTGCTTCTCCGAGCGTTGAAACCTACGATTGTGGTGGTGGTGTAAGCCAATTCGCTGGTGGGGATCCTCAGTGGTCTGAGCAGACTATGAGGAATGATGCTGATTGATGATCCCGGATCTATGTAAATCCGGTCGACCTCCATGGAACCGACGTATCCGGTGTAATAGAGGGGTCTTTCGTGCCTGTTATGTTTTAACAGCATGTCATCTTGAGTGAAAGTGATATTCGGGACCACCTCCATCACACTGTGGCATTGAGGGCACGCCACTGGTTCTTTGTCAGGGGACTTGAGATGGGTCAAGTATGCTTCTGCCTGCATCAGTGCTTCACTCAGGGCTAGACGAGTGTCTTGGGAGAGCCTGAGTAGCTCGAAGATGGACAACCTGGCTGGTGCATTAGCCAGTTGGGCCAGGATATCGAAGTTGTACGGCTTCTCTAAACCTTTGTTTTGAATGTTTTTCACAGGTTTATCGAAGCATACTTCTTTATGCTTTCCCTTGTCCGTCGAAGTTGGTTTTGAAGGACCGACCTCTGGTACGGCGGGATCTGGTTCTGAAGACTTGGCAGCTGAGGCGTCTGCCGGTGCATCTTCCTTACTCGCTCCGTAGTCCTTGAGGTAAGCTTTCCCTGAACGGGTCGTAGCCAATACCTCGTCTTCGTCTGATGTCGAAGAAGTCGCAACCATATGGCATGGTTTGCATTTGGAGCTCTTTCTAGACTTAGTCTCAGTAGCTTTAGTCTCTTTCTCGAGCTCAGACACCAAATCTGTATGAACCCACATAATCTCACCCCACCGGGTGGTTAGGGGTACCAGGTCATGATTCCGACCCCTAGATGGAGGGAGATTGACGATGTTCATCATTGTCCGGGAAATAGGTGTAACACCGTCCGGGACTTCTTGGGGAGGCAGATTGCCAAATTGTAGAGAGATCATGTTGGCCGTGACCGTCTTCTCGCTGTTGTGCAGAGTGATGGCCTTAGCATCGATCAGCCCCCGGATCTTCCTTTTCAGTATGTAACACGCCTTTGTCGGGTGGTGTACGTATCTGTGGAAGATGCAGTACTTGGGGTTGTTAGCACTGCCGACTTCACTGGGCCGCCTCTCCTCCGGAAGGGTAATCTTGCCGCTTTTGACGAGGCACTCGAATATACTTGGAATATCGTCGTCGTCGAAAGAGTATACTTCGATGGGCCTGAAAGTCCCAGGTTTTGTCTGCGTGGTAGCCGTAGTCTTTTGCCTGGACGTGTTGATTGTCAGGGCTTCTTTCCCTTTGGAACCACGAGGGTGGTCGTTGTTGGGAGATGACCTCTTGCCTCTGTCGGAGGCAGAGATCATGATGCCATTGTCACGCGCCTTCCGACTGTTGTCTTCGGCGGCTACCGCTGAGATGATGAATGAGGGCCAATCATGGAACTGATATGGTCCTGTGAACACCGAGATTACGGGAAGAAGGTTCTTTCTGCAAATGTCCACCAATACCGAGTCTGGAACTCTGGGAGGCATTTACAAAGTGGCCTGACGAAAATGTTCGATGAAAGTGCGAACGTCCTCTTTTTTCTTCTGCTTTACTTCGATGAGAGAGGACATAGACATGTCCATTCCTCCCTAGTAGAATCGTGTGAAGAATAAAGCCTTGAAGTCTTCGAAGAACGAAATGCAGTTGTCCGCCAGGCTACGGTACCACTGATAAGCTACTCCCGAGAGACAGCCTTTGAACAACTGGGTGAGGAGGGCGTCATTCCCTTGTAATAGCACCGTCATCATACTGAAGTAGTTCATGTACTGACTTGGTGACATTTTTCCTTCGAACAAAGCCATGGTCTGTGGCTTGTATCTCGGAGGGAAAGGACCTCTTCCCAGATAGCCGGGTAAGGCTGGTTGATTCCCAATTTCTTGAGCTGATCTTTATGCTTCAAGGCATCAAATTGGGCTTTCAACTCCCGTACTGCTTGCATCGAATTTTCAGCCAGCAGCGAGACCACTGAGTGGTGCGGAGTTGGTTGTATCGTGACCTCAACAGGGGGTAATGCATTCTCCGAGTAAGGAAGAGGAGGACCTACTGATTCCTGGTCTAGAGCAGGCTCTTGGATCGTGTTGGATGGTGGTAAGTCCACCCCCTCACGTATCTGAGTTGGAGGGACCGATGTTTGAGCCAGAGCGGCTGCGTGTTGGGTCAGCATTATCTGGTGTATATTTTCTATCATGGATTGCATCTGCTTCAGTGATGTCTCCAGTACTGTGATGCGTTATTCCGCGCTTCCTGACGGCGAAGCTTCCTCGCGTTCATCTCCAATGGCATAAACTCCCATCTCCCTGGGTGTCATCGAAGGATTAGTATAGGTCTCCGTAGAGGTTGACTCTTTACTTTCAGCATCTGATTCGGGAGACTGGCGACCCCCAGCATCGGAATCAGAAGAGTACGAAGCCGGTTGTCGTGACTTCGAACGGGTGTTTTGGAACACCCCAGCTTCAGTGTTTCTAAGGAGCTGGTTGAATCTTCTTCGGCTTGGAGTTCTAGAGGGATGATGTATTGATCTCAATCGTCCTCTAGGTATGTGTGAAGCCATGTTCACCGATGCATGTGTGGGCTATTCTTCTTGGGAAGATGGAGAGTATCTTAACCAGTCAAAAACCGACCGTCTTGCTTCAGAACAGCAACAATTAACTATAATCCTATGGCTATTACAATAGTGCTCGCTAGGAGACGTAATAGACATGCTGGAAGATCCCCTATCCTTGCGTTTTTGGATTAGATATGTACACAGGTCAGGAGAATTTACAGAAGAAAAGGAAGGAGATTGGTTGTTCCATCTGTTCACCACAGTGGGCATGCGGATGGTGGGAACCAGAGTTCTCCCTGTACCACCCGTATATAACAGGTTGGCCATCTGATCAGCGGATAATCCCCGAGGAGTGTGTCTTTCCGCAAATTGAGCCTTCTTTACGCTGAGGGGCTCCTCCTGGCATAATTTGGCGCTGTGCTCTGTCTGGCGTAAAGTCGAGGAGGCCCTCAGTCGGCCATTAGTTCCCCGCGTAACCCGGAGGGTGGGCAGATTCTTCCCTTGCTGGCGTAGAGGCCGAGAAGATGAGCAGTCCGCTACTCGCTTTCCCTTTCGTAGATTGCAGGGATCATCTGCTTTTCCGCGGAAGGCAGATGCATTTTTACGCGCGGAGCGAGTTTGGGATTCCTGATTCGGCGCTGCGGCATTTTCAGAAATTTTGTCTATTCCGCCGGGGACGGAAGACTGGTTTCTACGCGCAGAGCGCGGTGGATAATTCTGGGTTAGCGCTGAGGCATTGCTAGAAGTTTTGTCTGTTCCGCCAAGGACGGGAGACTGAATTTCTAGTGTAGAGCGCGGAGGATACTTCTGGGTTAGCGCTGAGGCATTGTCAGAAGTTTTGTCTGTTCCGCCAAGGACGGGAGACATAATTTCTCGCGCAGAGCACGGAGGATACTTCTGGGTTAGCGCTGAGGCTTTGCCAGAAGTTTTGTCTGCCCTGTCAGACACAGGGGACTGAATTTCTCGCGTAGAGCATGGAGGGAGCAATGCTACAACCTCATTGGTCAGAGAGATCGGAGAGTCGACAGGAACGGCAGAGGATGTCTTGGGCATCCAGACCTTGCGCAGCTTCCTGTTGTCTTGCACCGAGAGAGAGTGAGAGCTACCCCCTGTCCGAAGCATGTCTTCGTAGGCAGACTGGTCGAACTGGACGACCAGTGTCGTCCTTACGGATCCCACGGATACCGTATCATGTTGAGCAATTGCTTCCTCATCAGAAGAGAAAGATGTCCCCAGCAGAGTCACCATCTTGTTTATGGTGATAAACGAAAGAAAGAATGTATATAAGACGGGGTTTATACGAAACCCATTTCTTTGGTTTACAAACAAGCTTGTACAATTAATCCTATACGAGGATGTCGAGTACAATTTTTAAATCTGGGTAAATATTGCTATAGGTGTCTGATCTGCAGTCGATCACTTTAGCCCTTGGACCACACGATGATGAAGAAGTGTCATAGAAGACGGGAAACAGCTTCGAAGGTTGCAAAAGAGGGTGGATGCACGATGCCAAAGTCGTCGATCACTACTCTTTGCCTGAGCTCTGGATTCTTCTCTCTCAAGGACTCTTCGACTTCTCTCCTCGATCTTTTGACCAATTTTTTGACCCTGGTTCGATCTTTTCTGAAGTTCGACCTCCTAAAAATTTGACCCGTTCCTCTGTTGATAGAGGTCTCTATTTATAGAGTTTCAGTGACAGTGACCACTCAGTCGGTGTAGAAACCGAGTAGTGGAAAGTACAGTACCCTTTTACACGATGGTTAAAATAACCCATTGCCCGCGTATAGATGATCTTTTGTATGAGCATGTGACGCGTGTCCAACTAAGGGACAAATGCGTATAACTGCTACAAAGATCATGGTATAGAAGCCACGTAGGTGGGTATCCCTCGTGTAGAAGAGGTTGGCGTAGAAGCCAATGTCTGTCACCATGGCGTAGAAGCCAAGTAGGCATAGAAGCCCGATGGGCGTAGAAGCCGAGGAGGCATAGAAGCCGAATGGGCGTAGAAGCCGAGCGGACATAGAAGCCGAATGGGCGTAGAAGCCGAGCGGGCATAGAAGCCGAGGAGGCGTAGAAGCCGGAGTGATCCTTAGCCGAAATTTACGGCTCTTGGGGATATAATCAAATCTCCTGCATTAAATGTAGAGATCCGCCATCATCCTGTGCATTAATTGCAGAGACGTGTTCTGAAGGTCTGCCATCATTTTGAGCATTAAGTGCAGAGATGCGCCTCGAGCCCTGTACGAAGAGCAGCTTTTGACGTGGCAGTCTGTTTGTCTTCCGCGGAGCGTAAACAGTTCACGTCTGCCGGTGTAAAACAAGGCAGCGTATCCCTTCGTTTGCGTAAAAGCAGTTTGTGCAAAGGGGGTGTCACTAAACGATGGTTCGGTGACATTTAATCAAATCTCCTGCAATAAATGCAGAGATCTGCCATCATCCCGTGCATTGAATGCAGAGGCGTGCCCCGAGGGTCTGCCATATTCTACGCATTAAATGCAGAGATGTGCCTCGAGCCCTGTACGAAGAGCAGTTTTGACGTGGCAGCCGGTTTGTCTTCCGCGGAGCGTAAACAGCTCACATCTACCTGTGTAAAACTAGGCAGCGTATTTCCTTGTATGCGTAGAAGCGGTTTACGCAAAAGGAATGGCAGTAAATGACAACTTGGGTTGTAGTGCCACGCCATCATTATAGCCGTCGTCTGGGTAGTCGTGCAGTACCCTTTGTCAGGAGTCCAGACGTCAGGTTCATTGCATGATCTGATAGGTTCATTTTCGAAGAATACGAAGCATTCCTCGTACGCTTAAATGCTGCATTGAAGGCAGTCTCACGCCATAGAGGTGATGTAGCACCCTCTTTACGCTGATGCGGCCAGGACATACTGCATTTACGCGGATAGTCTTTTGAGCTCATATTTTACGCCGTGCTCAGCGAAAAAGCTCCGTTGCACGCTTGATGGCTCTGAGGTCCTCTGTTTACCCTACGCTGTATCACCATGCTGCATAGAGCTATCCAGCGTATTTTTCATGCTTCTACACCCCTACTAGGGGCAAAGAACATCCGATGGAACCTTCTGATAGGGTCATTATAGGGAAAGCCTCTATCTTTGGGAGTCTGCCTGGTATGGCGACCGTTTTGTCACTTCTATGGGATGACGTTGGACGACATGAAGTTGCGGCTTCCTCAATTGCTGGGGGTAGCGGTCCTCTAGAGTAATCCATTCCTGGTATTGCCAGTGTGGAGGCCAAGCTTGCCAGTTTGTCTGGCGTCCAGACACTAATTTTGGCGGGATAGAGTTTGGCTGTTGCGAAAGCAGTCCATCATCCGACACCTGTAATTCCACCATCCGACTTGTCGAGTGCTGTCCCCTCAGTTCCATAGGCTACTTCAATTATCAAATTACATGTAATTCCTTTGGCTTTGGCTCCTTTGACGCCCTCTACGGAAGCTGCGGCGATGGCTACTTCGAAAGTTGTCCTTCAGGTCTTCTACATATTGTTGAAGCAAGGGTTCAAAAATGTATTGGTTCAAGGGATGCCCTTTGTTTGGTCCAAGCGCGGTACCCTGGGGCATATACTAATTTTGAAGACCCTAACTGGCTCTGAGCAGATGGCTGACCTGTTGTTTTAGAAATTAATTGAATTGGAGCAACGCTTGGGCAAGTAGCAGCAAGTGCGATAGGTTAACGTTGCTACGAGTGTGGCTACAGAGTATGAACGACTCCTGGACTCCATAAAACAAGTGGAGGCTGCCTATGGGCAAACCAAGGCGGTCTTGAGCAAGAACTCTGAAAACTGGAACTTCAACATATCGCTCGAGAGGTGATATGGATGTGGCAGGTTTTATGAACTTAACATCGCTAGCGTACCTTGCTAAGTTCAGGTGATAAGTGGAGATAACAACCGATATCAAAGGTAATATGGATGTAATAATTGATAGCCAAGACCTGGAAGGTTTGCTCATAGGTAATATAGACATGGCAAACTCAGCTGGGGAGGAAGGTTAGGACATTAGTTCAGAGGTAATATGGACGTGAACCAATGTTTGAGAAACTCGCTGAGGAGTGATTTGGTGTGTGTGGTATATCGAGAATGAAGATAGACCTGAGGGTTGCTCCACTAGGGAGATCGTTAGGATGATAGCTCAGAGTTAATGTAAACATGGCTAGCGTCCAACAATATTGGTTTGAGTGGTCACTGTGGGAGTGTGCAAGTAGACCTGGGGACTGCTCTACTGGGGAGACTTGGAGGATCCATCATATATTACGTATCCAGGACTCTTGGATATAGATAATGGATTTTACATAAAGTTGTAAAGGAAGGGAATATGTTGTACATAGGCCCTTGCTGGGGATGAAGAACCAAGAGTGTAAAGGGTGTATATCTTGATTGCCCGACTGGGGAAAATGGAAGTACAATGTTGTTTGACCCGTATCTTCCATTGTGTGTCTAGACATTGGACCTACGGTTTCACTTCAGAGAGTTCTGGTGGATCCTCATCGTCTTCCTCAGGGTCAGCTGATACCATGTTGGCAGACAACGTTTGCTTAAGCATATCTCCGATACTGACGTCGGAGTCCCAAAAGGAAGGCTCTGAAGAGTGAGAGTGTAACTCATCTTCTTCATCTGAACCTTCGGGGGTCGTGGGAGGCGTAACATACCCTAAGCCATACTTGGTCTTATGGTAGTAATCCTCTGATTTGCCTGCTAGAACGATGAGACGTATGGGCGGTCGTCGACCTTTACCGTAATTCAGACTTCGATTGCTTTTAAGATCATATCCCATCTTCTGGATGAGGTGTTTGGCTTGACTACTGAACCGGTAGAGTTGTATTTTGCCGGTATCAGGTTCTGGCTTTTGTTCCTTCGGGATGAAGGACCGGGGGCATTCAACCCTTTCGAAGAGAATGGGTTTATCTTTCCTCCTTCTCACTGGAACCGTGAAGTAGGAAACTTGGCTAGGGAGGATCTGGTTTACTGTATAGGTACTAGTCATCTTTATCTGCAGGCGTGAGCCTAGACCGTGCTCCATGGAATACAGTATGCTTATGTTTGCAGCTTCAGAGTTGTTCAAAGATAGCCCTTTATTTATAAAATAAGGTATCTCTTCTTCAGGAATTACATCGTCTAAAGAAAGGACATTTGCTTGAGTAACTACGTACTCCTCCATCTCGTCCTTTCCGAGATCTACCCTAATGTGAGCGACGTCTTTGGAGGTTCACTGTATAGCTTTACTACCAGAGGCTTGGACATTGTAGAAGGCAGCAAGGCATCCTTTGGAGGTTGAATCATCCTGTGAAGGCAAACGACTAGAGGTTCGAACATGGTGGATGGTGCCAGACCTTCCTTCAGAGGTCGATTCATCCTACGAAGGAGAACAACCAAAGGTTCGGGTGCCTTCCTGTATAGTTTTACGACGAGGGGAGAGGTTGTGTCAGGAGCACGTTGTTTAATAATAAACGAAAGAAATGAAACTAGGTTTATACGAAACCCTTTCTTTGGTTTACAAACAAGAAAAAGAAGTACAATTAATCCTATGCGAGGATATTAAGTACAAAAATTTGATTCTGGGGAAATATTGCTATAGGAGTCTGATCTGCGATCGATCACTTTCTCCCTTGGACCACACGATGACGAAAAAGTGTTGTAGAAGTCGAAAAAAGGCTTCGAAGACTGTAGGAAAGGTTGAACTCTCGTTGCCCAAAACAGTCAATCAATACTCTCTGTATGTGCTCTTTTGATCTTGACCTCTCCAAGAATCTTCAACTTTTCTTTGACCTTGGACCTCCGTGGCCAGAGGTCTCTATTTATAGGGTTTTATGACAGTAACCGTCCAGTCGGCGTAGAAGCCGAACAGTAGAGAGTGTGGCACTTTTTACGCAGCGGTTATAATAACTGTCACCCATGTATGAATGATCTTCTGAATCCGCGTGTGACGCGTGTCCCATTATGACGTAACGCGTATAACTGCTGCGATCACGACATGCAAGCCATGTAGGTAACTGCCCCTCGCGTAGAGAAGGTTGGCATAAAAGCCAAATAACTGTCACGTTGGCATAAAAACCAAAGAGTTATCTTATTGGTATAGAAGCCCAGTAGGCGTAGAAGCCGAATAGTTGTCAAGTTGGCGTAGAAACCAAATAGCTGTCATATTGGCGTAGAAGTCAAATAGCACGTAAAACTCGATGTTGACTGGGGTCTTGAGCGTATTCTGGACCAGATAGTCTTATTGCGTACCTTTGCAAATATAGCCTGAGTTGGCGTATTTCGAGGAGATAGCATACGGCGTACTCCTATAGCTAAAAATAGCCTGATGGCGTAATGTGCAGGGATGGTGATATGGACGTATTAGCCCTAATTATAGCTCACCCAGTCATTAAAAGTAGAACCAAATCTTGTGCATTTAATACAGAGATCTGCCATTATCTCGTACATTAATTGCAGAGACGCGCCTCGAGTTCTGTACGAGGAGCAGCTTTTGACGTGGCGGTTGTTTTTGTCTTATTCTGAGCGTAAAAGCTCATCTCTGCCCGTGTAAAATAGGCAGCGTATTTCTTGAATGCGTAAACGATGTCTTAATTCAAGGATTTGTCACTAAACGACAATCTTTGGCTCTGTATAGAATCATCATAACAGCCGTCTTCGATCGTCGTGCAGTTCTCTTTGTCAGGAGTCAGGTTCATTGTACTGTCTGACAGGTTCATTCGAGGAATACGAAGCGTTCCTCGTACATCTTCCTGCTGCATTAAAAGCAGATAGGTTTTACGCCGAGGTGGCGATGTAGCAACCTGTTTACGCCAAAGCAGTCTGGAAATACTGCATTACGCGGGTTGTTCTGGAGCTCTGTTTTATGCTGAACAGCGTTGAAGCTCTGTTGTACGTCATGGCTCTGAAGTCATATTTTACGCCACCCAGTGCATGTTGGGTTTTACGCGTATGATTCTCCAGCGTATTTTTCAAGCTTCTATAAGACCCCCTTCAAAGTTTTCATATTCCTCGTAATTTGAAATACTTTGAATAAAGCATGAAACGGTCAAATTTGACTCGTTCCGCGAGGCTGATTTCTCGACAAATATTTAGGAATTTGTTGGGATTTGGTGTGATCTCCTCTGCCTATATAAAGGCGATTGAGTTAACCTATTTTTTCCCACACTTCCTTCACCATGCAGAAATGGTTGCCGATGTTTGTCTTGCTGACTTGTGGAAGAAGAAGATCATGTTCTTCCAGTTGATAAGGAGCCGTAAAAAGAGGCATCTTCGAGCAAATATCCTCTGCAACGATGGATCATGGAAGGATATTATAGCCTCCTTTGCTCGGGATGATTAGCAACTTCATATGGCGATTCGTCCTGGAGAGAGGAAGGGTCTCATTTGGCCACACAACTTGCAAGTTGTATTCTCTCCCATCATGGCGCTGGACGAGGGTAGGCAGTTTGGCCCTGTCTTCCAGTATTGTGTTGGGTCTGAACCCCCAACACAATTCTAGGGCATGCCTGCCATGGCGTATGGAGGATGGCTTGAATAATTTATACAAGCCCAGTTCTGTATCCTCCCGCCATTCTCTATTTTCTTGTTCATCGACTGCAGAAGCCGATGAAGTGCTTTAGAAGACGGAAAAAGATCTCCACCAATGTGAGAACCTGGCGCAGCAGATTTTTGGCGTGATCTTGAAGTGGAGATGAGAAACCCTTTGTAGAAAAAGGATTTCCATCATATGTAATCATGAAGATGAAAACCCTTTGTAAACTGGATTTCCATCATATGTAATCATGATTAATAAAATTGTCTTCTTTTACGCCTGTGATGATTTGCCATATTTGCTGTGAGGAAGTATGAATATGTGCAGCTTCAGCACGTCTAAAATAACTTTACGCCGACTCTGATAAAAATATCTGATCTCGTCCCGTCTTTTACGCGTAACTGAAGACGCGTAGAAAGCTTCTTAGCATTAAGTTGAAGATCCAAACTGTCATGCTGTTTTGGACGAGGAGTTGCGTAGAATTCTGAACTGTCACTTCTTTAACATGAAGGATTTTTGTTCAGACCATCATCTTCAAGAATGATTTCCCAAAAATCCCTTGAAATAGGTCAAGAAATGTATGTCAAACAGGTCAAGCTTGAACTTTTGAAAAAGATTCTAACTGGACTTCGGATGAACTTCTAATCGACCCAAGAAGAAGAGTCATCTTCAATGTTGAACTCTGTACGTTTTGTGCACTTGAATATTTTGTGGCCAAGAAGGAGCATTTCCTGCGTAAATTCTTACAATTGGCCATCTGTAGCTTTCGAGCGTAGAATCGTAGATTTGTAGCCTCCTAGCGTAAAAAGCTTCCGAGCGTGAAATCATAGATTTGTAGCCTCTGAGCGTAAAACCGTAGGTTTGTAGCCTCTGAGCGTAAAAGCTCCTGAGCATAAAAGCTATCGAGCGTAAAACCATAGATTTATAGCCTCTGTGCGTAAAACCGTAGATTTATAGCCTCTCGAGCGTAGAAACTCCTGAGCGTAAAATCGTAGATTTGCTTTGCGCGTAAATTCTGGATCTACTGACTGTCCGTCTTCCTTTTTTTTTCCAAATGATAGGCTAACGTGGTCCCAAATCATAACCGAATATTAAATATCGAATTTGGTTAGGAATTCGAAGAGTTATCCAAACTCTATAAATAGCCCAAGGTTCTGAGAGAGAAAACTTTTATCTGTCTTCACAAAACCCTAGCTTTCCAAGAACCCTTCTTCTTCGTCTCTTTCTTGAAAACTCAGAATCGCCATGGCACCTAAACAGGCTTCCACTGTTAAGGGAAAGAAGATCTCTTCCTCTTCTCGCTCTGCTGCTCCAGCACGAGCAACACCTATTAGGCTGAACGAGCCTCGATCGGAACGCATCGCTCTGCCGTCGAGCTGTGCTCCGGACGTCACAGGTAAAAAGGACTTCGAGGGAGAATAGAGGACTTTTCGCACACGTTGTACGTGTATGCGAACCAATACGCCCACATTTCTAATGTGTCAGCGTAAAACCATCTTTTCACACTCTAGCGTAAAAAGCTTTAGACTGTCGAAATTTGGCGTATACTACAAACTTTGAGTTTTACGCGCTGGATGTAAATTTCGGCGTAAAACTCGAATTTTGGCAGTCTGGCGTAAAAGCTCAGACTGTTAGATTTTTGTGTATACTGCCAACCTTGAATTTTATGCCTTGGAAATAGGTTCCAGCGTAAATGCTCAAGTTTTTGCAGTCTTGGCGAAAAAGCACAGACTGATAATCTTTGGCGTAAACTGTAAGAGTGTAACGTCTAGTGTAGAACTGACTTATTTTTCTTGCATTTTGCAGTGGACTTGCAAATCCCTCTTTTGGCTGAGGTGATGGGTTCTGCTGCCGGAATGCTGAACTCAAATTATCTGGAGGACTTATCGCATGTGACATTCCCCATATCTGGAACCAACTATCCTGAAGGAAGGAGAATCCTGATCTCGTCCCAGGGAGAACGCACGTTGCTGAATATGATCAGTGGGGAGCCCCTGTCATACGTTGATGGGACGGAGTATAAGAAACCTGGTTTCTTATTCGGGGATGTTATTGACAAACAATCCCAGACCAAGCCCAAGAGGGAGGATTGGGTGTTCACTGTTGAGGCCACAGTGATGTATCTGCCGAAGATGCCCAGGGATTACCCTATCTCGACCTTCTTTCATGCCATACATCCTAGGAAGATGATGTTGGTGCTGACTCCCGATCTTCACGGCCGACCAGGGAAGATTTTATACAATAAGGGAGGCGACCGGGGGGCCTATATGAGCCATCCTTCGGGCCCTGTTATGTCCTTTAGGGGATTACTGCCGGGTAGCATCCCGAGTGAGGACAGTTCGTTGATCCAGCCGGTCCAGATATCAACCTTCTATAACGACTTCATGGGGCAGGGAGGAATGTACCCCAGAGTCAACCCTCGGACCAGTGGATGGCTTACCCCGAGAAATCTTCGATGGACCAGTTTAACTGCCTGGGCCCTGAAGCATTTCCAGGTGGAGCTGGAAAATATTGGCTTGTTCGCGGCCGTGAGTGCCACAAGTGTTGGGCTGCCAAAGTCACGCCCCAAATCCTGAAAGGGTCGTTCGTCCTCGCTGGATCCTTTACGGAACCGATTCGTCCTCGCTAGGGGCGTGATGTCGTGCGAGCCTGGAGTTGCGCTCGCACAAGGCAAGAACGTGCAGTTTTTAGGAACCCATTTTGAAACACAATTGATAAAACACATTCACAGAGATTTGAACACAAATGCGGAAGAAACATGCTTTTTCATTGAATATTCAGAGTAATTTACATAGAGTTTACATTGATGCGCCTTCTCGGCTATTGAATTACATTTCAAAAAGATAACTCAAAATGCAGGGCGCGCTCCGTCAGAATGTCCATATCGTTTGCACATTACGCCCTTGTATAGATTGAAGTCTCTGCCTCCAAAATGAACTGACTCCAGCTATACTTCAAAATAGAAGCGCTCCTAACGCCTCCTCGCTATGCTCTAGCGATGCACCATCTGAGTGCCTGAAATAGTTGCCCACAACGTGGGTCAGTACTCAACTTGTACTGGTGAGCGGGATGAATCCCACTCGACTAAATCGACACTAGCTTGTTAGGGGCGAGCATGCATTAAGATAGCTTCTATAAGGAAGCAAGTGAAATCAATTCATATCAGTTGCATGTTTTGATAGGAATGAAAAATAGCAGTAAATCCAACCAGTACACCGATTGCTTACTCAATCGATGCACGCCTTCCCTGAAACGAAACACAAGTATACTTACCATCTGCACAAGACAATAAGTTAGCATGCGTTCTATACTATGCGGTCATTGGTGTGATCGACACCTTAGGGACATATTTCAAGCTTAGCGGCGCACCCTATCAGCCCAGGTAGCAAGCCCTGCTGGAGGTCCCGCTAAGCATCGTGACGAGCACGAATCAAATATTTCCCTCCGGATCGATACGGTTCCAGTGCCCCGGAAAGCCGTTTCGAGGAAAGCCAAACCCTGTGCACAAGTTGTCCCAGACCATGCAAATGCATGAAATAATTCATATTACATACAATGCGTCTAATTTTAACAGAAGAAGTTAAGCAGCAACATATATATATCTCATGCAACAGTTTATATTTCCCAAGCGGTGTTCCGACTCAGTTATCCCATAGGTTCAAACTCTAACCGAGGCACTAGGCCGCCACCAACAACCAACTTCCTTTTCTCAAAACCTCAGTTTATAATACAAGCAAGCATATGATAATTTAGCCTACAAATCCCAAGTTCCTTTCTTAGTGGCTGGCATGCCTGTGGCTAAGGATTTCCTAGGCGTCCAACCGGGCATCATCGAGTGAACGATTAAAACTTAGAGATGTTGGCATGAAGAAGTAGGAAAGAAGGGACCAAACCACTCACTGGTTAAGGGAAAGAGCTGAAACTAGGAATCCCGCTAGCGACGATCAAATGTCAGTTACGCGGACCTGAAACAGCACGAGCACCGAGTTAGAAATCTTGCCTATCCTTCCTTGCCGAACTCCCCAAAACCTCAAGCTCCAAACGATAAAACCAACAGCGAAAACCCAGCAAATCGAAAGCAACACAAATCCAAAACCTCAAAGCGACAAGCAAGCAAAAATCCAACCAAAACCAAGCTACCAAAACACGAAAACTATTGGACTCGTTTCAATAGAGTCCTTTCCATGAGTTGGAAAGGATCATCGCATTTTGTCCGTGGCAAGAAGATGCCGAGATCTAAGTTACGACTCAGACGGACTAGCCACAAGCCCAATTACGTAGTGCTCGTCCCGGTCGGATCGGGATTTGAGGCACTACATAATATACCACTAAGAAAAAGTTTCGACCCGAAACTTAAGAACAAGGCCTACCTCCGACTCGGTGAATAATGAAGGATACTTCTCCTTCATCTCCTCTTCGACTTCCCAGGTTGATTCCCCAGCTGTATGGTTCCGCCACAGCACTCGAACCAAGGACATCGTACGGTTGCGAAGTACTTTATCCTTACGATCCAGAATCCGTACCGGCTCCTCCGAGTATGACAAATCCGTGCACAATTCTAGCTGTTCGAAGCTAACCACATGACTCGAGTCATGCACATACTTTCGCAGTTGAGAAACGTGGAATACGTTGTGCACTCCAGCCAAGGAGGGAGGTAGTGCAATTCGGTATGCCACAGCTGCCACCCGTTCCAGTATTTCAAAGGGGCCGACAAACCTGGGACTCAGTTTGCCCTTCACTCCGAAACACATCACTCCACGCATCGGCGTCACTTTCAAGAAGACATGATCCCCGACCATGAACTCCAAGGGCCTACGATGAGTATCGGCATAGCTTTTCTGTCGGCTCTACGCAGTGCGGAGTCTTTCCCGAATCAAGCGAACTTTCTCGACTGCCTGCTCCACCAGCTCTGGCCCGAGTACCTGCCGCTCGCCGACTTCGTCCCAACAGATTGGAGATCGACACTTGCGCCCATAAAGTGCTTCATACGGTGCCATCTGGATGCTCGATTGGTAGCTGTTGTTGTACGCAAACTCCGCCAATGGAAGGTGCGTGTCCCAACTAGTCTTTAAATCGATCGCACACAGCCGTAACATATCTTCAAGTATCTGATTTGTCCTCTCTGTTTGGCCATCAGTCTGGGGGTGGTATGCGGTACTGAACTGTAGCTTGGTTCCCAAAGCAGACTGTAGGCTAGTCCAGAAACGAGATAAGAAACGTCCGTCACGGTCAGAGATGATAGAAGCGGGCACTCCGTGTAATCGGACAATCTCGTCTATGTAGATCTGTGCTAACCGATCGATGCTCCACGCAACTTTTATGGGAAGAAAGTGGGCTGATTTGGTCAAACGATCAACTATGACCCAAATCGCATCATGCCCCCGTGGCGTCTTCGGAAATCCCACAATAAAATCCATAGAGATGTTGTCCCATTTCCACTCGGGAATAGCGAGGTTTTGCATCTCCCCATCGGGCCTCTGATGTTCAGCTTTCACCTGTTGGCAGGCCATGCACTGTGACACAAAGGTCGCCACATCCCGCTTCATACCTTTCCACCAGAAGGTACCGCGTAAGTCCTTGTACATCTTAGTGCTCCCCGGATGCAAAGAATACTTCACGTAGTGCGCTTCAGCCATAATTTCCCTCCGGAGTTCAGGGTCGCTAGGGACGCATAGCCTTCCTTTCATTTGTAAGGCCCCATCTTCGCCTACCACAAAGTCAGACGTCTTCCCCGCCGAGATAAACCCGCGTACTTTCGCTAGGAACTGATCGCCCTCCTGAGCTGACTTGATTCTATCTCGTAAACTCGGTTCAAGGCGGAGTGGTGCCAGCTGCACTCCTTGCTGCCGAACTCGAAATTCGATGCCCATCGCCTCTAGATCTCGAAGTAAACGGTTGTTTATAGATAACAAGCCCACGTGCTTTCGACTCAGAGCATCAGCAACAACGTTTCCCTTGCCCGGAGTATATGCGATCGTTAGATAATAGTCCTTAATAAGTTCTAGCCAACGCCGCTGCCGGAGGTTCAATTCCCGTTGGGTGAATAGATACTTGAGGCTCTTGTGATCTGTGAAGATTTTGCAAGCAACACCGTAAAGATAATGCCTCCACAACTTCAATGCAAATACAATCGCCGCCAATTCTAAGTCGTACGTCGGGTAGTTTTTCTCGTGCGGCTTCAGTTGCCTGGAGGCGTACAATATTACCTTGTCCCGTTGCATGAGTACACATCCCAAGCCGAGTCCTGAAGCGTCATTGTATATCTGAAACTCTTCTACCCCATTCGGAAGTGCTAAAATCGGAGCTGAAACAAGACGCCGCTTAAGTTCCCGAAAGCTAGCTTCGCATTCTTCACTCCATTTGAATACAATCCCTTTCTGAGTAAGGCGAGTCAAAGGCGATGCCAGTTTAGAGAAATCTTTCACGAACCTACGGTAGTACCCTGCTAGGCCGAGAAAGCTTCAAATTTCACTAGCTGACGTAGGTTGTTTCCAGTCCACCACCGCCTCTATTTTCTTCGGGTCTACGGCGACGCCTTCTGCCGAGACGACATGACCAAGGAACGCCACGCTGTTCAACCAGAACTCGCACTTGCTGAGCTTAGCGAACAACTTATGTTCTCGTAATGTCTGCAACACGATCTTCAGGTGTTCCTTGTGTTCCGCCTCGTTCTTGGAATATATTAGAATGTCGTCGATGAATACAACGACAAACTTGTCAACGTACGGCCGAAACACGCGGTTCATCAGATCCATGAAAGCTGCAGGGGCATTCGTTAAGCCGAACGACATCACGAGAAACTCATAGTGTCCGTAACGAGTCCTGAACGCAGATTTTTGAATATCTTCGGGTTTGATCTTTAACTGGTGATACCCTGACCTGAGGTCAACTTTGGAGAGAACAGTTGCACCTTGCAGCTGATCAAACAAGTCATCTATCCTTGGCAAAGGGTACTGATTTCGAACGGTCGCCTTATTTAATTCTCGGTAGTCGATACACAGCCGCATGGATCCATCCTTCTTTTTTACGAACAGTACTGGGGCACCCCACGGAGAAACGCTTGGACGTATGTATCCTCGGTCCAACAGGTCTTGCAACTGAACCTTAAGTTCTTTTAACTCTGCTGGAGCCATTCGATAAGGTGCCTTCGATATCGGTCGCGCATCCGGAAATGTGTCGATGCTGAATTCGATCTCACGATCAGGAGGCATTCTAGGCAGCTCGTCGGGGAACACGTCGAGGAAATCTGCTATAACATCAGCCTGAGCTGCATTTGCACTTTCCTGTCGAGTGTCTCGAACGGAAGCTAAGTACCCTTCACAACCCGAATGCAGCATACGCCTTGCCGAAATTGCTGATATCACCATTACCGTCTTCGGTGCAGCGCTGCACGAATAGTAGAAGTCTGCCTCGCCGGGTAGACGAAATACGACTCGCTTCTCCGCGCACTCGATTGTTGCATGGCAAGCACCCAACCAATCCATCCCGAGAATAATATCGTAATCCTTAATGTCCAGTACAATGACATCTAAGGAAAGCTTCCTTCCTCCGATGCAAATATAACCATCCCTACAGATCACATGGGCAGGCATGTCGACTCCCGAAGGTGTGCTTACGCAAAGATTCATAGATAAGGGAGTAGAAGCTAATTTATGCTCAACAGTAAAATCAGCAGATATGAAGCTATGCGTAGCACCTGAATCAAATAAGACTCTAGCGGGCAAATCTCTGAAAAGTAATATACCTGTCACGACTATTTCAGAGACAGATGCCTCATCCCGAGTCAAGGCATAGACTCGGCCCTGAGCACCTTGGCGTTGTGGATTTACTGGCACAGCATTGGCATCACTTGCTGGAGGCCCCCTGTTCTGATTTCCGTTGCCCTGATTTGACTTGCCCTCCCGGCAGTTGAACTGTTTATGGCCCAGACGACCACATTTGAAACATCCAGTAACCCGACACTCGTTTACTCGATGCCCTGCTTTGCCCCACCTGGTACAGTTCGGTGCCTGGGATTGACCCCTATTATCAGATGTGTGCGGACGCTTTTGCGCTCCGGACCCTCCCGTTTCCTGAGATCGTTTGTTGTTGTTGTTGGTACGGGGGGTTTGCACCTCTGCTTTTGGGGGATGACGCCCAAAGATCCGCTCGCTGCCCAGCGCAGCTTCGTAGCATTCTCTATAGGTTTGACACTTTTGATTGATGACGTCCCTACGCAACTCATCGTTCAAACCTTTCTGGAAGCGATAGCACCACGCCTGCTGGTTAGGCAGGAAGTGCCCAGCAAACTTTGCCAGCTTAGCAAACACTGAGTCGTAATCATCAACAGACAAACTTCCTTGCACCAGATTGCTGAAGTCGTCCTCCTTCTGTTGACGCACGGCTCTAGAAATATACTGTTCAATGAAAGCTGATTTAAACATTTCCCAAGTTATTTTGCAGTTGGGATTGGCATCGTAAATCCCTTGCTTCGTTGCCTCCCACCAATCATGCGCACGTAGTTCCAGCTGAACTGATGCACAGGCAACTCGCTTGGACCCCCGGATGCCAACCAGGTTGAAGAGTCCCTCCAGCTTAGCAATCCATCCCAGAACTACGTCCGGTTCCGCTCGTCCGTTGAACGTAGGGGGATGCATTTTTGTGAACTCTGCTGCTCGGCAGGTGTTCCTAGCTGAAGGCTGAGTTTCTTCGGACTCATCCTCTACCGCCACGGCCGGTGGCATTGTTGTTGCGGTCGTTCCCCCGTTGCTGGGTACCAATGATGCAATCAATTGCATCATAGTATCCAGCTGCTTCTGCTGAGCGGCAAATTGCGTCTGAACATTTGCCTGCTGAGTAACGGCCTGTTGCTGCTGCGCCTTCATGAGGTGCATAAGCCGTTCTGACACCCCGTTCGAACCCGCTCCTTCGGATTCTCCTGAACTTGTCGGATCGCTACGAATAGGCTGAGCACTGCTTGCAGCGGCAGTGTTTTTCTTACCCATTTGCTACAAAAGAGAGTAGCTTGTTAACATCTCAAAATCGATAGATTTTATATCTACGGGTTCATTGTATAGGCGACTCATCTGATGCAGCGGACGCCGAACGCAACTCAATAGAGAGGCGCATCAAACTCCTTTATATTCTTTTGAAAACCCAAGGAAGTACAGCCGTGCTCTGATACCAATAGGTCACGCCCCAAATCCCGAAAGGGTCATTCGTCCTCGCTGGATCCTTTACGGAACCGATTCGTCCTCGCTAGGGGCGTGATGCCGTGCGAGCCTGGAGTTGCGCTCGCACAAGGCAAGAACTTGCAGTTTTTAGGAACCCATTTTGAAACACAATTGATAAAACACATTCACAGAGATTTGAACACAAATGCGGAAGAAACATGCTTTTTCATTGAATATTCAGAGTAATTTACATAGAGTTTACATTGATGCGCCTTCTCGGCTATTGAATTACATTTCAAAAAGATAACTCAAAATGCAGGGCGCGCTCCGTCAGAATGTCCACGTCGTTTGCACATTACGCCCTTGTATAGATTGAAGTCTCTGCCTCCAAAATGAACTGACTCCAGCTATACTTCAAAATAGAAGCGCTCCTAACGCCTCCTCGCTATGCTCTAGCGATGCACCGTCTGAGTGCCTGAAATAGTTGCCCACAACGTGGGTCAGTACTCAACTTGTACTGGTGAGCGGGATGAATCCCACTCGACTAAATCGACACTAGCTTGTTAGGGGCGAGCATGCATTAAGATAGCTTCTATAAGGATGCAAGTGAAATCAATTCATATCAGTTGCATATTTTGATAGGAATGAAAAATAGCAATGAATCCAACCAGTACACCGATTTTTTACTCAATCGATGCACGCCTTCCCTGAAACGAAACACAAGTATACTTACCATCTGCACAAGACAATAAGTTAGCATGCGTTCTATACTATGCGGTCATTGGTGTGATCGACACCTTAGGGACATATTTCAAGCTTAGCGGCGCGCCCTATCAGCCCGGGTAGCAAGCCCTGTTGGAGGTCCCGCTAAGCATCATGACGAGCACGAATCAAATATTTCCCTCCGGATCGATACGGTTCCAGTGCCCCGGAAAGCCGTTTCGAGGAAAGCCAAACCCTGTGCACAAGTTGTCCCAGACCATGCAAATGCATGAAATAATTCATATTATATACAATGCGTCTAATTTTAACAGAAGAAGTTAAGCAGCAACATATATATATCTCATGCAACAGTTTATATTTCCCAAGCGGTGTTCCGACTCAGTTATCCCATAGGTTCAAACTCTAACCGAGGCACTAGGCCGCCACCAACAACCAACTTCCTTTTCTCAAAACCTCAGTTTATAATACAAGCAAGCATATGATAATTTAGCCTACAAATCCCAAGTTCCTTTCTTAGTGGCTGGCATGCCTGTGGCTAAGGATTTCCTAGGCGTCCAACCGGGCATCATCGAGTGAACGATTGAAACTTAGAGATGTTGGCATGAAGAAGTAGCAAAGAAGGGACCAAACCACTCACTGGTTAATGGAAAGAGCTGAAACTAGGAATCCCGCTAGCGACGATCAAATGTCAGTTACGCGGACCTGAAACAGCACGAGCACCGAGTTAGAAATCTTGCCTATCCTTCCTTGCCGAACTCCCCAAAACCTCAAGCTCCAAACGATAAAACCAACAGCGAAAACCCAGCAAATTGAAAGCAACACAAATCCAAAACCTCAAAGCGACAAGCAAGCAAAAATCCAACCAAAACCAAGCTACCAAAACACGAAAACTATTGGACTCGTTTCAATAGAGTCCTTTCCATGAGTTGGAAAGGATCATCGCATTTTGTCCGTGGCAAGAAGATGCCGAGATCTAAGTTACGACTCAGACGGACTAGCCACAAGCCCAATTACGTAGTGCTCGTCCCGGTCGGATCGGGATTTGAGGCACTACAGCCAGCCAACCCTAACTTGTTCTTAGCGTTGATGGAGCGATACAACTCGCTCACCGGGACTTTTGCCACTCCGCTAGGGGAGTTGGGCCTGGCCCTTCATGAGATGGCAGTAATTTTAAGGCTGCCAATGGGGGATACTCCCTATGAAGAGTATGTCCCTACAAACAGGGAATTAAAGGATACAAGCCCTCGGACGGTGGCAGTGTATCAGGAACTGATGTTCCACTACCTTGCCTGCACCACTTTCTACAAAGAGCCTTCTGATTTGGCTCATATCAATAAGTGGGCAGCCTACTTCTTCTTCCACCATGCCAGAAATGCTAAACCTGATAAGGTGGTAGATAGCCGAGATACGCCCTTCAACCTCCTGAGCATGCTCAATGCTAACACGGTCGATGACCTTATTGAAGACGCAGGGGCTCTGGATTATGTTCTTGATGAGGAGACAGAGGGTTACTCTGTAGGCACAAAAGCCTTCAGTTATATGAGGCATTGTCGCAAGCCTCTGTCAAGGGAAGCTCAATTAGCTGGCTTTCTCTCCGTCTGGCTACGCCGATGGGTAGTGTCGGGCATCGCGTCTGTGGATCGTATCCATCGCAACACCTTATGGCCCGCAGTACGTTTGGTGTTCGGAGCAAGACTGGGCCTGCTTCCTGCTATGGTATGTAGAATACAAGTAGGCCTGAGGGCCCTTACTGATGAACTTCTCGCTGATGAGACGCAACGCGAAAGCTTTCCTAGGGTGGAATTACCCTTCTTGTACCTGATGGGATAGTTGATCCTCCACAACACCAGGGTGATGTCTCCCGGCTCCGCCAGCTATTCAGGAAATATCTTCTTGTTGAATTACAAGAATTCCTCTTGGAACGTGGCGACCGTCACAGATTATCGGCGGGCGTTAAATGTTGCCCACAGGTGGAAGCTCTTCTGCATCGTCCCCCCTATACATATCAATCAACAGGGGACGAAACTCAAGGATGCAGGTCATAGGAGGACCATTCTTTCTCCTGAAGCCTTCTACTGGTTGGTCTGCATTAGACCTTCCCACTTACTGTACATAAGTGAGGACCATTGCTTCTTGGAAACCTATCTGCCCAGTCGGTTTTCCAGGCAGTTTGGGTATGACCAGTTGCATGTGGGGAATGCCATAACCAGCTTCAAGTCCAAAGGTGGACTTATTGATGGAGCCCGAGGATGGCGCTACTTCATCATGGGCTGTACTGGTGCAACTTTTGCTATGCCCGTAACTTCTATCTCCATGGAGTTGCGCATTTTGCACTCGTACGCATAGTTCTATGCATCCATCAATACCTTCCATCGCGATTTTGATGTGTATGGAAGTTTTAGGATGCCCCCCATAGGTCAACTGGAAGGGAGGATGTTCCGTCTGTTTTCTCGGATGAGAATGAAGACACCACTGGGGCAGACAAAATTTTGTTAACAATACCGAGAGGCGTAATAGCTCCGCCAGCAGAGCCTCTCATTATTCCCCAGAAACGGAAGGCTTCCACTCCGAAAGAGCCTTCCCCTCGCAAGAAGAGGCTTGCCAGAGGTCCGAAAAGGGCTTCCACCCAGGGGGCTTCTAGGAGCGAGCCTGTTGTTTCTCCTGTTGGGAGTGATTTGTTGATCAGAGGTCCTTCGCCTTTTAGAGAGGGAACCTCCATAGTTCCGGCTAGCAGTGCCGGAGATTCTTTGCTCGAGATCGCCGCTGTTGCTACTGCTTCTGGTAGTGCTACGAGATCGCCCACGAGGCCGAGCATTTTAAGGATACCTTTATCCAGACCAATAATGGGAGCAACTCCTACTTCTTCTGTAAGTATCCCCAGTGAGATTCCACCCGATGAGCCTCGAGTGGATCTTGGCGAAGACTGGAAAGAATATCCTCCAACGTCAGTTGGTGCAGCCTCCTCTCCAGGTATGACAGCTCGCTTAGCATCATTAAGAAATGCTTTAGCTGTACAGGCTGCGGACGTGACATATATACCATCAGCCATGGGTAAATATTGTCCTTACGCCTCTTTTAGGAAAATTAACATCAAATTGATATTAACTTTCTATTGTCTTCTTTTCAGGCGAAGACATCTACGTGGAGGGCGGAGTCGATGCCACTTTTGACTTTGTTGCGGATACTGCCGATGAAACGGTGGCGTTTGATATTGAAGAGGCATGCTTTGGAGCTGCCGATCCTTCGTTTGCAACATTTTCGGGCGTCGTCTCGTCAACAGCAGTCCAGATATCATCGGAGGAAGATGAGCCCATCGTCACGATTGTGCCTCCTTCGTTGAATACGCCAGCAACTTCAACTGTTGTTGGCATCTCTTCTTTCGTCGCGCCATCTACTGAAGCGACAGTTGTGGCAACATCCTCTGCCAACGTTCCGTAAAGGGGGTTTACTGATATCGCGGCCACTCCCAGCGTCCATTCGTACTTTACTATGCTAGTTGAACAATATACTAGCATATTCTATGTCACTTTAAAATCGTTGATATCCATGGTACTGGAGAAGAATCTGGGCTTTGATTCTCTGAAGATGTCCTCCAATCTCACCATAGCGCAGATTAGAAATTTTAACGACGCTGGACGAGCCGAAGCGCTGGAGCAAATAGTTAATGGTTTGGAACAACCTATTAACGAATATTTGCAATTATCTCGAAGCAGCATCGATGATATGGTTCAGGCTGAATACACCTCCTTGACTGCAAAGCTTGCTGAGCAGATGGACTCTCTGAGCAAAGCCATCCAAATACAACAACGAGAGATGGATGCAGAGCAGGCCGCCTTGGAGGAAGTTATCCCTCAGCTAACCAAGTGCGAGGCTGAACATGAGGGAAATGAAGCGAGGGTCCGTAAATTGGAAACTAAGCTCACTCAAGCAAAGGAGTGGGCTCTCACTTCATCGGCAGCTACAGATGTTTTGAAGGGCCGAATGAGTACAGCTCAGCAGAACTTGGCACATGCAGGTGTCATCTATGCCAGTTTTGTACAGGCTCGGTCTGAACTATCCCTTCTGAGTGATGACGAGACACGACTGGAGCGGGCTCACGCTAATGTTTTAGACTCCAGGAATGAGAGGATGTCCGCTCTGGCGAAACAGATTTGTGATTTGACTGTTCCTCCCCAATGATGTACTTTCTGCTTATTTTTGTAACTTGCTCTTTCTGGAGATAATAAAGAGGCTTTATCTGACTTTTGTGGACCCACCATTTTTGAATATAAATGATAGGCTAGGGTGAAAGTGATATCAGAGGTAATATGGACGTGATATACTTTCGGTAAGCTTCAGCTGGATATATCTATTCAGAGGTTATATGGACATGATAGAATATTATCCAACTAAATTTGTATACAAAACACTATCAGAGGTAATATGGACGTGATAGGTTTTGAAGTTCCAAATTAGTTAAACATATCTATTCAGAGGTCATAATAACATGATAAAATATGGTCCAACCAGTCTTTGTACGTAGTATCATCAGAATGAGATCTTCACCATACTCCGTTTAAAATAAGGGAGATTAAGCATAGTACTTCTTCAGGAATTTGCCATTGATAGGAGCCATTATCTGTCACTACCACATTCTGAAAACAGGGGTATTTTCGACCTTTTTTTTTTTTGCAATATTTAATATTATTGTAGTTATAATTAATTAATTGCATAATAGTATATTTGATTTAAATAATTATTATGTGTGATGTGTAATTAAATATATAATTATATGCAGTGTTAATTATTTTATTTTAGCTAGCAGACTAGACCTAGAAGCCAGTAGACGAACCCCTGACCAAATTATAGAATTCTGGATTTTATTATTTTATTTTAGGATTTAATATTTGGAGAGTGTAATTAATTACTGTATTTATTTAATATTTTTGCGCATTGCCTTTGCTTCGGTATTTGGAGCACTATCCAGACTTTTGTCTTCTAACAAATTTCACCATCTTGCCCTAGACATGCCCGCCTTCCATTCTGCTATTTTTGCAACTCATAATTTTGCTCCCTGTGCATTGTTTCTGGCCGCACAAAAATCGTCGCGGACGTTATTTTTGATTTCCTATTTTTGTATCGTTGTGCGTTCCAATCGAAAATTGGAGGCCATCTTGACCTATTTTTCGTGCGGCCCAAATTAGGGTAATATTCTGTTCTGAGTCTTCTTCAATATTGGTATTGATGACTTGATCTGATTTTGATCCCAAGTACTCCAAATTAATTGTTGAACACAACTTGCATTTATTTCCATTTAAATTGAGGATACCATTTTATCTGATTTTAAAATCCCAATTTAATTCCAGTGCCCTGCAAATTCAGCCCGTACCAGTCTTACAGCGTCCCCTGACCCTACAAAACATCGAACCCCGAATCGCCCGCCCAATTTTCGTCATTTCATGTGTTTGTGCAATTTCCCGAATTTAAGGGGCTAAGTTGCAATTATTCAATTGTAGGTGCCAACACCTAATTATTTTAAACCAATGAGGGAACCCACTATTTTTAATTAAACCTCACCCTAAATCCCCCATGAATTATTTCCCTCATGTTCAATCTAGACCTCTCATTTAGAGGGTCAATCACAACCCTCCATCAAAATCCCCTCATCCTATATATTGACATGTCTACATCAACCCTAATCCCTAGAAAACCTAGGTAGCACACCTCCCCAAGCCCCCTAACCGTAGCTCTCTTTCTCTTCCTCATTTTTCTTTTCATTTTCTTCTTCCTTCCTTCTTCTCTTCTTCTTCTTCTTCTTCTTCCTTCTTCTTTAAATTATTGAATTCAAATTCAAAGGAGAAGAGGGGGGAAACCTACTGTTCATTGCTTCCCCCCGCACACTGTTCACCGGAGGTCAGCCCCGACCCCCGGTCTGCACCCGATCCCGGCAGCTTTCCCCCGCCGACTTCCCTGTGCTCTCCGGCGGCCCATAGCAGTTCCCTCCGACCCGCTGCGACTGCCCCCTACTGCTCAGCCCGGCCCGGCGGCTCCTCCCCTCGCCGCTGCTGTGCTCCCCGACTCCATCTCCTCCTCCATCACTCCGGCCATCTCCACCTATCACCACCCCCATCACCAACTATCACCATCCTCCGCCGCTGCACATCCCCCTCCGGCCGGCAGCCATCCCGGCAGCACCCCGCTGGCCTCCATCTCCCATCACCACTGAGCAGTTTTCCCGGCGGCCAGCTGCTCCCAAACGCCACCACCATCAGTCCCCCTCTGCACCCAGGCCAACTCCCCCGGCCGCTGATCAGCGTCCGGCGGCTCCCTCCGGCGTTCAGCCCGGCGGCCAACCACCCGAGGCGGCCCGCTCCTGTCCTCCCTGCTGCTATTCTTCCCGCAAGTCCACGAGCCGAGATCACCCCGACCATCAGCCGAGCAGCCACTCCCTGCTGCTCAGCCACGCTCCGCTGCCCTGATCCCGCTGCCAAACCTGGAGCACAACGGGTCTGCTACCAGCTTATGTAGGCATCGAACCGTAGGCTTCCAGAGCCGACGACTTTTCGGCACGACAACCTTTGTGATCCGACAATCTCCTACAACAGCACCATTTCCCCATCTTCGTGAGTTATCAGCCATTACCCCTGCTAATGCTACATCTTACGTTTTCTTGCTCCTATTTGATGTCATAGTCGTAGTATCTTCTTCTTGTTTCATACCATATAGATGTTGATTGTCAGAATCATTCCCTTTTTGTGTTTTAGTTAGTTAGCTGTGCATGTTCATTAATAGGAATGTGAATAGTATGACATGATATAGGTGTGCTTGCAAAACAATAAAAAGAATTAGAATAATGGTCGTGAAAAAGTGGGTCGGTTGATGCATATTATTATGCTTGCTTAGATATGGCCAAATATGATGGCAGGCTCTGTTGGAAGAGAGCATTCATGGTTGTGTGGGTGTTTTGACTGTATCATTAGGAAAGAGTTAGTATAGTTGTCCTTAAGAAGAAGTGACAATAAACATAGGGATCTTGATGTGGGTAACTTGATAGAATGGAGAACATCCGATTAGGTAGTCACCAGTGACTATGTTCATGGGGTGTGAACACCTTTGTACAGTTCCACTTCAAGTAAGGAATGGGTGGATACAGGTATAAATAAAGAGAACGTGTCATATAGTGAAGGTGAAGTGTTATGAAGAGAAAGATGACTACATGCACCAGTGCAATCAGTTAGAGGAGTTTTATGTTTAATAGGTGAATGGGCTAATGAAGAGGTATAGCTAGACACTGGGAACATGGCCGAGCACTCCTCATTCTTGTGGGATCCTTATGGTTTTCTTTTTTCCTTTCTTTTTCCCACTTATTAGAGGTTGTTGGGTATATTTTGTGTACCTGAAGAAATAAGAGGTGATAGTAGTGTGTTAGTTTGGCTTTTTGAGATCGGCAGTGTTTGTATAAAATATAAGGTGAATCATGAGTTAGAAATTTCAGGAACATATATATAGATACAGTCAGTTACTTCTTAAGTATAGTTATTTTTATTTTATTTTATTTTAGAAGTCGTTAGCTATAGACATATGTCTGATCTTTCTTAAATGGTTTTATTAACTTAGTAGTAAGTGATCTAGTAACCTAAATAGTTAATCAACTAATTAAATTATTTCTAACTTATGCTCTAGGTTACCCTGGTTCGTTGGACTCGAGTTCTATATTATCCCCTTCTTCCTTCCAGCTACTGGACCCAGGTTTAGTTGAGCCGGAGTACGAGCAGGTTTACGGGCCGGGTCCTGATGCTATCTACGAGGCAGAGGAGCTATACCCCGGCGAGTATATCTGATCTTGGACTGTTGGTTCCTCCAGACGATACTCTGGGACAGGACATTGGTATTACCAGCTAAGGACCCAAGGCGAGTACATTCTCTGATTAGTTTCTAATTTATGATATCACCTATGTTCACTGTATCTAGTGTAAATATCCATGTTCCTGACACGTTGGTTACACGGATTGGTATACACGGATCTCGTCATGAGATGTTATTCCTTATTCATGGTGTAACTTGTACAAGACTTGTTTTCCTTGTTATCTTGTGCATGTACAGACACTGGTTCCCGGGGAGATTTGCTACCTTCTTAGGGAATCCTGTGCCATAGCGTACCATGATTGGATCTACTATACCAGTCGGGGGTTTGGGGAGTACTTTAGTGTAGATATGTGATCATACCCAACTTTATATGCACCATAGCTCACCCCACATCTCACGTCGGGTGCGGCCTGACCACTTATATGAACCATAGCTGTTACGTGTGATTAGCCTGATCTCTACATGCACCATAGCTAACCAACGGTTAGCCTGACTTTATATGAACCATAGCTAATCACATGTAACCAGCCTGATCAAGTTCCCAAGCCGATCACATGTTAAAGCTAGTACTCACACACTTAGTCATAGGTTCTTGCTCATGGACATATTGTTTCTTTTCCTGCAGTTACTTACAGTATTTCCAGTATTTCTTTCATTGTACATTTCTCGTACCTATACATGCATCTGGTATATTTCCATCTAGAACTGCTACATAGCTTATGTCATTTATATAGAACTGCTATTTAGAGATGTACTTTGCTCCTTCCTGACTGGAAAATATTTTTCCAGACTGTGACCTTAGTAGACTGGTTTCCGACATACTTGGGGGATTGGATGTTACTGATTGCAGGTATGATTATTTTGTCGTTAGACTTGTCTTGTATTTCTTGTTTGCCTTGACATCTCATCGTGCTTTAGTTTATGTGATTGAGTATTTCTAGCATTATTTTATGATATCCACGTCTCCTTATGGAGTTGGGTATTCACGTGAGTTGATTAGATAGTTACTCGACCTAGACAGCGTTCTACCGCCGATGCTGCGGCGTAGGCTGGACGTACCCACGCACTCGTGCCCCTAAACAGGGTGCGGGTCGTGACACGTTTTTAGTGGTGGCCCATGCAGGTCAGACTTCGCTAGTTGTGCGATGTCGTGGTAGTGCGACGTCTTAGTTGTACTACTGCGTACCTGCTATAGAATATAGGACATAGGATACTAGGATGAGAGAGGATACTCAATCACAAATTCTTGAAAGATTTCCTGGGATGACCCCATGAGAATCTTATTTTCAATTTAAATCTTTTCCTTGTTTCCGTCCGCTCTCGCTTGTTGTTACTGAACTTGATTCTTGTGGAGCAGTTATTAAATTAAATTCTTGGTATCATTGTTGAGTTGATTCTTGTTGACCAGTTGTTAACTTTAATTCCTGGTATCGTTGTTGAGTTGATTTCAATTGAGATGAATTTTACGGACTAAAATTTACGGTATCATCTGATGACATATATTGATGAGGACAGTGAGAAAGGTAAAAAAAAAAAAAAAAAAAAAAAAAAAAAAAAAAAAAAACGTCTACTTTGGTTATGGAACCTAGAGTTTATCGCAGCCATATTAGCTGTCGTGACGAGAACGTAGGAACCTAACTTGGATGTACATACTTTAGTTATGAGATTTAGAGTCTCTCGCAGCCATACCGGTTGGCGTGGCGAAGATTCTAAATGACGTGATTATAGGGTTGCATACCTTAGTTACGGAACCTATCGTTTATCGCATCTATGCTTACTGGCGTGGCGAGGATTCTAAGTATCATGATTTCTGACGAGACGTGTATGATTATCAGGTTGTATCTTAAATTGGTTCTTAAAGTATCATCTCAAGACTTACCTATTTCTGTTATTCCAGGACTTTGTTCCATCGCTTCTTTTCTTTACTAGCAGTAAAGATACCTTCCGTCCTCAATCCAGTTCTTTTGAACTCACATTCTCTAAGGATTCCTTGTTAAAATTTCCAATTTAAATCATCCCTTGTTCCGTCCATTCTCACTTATTGATGTTGAATTTGCTTGTTGTTATTGATTAGGTATTAAATTAGGATTTTGGTTTCATTATAGAGTTGATTTCATATCAAGGAAAATTGCAGACTGATTTATGGTACTATTTGATGATGCCCGTCAATGAGGACAGTGAAAATGATTAAACATTAGAGCTATTGGACTACAGAAGGTGGATTTAAAATTTTTAATTGAAGATTGAAAATGAATTTCAAATTTTAGAATTTGAGAGGTTGAGATATTATGTTATTAAAATCTTATTTTGAAGATTTCAATGAATTGCAAAATTTTGAAATTGAGGAGTTGAAATATGGTTATTAAAATTTTATTGTGAGGAATTCAGATTCAATTTGATGAACCTAGACAAGCTATAAGGATTTTTGGAATTGATAAAATTTTCATTTCAGTATTTAGATAAATTGGTCTTGAGGAAAGTATATGCAATTTTACTTTAAAATTTATTCGAGGAGTTATTTTGAGGAATTTTATTTGAGGATAAGATCTTATAGTGGGAGAGATATATTAGTATATATGAGTAGATGATATACATGTGTAAGGATCTGATGACTTGAGTATGATTGAGATCTCACTGCCAACTGACTTGGGTGTCAATCTAGGGTGGTATTAGAGAGAGCAGTACTTAGTATAGTGTGTTGCAATTGATATGCACTTGCGTGATAGGAATAACTAGTATCAACTATTGCAGTAGGTAAGGAAGCTAGCAGTGAGTATGCTTGTAGTAAAGTGTGGTACCTAAAGAGATAGAGGTATCAAACTTTCCATGCATCATTTGACCTATGGTTATGTTAGAAGATATTGCAAGTAATATATTAGCAGGTTCTTTCTCTTCTTTCCTCATGTTCTTTTTGTCTTCTGATTGATTGATACCTTAGTACCGTAGCTGTATGCATGAATTCTTGTTATAATGTAGTTAGTAGTACCCCTGGTACAGAGACTGCAATACCCTGACAAAAGACACCCTGATCATACATATTTCTCTTAGGTTGCATGTTGTATGGGTGTAGGTAGAATTCTCTTAGACTTGATTGTTGAGGATTTAACTGTAGTAGAGATTAACGAAGAGGTTATGACTTGATAAAGAGGGACAAGGTGCCTAAAATCTTGAGGAAAAAAAAAAATATTAAATTAAATAAAGAATTGGGAATTTAATATGGCGTAATTGAAGTTTTGTTAAATCATTGATTTTTAAGAAGATTATGAAATGATTGAATTTATCATTAAAATTGAGGAATTTAAGAAGGCCATCGATATATTTATTGGACTGCAAATTGTAAACTTATATTTTGAATATTGTACTGGAGGTTCCATAAGTATTACATCGTTGCATATTATGGAAAAAAAAAAAAAAAAAAAAAAAAATCGAGGGATAAGAACACAGATGGATTAGTGTTAAATTTAAATTTGGGACGAGATTCAATTTTCGAAATAGGCACTGATTGGATTTCAATTAGAGGATTGAATATTAAATTCTTGTATTTCGTTATTAACTTAAAATTTTGGAGGATATTGTGATAAGAATGGGATTTGACTTATTTTTGAAGATTTTTAGGGATATGATATTTATAGAATTTTTGAAAGAATTTATTGTGAAATAACAATATGGAGTAGTTCATGATTATATGATTTGAGGAATTTAATTTTGATGGTAGTAAATACATAAATAAAACAATCGAGGAAAAAAAAAAAAAAAAAAAATTCGAGGATAAACATTGATTTAAATAAAGGGTCAAGAATTTAACATGACGGAATTTATGATGTATTAATTCCAGGAAGGTTATGACATGATTTAATGGGTTATAAAAATTTGGGAAAATTTGGGGATTATCAATATATTTAATGGATTGCAAGTTATGAATTTTAGAACTTTATATTTGAATGTGACATTTGGAGAATCCTTAAATATCATATTGTTGAGTTTTGAGGAGTGGATATTAAATTCTGAGTATCGAATTAGTAGCTAAAAACTTTCAGGAAATTTTTGATAAAAAGGGACTTTGATTCTATGTCGAGGATTTTTACAGGAATACAAATAATTTCAGATTTTTGAAATTGTGAAAAGACCTTGTGTATTATTCGTGGTTGATGAATTTAATTGAGGGAATAATAGTGTGTATGATTTAAACACTAGTATGAGGATTTTAAATTTCGAGGACGAAATTCTTTTAAGGTGGGTAGACTTGTCACTACCACATTCTGAAAACAGGGGTATTTTTGACCTTTTTTTTTTTTGCAATATTTAATATTATTGTAGTTATAATTAATTAATTGCATAATAGTATATTTGATTTAAATAATTATTATGTGTGATGTGTAATTAAATATATAATTATATGCAGTGTTAATTATTTTATTTTAGCTAGCAGACTAGACCTAGAAGCCAGTAGACGAACCCCTGACCAAATTATAGAATTCTGGATTTTATTATTTTATTTTAGGATTTAATATTTGGAGAGTGTAATTAATTACTGTATTTATTTAATATTTTTGCGCATTGCCTTTGCTTCGGTATTTGGAGCACTATCCAGACTTTTGTCTTCTAACAAATTTCACCATCTTGCCCTAGACATGCCCGCCTTCCATTCTGCTATTTTTGCAACTCATAATTTTGCTCCCTGTGCATTGTTTCTGGCCGCACAAAAATCGTCGCGGACGTTATTTTTGATTTCCTATTTTTGTATCGTTGTGCGTTCCAATCGAAAATTGGAGGCCATCTTGACCTATTTTTCGTGCGGCCCAAATTAGGGTAATATTCTGTTCTGAGTCTTCTTCAATATTGGTATTGATGACTTGATCTGATTTTGATCCCAAGTACTCCAAATTAATTGTTGAACACAACTTGCATTTATTTCCATTTAAATTGAGGATACCATTTTATCTGATTTTAAAATCCCAATTTAATTCCAGTGCCCTGCAAATTCAGCCCGTACCAGTCTTACAGCGTCCCCTGACCCTACAAAACATCGGACCCCGAATCGCCCGCCCAATTTTCGTCATTTCATGTGTTTGTGCAATTTCCCGAATTTAAGGGGCTAAGTTGCAATTATTCAATTGTAGGTGCCAACACCTAATTATTTTAAACCAATGAGGGAACCCACTATTTTTAATTAAACCTCACCCTAAATCCCCCATGAATTATTTCCCTCATGTTCAATCTAGACCTCTCATTTAGAGGGTCAATCACAACCCTCCATCAAAATCCCCTCATCCTATATATTGACATGTCTACATCAACCCTAATCCCTAGAAAACCTAGGTAGCACACCTCCCCAAGCCCCCTAACCGTAGCTCTCTTTCTCTTCCTCATTTTTCTTTTCATTTTCTTCTTCCTTCCTTCTTCTCTTCTTCTTCTTCTTCTTCTTCCTTCTTCTTTAAATTATTGAATTCAAATTCAAAGGAGAAGAGGGGGGAAACCTACTGTTCATTGCTTCCCCCCGCACACTGTTCACCGGAGGTCAGCCCCGACCCCCGGTCTGCACCCGATCCCGGCAGCTTTCCCCCGCCGACTTCCCTGTGCTCTCCGGCGGCCCATAGCAGTTCCCTCCGACCCGCTGCGACTGCCCCCTACTGCTCAGCCCGGCCCGGCGGCTCCTCCCCTCGCCGCTGCTGTGCTCCCCGACTCCATCTCCTCCTCCATCACTCCGGCCATCTCCACCTATCACCACCCCCATCACCAACTATCACCATCCTCCGCCGCTGCACATCCCCCTCCGGCCGGCAGCCATCCCGGCAGCACCCCGCTGGCCTCCATCTCCCATCACCACTGAGCAGTTTTCCCGGCGGCCAGCTGCTCCCAAACGCCACCACCATCAGTCCCCCTCTGCACCCAGGCCAACTCCCCCGGCCGCTGATCAGCGTCCGGCGGCTCCCTCCGGCGTTCAGCCCGGCGGCCAACCACCCGAGGCGGCCCGCTCCTGTCCTCCCTGCTGCTATTCTTCCCGCAAGTCCACGAGCCGAGATCACCCCGACCATCAGCCGAGCAGCCACTCCCTGCTGCTCAGCCACGCTCCGCTGCCCTGATCCCGCTGCCAAACCTGGAGCACAACGGGTCTGCTACCAGCTTATGTAGGCATCGAACCGTAGGCTTCCAGAGCCGACGACTTTTCGGCACGACAACCTTTGTGATCCGACAATCTCCTACAACAGCACCATTTCCCCATCTTCGTGAGTTATCAGCCATTACCCCTGCTAATGCTACATCTTACGTTTTCTTGCTCCTATTTGATGTCATAGTCGTAGTATCTTCTTCTTGTTTCATACCATATAGATGTTGATTGTCAGAATCATTCCCTTTTTGTGTTTTAGTTAGTTAGCTGTGCATGTTCATTAATAGGAATGTGAATAGTATGACATGATATAGGTGTGCTTGCAAAACAATAAAAAGAATTAGAATAATGGTCGTGAAAAAGTGGGTCGGTTGATGCATATTATTATGCTTGCTTAGATATGGCCAAATATGATGGCAGGCTCTGTTGGAAGAGAGCATTCATGGTTGTGTGGGTGTTTTGACTGTATCATTAGGAAAGAGTTAGTATAGTTGTCCTTAAGAAGAAGTGACAATAAACATAGGGATCTTGATGTGGGTAACTTGATAGAATGGAGAACATCCGATTAGGTAGTCACCAGTGACTATGTTCATGGGGTGTGAACACCTTTGTACAGTTCCACTTCAAGTAAGGAATGGGTGGATACAGGTATAAATAAAGAGAACGTGTCATATAGTGAAGGTGAAGTGTTATGAAGAGAAAGATGACTACATGCACCAGTGCAATCAGTTAGAGGAGTTTTATGTTTAATAGGTGAATGGGCTAATGAAGAGGTATAGCTAGACACTGGGAACATGGCCGAGCACTCCTCATTCTTGTGGGATCCTTATGGTTTTCTTTTTTCCTTTCTTTTTCCCACTTATTAGAGGTTGTTGGGTATATTTTGTGTACCTGAAGAAATAAGAGGTGATAGTAGTGTGTTAGTTTGGCTTTTTGAGATCGGCAGTGTTTGTATAAAATATAAGGTGAATCATGAGTTAGAAATTTCAGGAACATATATATAGATACAGTCAGTTACTTCTTAAGTATAGTTATTTTTATTTTATTTTATTTTAGAAGTCGTTAGCTATAGACATATGTCTGATCTTTCTTAAATGGTTTTATTAACTTAGTAGTAAGTGATCTAGTAACCTAAATAGTTAATCAACTAATTAAATTATTTCTAACTTATGCTCTAGGTTACCCTGGTTCGTTGGACTCGAGTTCTATATTATCCCCTTCTTCCTTCCAGCTACTGGACCCAGGTTTAGTTGAGCCGGAGTACGAGCAGGTTTACGGGCCGGGTCCTGATGCTATCTACGAGGCAGAGGAGCTATACCCCGGCGAGTATATCTGATCTTGGACTGTTGGTTCCTCCAGACGATACTCTGGGACAGGACATTGGTATTACCAGCTAAGGACCCAAGGCGAGTACATTCTCTGATTAGTTTCTAATTTATGATATCACCTATGTTCACTGTATCTAGTGTAAATATCCATGTTCCTGACACGTTGGTTACACGGATTGGTATACACGGATCTCGTCATGAGATGTTATTCCTTATTCATGGTGTAACTTGTACAAGACTTGTTTTCCTTGTTATCTTGTGCATGTACAGACACTGGTTCCCGGGGAGATTTGCTACCTTCTTAGGGAATCCTGTGCCATAGCGTACCATGATTGGATCTACTATACCAGTCGGGGGTTTGGGGAGTACTTTAGTGTAGATATGTGATCATACCCAACTTTATATGCACCATAGCTCACCCCACATCTCACGTCGGGTGCGGCCTGACCACTTATATGAACCATAGCTGTTACGTGTGATTAGCCTGATCTCTACATGCACCATAGCTAACCAACGGTTAGCCTGACTTTATATGAACCATAGCTAATCACATGTAACCAGCCTGATCAAGTTCCCAAGCCGATCACATGTTAAAGCTAGTACTCACACACTTAGTCATAGGTTCTTGCTCATGGACATATTGTTTCTTTTCCTGCAGTTACTTACAGTATTTCCAGTATTTCTTTCATTGTACATTTCTCGTACCTATACATGCATCTGGTATATTTCCATCTAGAACTGCTACATAGCTTATGTCATTTATATAGAACTGCTATTTAGAGATGTACTTTGCTCCTTCCTGACTGGAAAATATTTTTCCAGACTGTGACCTTAGTAGACTGGTTTCCGACATACTTGGGGGATTGGATGTTACTGATTGCAGGTATGATTATTTTGTCGTTAGACTTGTCTTGTATTTCTTGTTTGCCTTGACATCTCATCGTGCTTTAGTTTATGTGATTGAGTATTTCTAGCATTATTTTATGATATCCACGTCTCCTTATGGAGTTGGGTATTCACGTGAGTTGATTAGATAGTTACTCGACCTAGACAGCGTTCTACCGCCGATGCTGCGGCGTAGGCTGGACGTACCCACGCACTCGTGCCCCTAAACAGGGTGCGGGTCGTGACATTATCAGATCTCCGTTAGGCTTGGCTAATCTGTAAGCGCCGTTTGAGAACGTCATCTCGATCACATAAGGGCCCTCCCATTTGGGCTGGAATTTACCCTTACTCTTGTGCGTAATGATCATTGGCCTCTTCACAGCTAAAACTAGCTCACCAACTTTGAACACTCTTTCCTTCACTTTTTGATTAAAAGCTCTGGAGATGCGTGCCTGGTATAATGCAATATAATGTTGAGCTTGAAGGTGTTTCTCGTCTAATCCCTCTAGCTCTTGAAGCCGTAGTCGATCATTATTTTCCTGGGTCAACTCATAAGCCACTGCTATTCTGAGTGATAGAATTTGGATTTCAATGGGGAGAACTGCTTCACTCCCGTAGACTAATGAGAATGGGGTATAACCCGTCGGTGCTCGTACCGTTGTGCGGTATGCTCAGAGGCATTCTCCGAGCTTCTCATTCCAATCTCTCTTGTTCGAAGAGACAAACTTCTTCAAGAGTTTGATGATGGTTTTGTTGAAGGCTTCCGCCAAACCATTAGCAGCCGGATAATATGCCGTAGAGGCCATATTTTGTATCCGATTCTTATCGTAAAATCAGTGAAACGCTTGGCTGATGAATTGAGGCCCGTTGTCGTGAATTATCCTTCGGGGTATACCGAAGCGATAAATGACATGGTGCTTGATAAAGCTGATCATGTTGGATGTCTTTACCTCAGCAAGGGGGACCGCCTCCGCCCATTTAGAGAAATAATCGGTAATAGCCAATATGAACCGATGTCCTCTGGAAGATGATGGGTGAATAGGACCAATAATATCTATACCCCATGCTTCGAAGGGCCATGATACAATGGTGGAATGTAGATACTCAGAAGGCTGATGTATAAAATTTGCATGAACCTGGCAGGCTTTGCACTGTCTTGCATATTTCACTGCATCTGCAATCATAGTAGGCCAGTAGTAGCCCATCCTCCTGATACGATCCTGTAACTTAGGACGAGGTTGATGTGCTCCACACACACCGTCATGAGCTTCACGGATAACCTGCTTTGTATCATCATCGGAGAGACATCGTAGCAGTAGTCCATCGTATGTTCGACGATACAGACTTTGTGAAAAAGCATCGAAGTAGAAGCATAATGATCGTCTTTTGATAGACACTGCTTCTTTAGGATTCTTTGATAAGATTCCATATGCCATAAAATCTATAAAGGGACTTCTCCAGTCTCTTTTAGGAGGAACCGTGTTTGCGGTATAGCTGCATTCCAGGTGAAAGTTATTTTTTACACAGAATAGACATCTGTTGAGAAGAATCATCGAGTTCTGCCTCCTTATAGGAATGGCTAGATCTGCAGCTAGACTGGCCAAAGAATCAGCTTCCAAATTTTGAGATTGAGGCACATGTTCTAGGAAAAATCCTTTAAAAGACATGGCTATCTCGATCATTGCTTGGTGATAAAGAATGAGGTCTGGATTGCAGACTTCATATATTCCTCTGACCTGATTAACGATCAGCTGAGAATCACCAAAAGCTTCCAGGTATTCAACCTCCAATTCTTTAGCGACTTGAAGCCCGATCAGTAGAGCATTATACTCTGCCATATTGTTAGAGCAGGGTTCGCTAAGAGAATATGCTCGGTAGATGACGAGTTTATCAGGAGTTACTAGGACAATTCCTACTCCTGAAACTATATCTCCCTTGGGACCAGTCCTGGAGGCGCCGTCGAAGAATAGCTGCCATGTATCTCCTTGCATTACAGAATTGTATTCTGCAACTTCGTCGGGAATGTCCTCGTATAGTTTGGAGGTTTCCGGAATCGGATGAGCAGCTAAGAAATCAGCCAAGGCCTGACCCTTTATGGGCTTCTGAGGGACGTACACTATATCATACGGTATTAACAATATTGCCCAAGTCTCGAGTCAGGAATTAAGGACACTCGGCTTACTCATCAATACCCGAAGAGGATTGATTATGGAGATGATATGAATAGTTTGGCCTGTGACATAATGTCGCGTCTTCTGAATGGCAAATATTAGGGCCAAGCATTATTTTTCCACTGGATTGTACCGGTGTTCAGCTCCGACCATCATCCTGCTTAGGTAGTAGATATCCTGTTCATGACCCTCATTGTTCTTCTGTGCGAGGAGAGCTCCTAAAGAATGATCCATTGCTCGAACATACAGAAAAAATGGTCTTCCTATGATGGGAGGCACCAGAACTGGAGGATTAGTGAGGTAGCGTTTGATATCATTAAACGCTTGCTGACAGGCTTCGTCCCATACAAAGGACACACCTTTCTTCATCAGACGGGAAAATGGTTGATATCTCCCAGAAAGGTTGGATATGAATCTTCTGATATAGGCTAGACGACCTTGAAATCCTCTGAGTTCCCTCAGATTACGGGGCGGTCATATTTCTAAGATAGCCTTTACTTTATCAGGGTCGACTTGAATGCCTTTAGCGGTAATGACAAATCCCAAAAATTTGCCACTAGATATACCGAGGAAGGACTTCGTAGGGTTCATTTTGAGTTGATGTTACCACATCAACTCGAACACTGTCTTTAAGTCTTGGATGTGAGTACCCTTGAGACGACTTTTGACAACGATGTCGTCTAAATAACATTCCACTATTTTGCGTAGATACTTATGGAATATGTTACTCATAACTCACTGATATATAGCTCCGGCATTCTTCAATCCGAAGGGCATGATTGTGTAGCAATATACCCCCAGTGGTGTACGGAAGGCAGTATGCTTTTCGTCTTCAGGATCCATCTTAATCTGATTGTATCCTAAAAATCCGTCCATGAAAGACATGCGCTCAAAACCGCAAGTATTGTCGATCATGACGTCTGTGATGGGAAGAGGGAACTCGTCCTTGGGGCAAGCCGCATTGAGATCTCGGAAGTCGATACAAACGCGAACTTTCCCACTTTTCTTCATGACTGGGACCACATTGGCGACCCAATCAGGATGTTGTTCTTCTCGGATGAACCCGCAGGCTACCAACTTCTTGATTTCAGCTTCGATAGCATCCATCATATCCGGGCGGAACCGGTGTTGGTGTTGCTTTACAGGTTTTGAATTGGGCAGTATGTTGAGTCTATGGGTAGCCACTTTTGGATCAAGGCCTGGCATATCCTCATAATTCCACGCAAAGACGTTAATATATTCTCTTATCAGCTGGATCATTTCTTTCTTTTCTTCTTCGGAAAGATTGTTACTGATAAATATCGGCTTTGGTAAAAATTCATCCCCAACATCAATTTGGATAACTTCATCTTCAGTGGGCGGTTCTTTCTGCTCGAACCAGAGTTCCCATTGTGTATCCATTTGTTGCGCCTAGGAGTCATTTTCAAACAGTTCAGATTCTTGTTCCTCGGCTTTGAAAGAATCTGTCAGTACCGTATTTACTGATAATGCTCGTTCAGGATCAGTATATGAACCCGAGGATGGCAAATCATACTAAGAAGAAGGAAAGGTGTCCTCACTTGACTCAGAAGTTGCAAGAGACGTGGTATACCCTAACCCGACGTGAGTTTGTTGATAGTAGGGATAACCACACAACGACATTCGCCTGCCTTTCCCATAGTTGAGGCCTGGCTCTGACTTTAGATCATAACCCATGCTTAGCATAATTTTCAAAGCTTGTGGCCTATATCTGTGGACCTGCATTTTCCTAACATCGGACTCGTGAGAATCTTCTTGTATAATCGGTCTGCTCCGTATGCGACCGAAGACTATTGGATGCTGATTGTTGCGAGTAGGCGGGATAATAAAGATAGAATCTTCATGTGGCCCGTATGTCGTGATGACATTGGATGTTGACGCTACCTCCCATATATACTGGTAATAAGAGTCTATAGCTTCCAGGAATTTTTTTGCTATAGGCTCTATATCGTTATGAGGGAAGTATTCCTGATTTGGAAATTGAGCATCAGAATACTGGAAAAGAGAATCTTTATTATCGTCAGAAACCATGTTCCCGGTTGTATTTACATCAATCGGCTGCGTGCTGCGCCAAAGGTTGATGACCAAAGGTGGAGGTTTCTGGTTCAGAGTGATTACCAAGGGATCACTTCCTCCTCCTGATTTGGTTTTGTCTATGTGGATAGCCATGGGTTCGATGACTTTCGGACGGGTAGTTCGCCCTTTCACCTGAATTGACAAAGGCTGCTCAGTAGATGGTTCTCCTGGCTCCCGTTGGGATTCCTCCTCTGTCTTTCCTGACACCTCCTTCATGTAGTCTTGGGTGTACAATATGGCATCAGAATAGTAGGACTCAACTCCTTTGAACGGGTTGAGGTCAGCAAACTCCATTTTTAATGTTCCTTGGGCGTCTACATATTTGAAGCATTGATGTAGAGTGGAAGGAACGATGTTGTACTCGTGGATCCATGGTCTACCCAACAAAATATTGTAGGAAACCTCTGAATCAATGACGTAGCAAGTAGCCACTGATCTAAGGTCACCAATCTGGATCCTCAGGCGAATCTTCCCCAACGGCTTACTTTTTCTGGCGTTGAAGCCCACTATTTTAGTGGTGGTGTAAGCCAATTCGCTGGTAGGAATCCTCAATAGTCTGAGCAGACTATGAGGAATGATGCTGATCGACGATCCCGGATCTATGTGAATCCGGTCTACCTCCATGTAACCGACGTATCCGGTGTAATAGAGGGGTCTGTCATGCTTGTTATGTTTTAACAACATATCTTCTTGAGTGAAAATGATGTTAGGGACCACTTCCATTATGCTATGACATTGAGGACATGCCACAGGCTCTGTGTCAGGGGAATTGAGCTGGGTCAAGCATACGTCCGCCTGCATCAAAGCTTCGCTTAAGGCTTGACGAGTGTCTTTGGATAGCCTAAGCAGCTCGAAGATGGACAGTCTGGCTGGAGTATGAGCCAATTGGGCTAGGATGTCGAAGTTATATGGCTTCTCCAAACCTTTGTTTTGAATATTCTTCAAAGGTTTATCGAAACGAACTTCTTTCTGTTTGCCCTTGTCCGTCGGAGTTGGTCTAGAAGGACCTGCCTCTGGTATGACAGGTTCAGGTTTTGGAAGTCTGGCAGCTGAGGTGTCGGCCGTTGCTTCTTCCTAATTTCCTCTATAGTCCTTGAGGTAGGCTTTCCCTAAATGGGTTCCGGTAGCCACAACCTCTTCTTCTGATGTCGGGGAAATTGTAACCATATGGCATGGTTTGCGTCTTGAGTTCTTTCTGGACTTAGCCTTAGCAGCTTCAGTCTCTTCCTCAATCTCTGACACCAGATCAGGATGAACCCACATAATCTCACCACGCTGGGTAGTTAGGGGTACCAAGTCATAGTTTTGACCCCTGGCCGGAGGAAGATTAACAATGTTCATCATCGTCGGGGAAATAGGTACAACACCATCCGGGACTTCTTGAGGGGGCAGATCGCCGAATTGGAGAGAGATCATGTTGGCAGTGATCGTCTTCTCGCTATTGCGCAGAGTGATAGCCTTGGCGTCAATCAGCTCTTGGATCTTCCTCTTTAGTAAATAACATGCCTTTGTAGGATGATGTATGTACCTGTGGAAAATACAGTACTTAGGATTATTGGTACTGCCGACTTCATTAGGCCTCTTCACCTCAGGGAGAGTGAGCTTGCCACTTTTGACTAGACAGTCGAATATGCTCGGAATATCGTCGTCGTCAAAAGAATATTCTTCCTTAGGCCTAGAAGTCCCAGGATTTGTTTGCGCAGTCCCAGGAGTATGTTGTCTGGACGTGTTGATCGCTAGAGCTTCTTTTTCTTTGAAACCACGAGGATGGTCGTTATTGGAAGATGACCTTTTCCCTCTATCAGAGGTAGAGATCATGATTCCATTGTCACGCGCCTTCCGACTGTTATCTTCAGCGGCTACCGCTGAGATGATAAACGAGGGCCAATCATGGAACTGATATGGTCCTGTGAACACCGAGATCAGTGGAAGTAGGTTCTTCCTGCAAATGTCAACCAAGGCCGAATCCGGAACTCCGGGAGGCATCTGCAGAGTGGCCTGACGAAAACGTTCAATGAAGGTACGAACGTTCTCTTTCTCTTTTTGCTTCACTTCGATGAGTGAGGACATATACATGTCCATTCCCCCTTCATAGAATCGAGCGAAGAACAGAGTCTTGAAGTCTTCAAACAAAGTGATACAGTTGTCGGCAAGACTACGATACCATTGATAGGCCACTCTAGACAGACAGCCCTTAAATACTCGGATGAGAAGGGCGTCATTCCCTTGCAACAATGCCGTCATCATGCTGAAGTAGTTCATGTACTGGCTCGGTGACATCTTTCCCTCAAACAAAACCATAGCCTGTGGTTTGTATTTTGGCGGGAAAGGGATATCGTCCCAGATAGCCGGGTAAGGCTGGTTGATGCCCAACTTTTTGAGCTGATCCTTGTGCTTCAAGGTATCAAATTGGGCTTTTAACTCCCGAACTGCCTGTATCGGATCTTCAGTCGGGAAAGGGACCGCAGTGAGGTAAGAGGTCGATTGTATTATAACTCTAACATGAGACAATACATTCTCTGGATTCAGAGGTGGAGGAGCCATTGATTCTTGATTTGGGGCAGGCTCCTGGTTTATGTTGGATGGTGGCATATCCACCCCCACACGCAGTTGAGTTGGAGGAGCAGCTGCATGTTGAGTCAACATCATCTAGTGCATATTCTCCATCATGGAATGCATCTCTTTAAGTGATGATTCCAATACAGCAATGCGTTGCTCTGTACTCCCTGATGGGGAAGCTTCTTCATGTTCATCTTCGATGGCATAAACCCCCATTTCTCTGGGTGCTACCGAGGGATCAGTATAGACCTCTGTGGAGATCGAGTCTATACTTTCAGTATCACCTTCAGGAAATTGGCGACCCCCAATGTCGGAATCGGAAGAATACGACGCCGATTGTCGCGACCTTGAGCGAGTATTCCGAAAGACACCTGCTTCAATATCTTCAAGGAGCTGGTCAAATTTCCTTTGACTTGGAGTTCTAGAGGGATGACGTCTTGAACTAGACCTTCCTCTAGGAATGTGTGAAGCCATATTCACTGATGCGAATGTAGATTCTTCTTCCTGTAAGGGCACAGAGTAGTTCAACCGGTCGAAAACTGACCGTTTTGCCTTAGAGCAGCAGTAGTTAACTACAACTTTATGACTATTACAATAGTGCTCCCTAGGAGACGTAATAGACATATTAGAAGATCTCCTGTCTTTGCGCTTCTGGGTCAAGAAATCACGTAAATCAGGAGGATTAACAGGAGAAGAAGAAGAAGGCTTATTTTGCCTTTTTACATCAGTAGGGGTACGGAGATTGGGAACCCTAACTACTTGCCTGCCATCACAATACAGCAGTTTAGCCATGTGAGTAGAGTACGACCCGTCATCCGTCTGAGGAACGGATGTTCCTGTAAACCTGGTCTTCTTTACGCCGAGGGGCTTGTCCTGGCGTAATTTGGAATTTTGCGCAGGTTGGCGTAAAACGGAGGAAGTCGTCAATCGACCGTCAGTATTCCGCGTAATTTGAAGAGCGGACAAATTCTTCTCTTAATGGCGTAAAAACCGAGAGGTCGAGAAATATGCCACTTGTTTTCCCTTGCGTAGATTGCAGGGACCATCTGCCTCCTTATAGGCGAGAGATGTATTTTTACGCGCAAAGCGCGGAGTAGACTTCTGGATTGGCTCAAAGGCACTGCCAGAAGCTTTGTCTGCCACGTCACAGACGGGAGACAGAGTTTTACGCACGAGGCGCGGAGTAGACTTCTGGATTGGTGTTAAGGCACTGCCAGAAGCTTTGTCTACCACGTCACAGACGGGAGACCGAGTTTTACGTGCGAGGCACGGAGTGGAGATCTGGATTGGCACTAAGGCATTGCCAGAAGCTTTGTCTGCCACGTCACAGACGGGAGACAGAATTTTATGCGTGGTGCGCGGAGTGGTCTTCTGGATTGGCGCTAAGGCACTGCCAGAAGCTTTGTCTGCCATGTCACAGACGGGAGACCGAGTTTTACGCACGACGCGCAGAAGTTGCAATGTTACAACTTCGTTGGTCGGAGAGAGAGAGCCTTCAGGAAGGGTAGCGGATGTCCGGGGCATCCATACTTTATGCAGCTTCCTGTTGTCTTGGACAGAGAGGGAACGAGAGCCACCCCCTGCGCGAAGCATGTCTTCATAAGCAGATTGGTCGAATTGGACAACCAGAGTGTTCTTTATTGATCCGATGGATACAACATCATGTTGAGCAATGGCTTTCTCGTCAGATGAGAAAGTAGTCCCCAGCAGAGTCACCATCTTGTGTTTGATAATAAACGAAATAAATGAAACTAGGTTTATACGAAACCCTTTCTTTGGTTTACAAACAAGAAAAAGAAGTACAATTAATCCTATGCGAGGACATTAAGTACAAAAATTTGATTCTGGGGAAATATTGCTATAGGAGTCTGATCTGCGGTCGATCACTTTGTCCCTTGGACCACATGATGACGAAGAAGTGCTGTAGAAGACAAAAAAAAGCTTCGAAGACTGCAGGAAAGGTTGAACTCTCGTTGCCCAAAATAGTCAATCAATACTCTCTGTATGTGCTCTTTTGATCTTGACCTCTCCAAGAATCTTCAACTTTTCTTTGACCTTGGACCTCCGTGGCCGGAGGTCTCTATTTATAGGGTTCTGTGACAGTGACAGTAACCGTCCAGTCGGCGTTGAAGCCGAACAGTGGAGAGTGTGGCACTTTTTATGCGGCGGTTATAAAACTGCCACCCACGTATGAATGATCTTCTGAATCCGCGTGTAACGCGTGTCCCATTATGAGGTAACACGCATAACTGCTGCAAAGATCATGGCATGCAAGCCACGTAGGTAACTGCTCCTCGCGTAGAGAAGGTTGGCATGAAAGCCAAATAACTGTCACATTGGCGTAAAAACCAAAGAGTTATCTTGTTGGTGTAGAAGCCCAGTAGGCATAGAAGCCGAATAGTTGTCAAGTTGGCGTAGAAACCAAATAGCTGTCATACTGGCGTAGAAGTCAAATAGCACGTAAAACTCGATGTTGACTGGGGTCTTGAGCGTATTCTGGACCAGATAGTCTTATCGCGTACCTTTGCAAATATAGCCTGAGTTGGAGTATTTTGAGGAGATAGCATACGGCGTACTCCTATAGCTGAAAATAGCCTGATAGCGTAATTTGCGGGGATGGTGATGTGGACGTATTAGCCCTAATTATAGCTCACCCAGTCATTAAAAGTAGAACCAAATCTCGTGTATTTAATGCAGAGATCTGCCCCCATCTCGCGCATTAATTGCAGAGACGCGCCTCGAGTTCTGTACGAGGAGCAGCTTTTGACGTGGCGGTTGTTTTCGTCTCATTCTGAGCGTAAAAGCTCATCTCTGCCTGTGTAAAATAGGCAGCGTATTCCTTGAATGCGTAAACGATACCTTAATTCAAGGATTTGTCACTAAACGACAATCTTGGGCTCTGTGTAGAATCATCATAACAGCCGTCTTCGATCGTCGCGCAGTTCTCTTTGTCAGGAGTCAGGTTCATTGTACTGTCTGACAGGTTCATTCGAGGAATACGAAGCATTCCTCGTACAACTTCCCGCTGCATTAAAAGCAGATAGGTTTTACGCCGAGGTAGCGATGTAGCAACCTTTTTACGCCAAAGCAGTCTGGAAATACTGCATTACATGGGTTGTTCTGGAGCTCTGTTTTACGCTGAATAGCGTTGAAGCTCTGCTGTACATCATGGATCTGAAGTCATGTTTTACGCCATCCAGTGCATGTTGGGTTTTACGCGTATGATTCTCCAGCGTATTTTTTATGCTTCTACACACGTGCCTTTAGACGGACTCTTAAGGGATCTTCTGGTGTTGCCCCAGTTTTTGTCTCATCATCGGCGTCATTGCCACCTATATCTTGGTAGACCTGTTTGTACATGATCGAGTCAGACTCTAGTTTGACATTGCCATGTTCGTCAACCTACTTCATGTACTTGTGTAGGGTCGACGATAATATCATATGTTCATGTATCCATGGGCGTCCGAGCAAGACATTGTAGGATACATGTACGTCAATGACGTAGCAAGTGACCTCTAATTTTAAGTCACCGATCTGGCATTTTAGGCAAATCTTGCCCAGAGGGTAGCTCCTTCCTGCGTTGAAGCCAATGATGGTAGTATTGGTAGCTGCCAGGTGATGCATCAGAATGTCCAAGGTCTGAAGCAGACTCCGCGGGATGATGCTGATTGACAAACCGGGATCGATGTGCATCCGGTCCACCTTGATGGCACCAATGTACCCTGTCTAATACATGGGATGATAATGTCGGTTCTTCTTTAGCAATATGTCCTATTGCGAGAATATAATATTGGGCATTGCTGTATGATATTATTGCAGTGGGGACAAACAGCTGGATCTTCAGCTGGCGGCTTGACCTGCGCCAGGTAGGTGACGTCATTTTGCAATGCCTCGCTAAGAGCATCCGAGTGTCTTGGGAGAGTCAGAGAAGCTTGATTAGAGACAACTTCGCTGGAGTATTGGCGCGCTGGGCCAAGATATCAAAGTTATAGGGATTTTCCATCCCTTGAGCTGAATCTTTGCCCAGCGGGTTGTCAAAGCGAGTATCTTTCTTCTTAGACTTGTCCAATGCTGGAAGCTGGGATAGACCCGAATCCGATGCTGTGGGTGCGACTATGGGAAGCACACCATTATCAAGGGTGTCATAGTTTCGTTGGTACGCTAGGCCTGACCTTGTTGTTCCTGCTGTAGCTCTCTCAGATGGGAGAGAAATCGTGTAGTAGGACTTGGGACTTCTTGTCCTTAGACTTGGTTGCAGAGGATGTTGTTTGCTGCATCAATTCTGGAGCATGATTGGGATGAACAACATGACCTCCCCATGTGGTGTGGTGAGAATTATCATCCCGGCCATTCGGTCATAAGCTAGCAGAAGATTAATGACCTCCATCGTTGCCCTGAGAATTGGGATTATTCTGTACTGGACTTCTGTAGCCGGGAAGTTGCCAAACTGGAGCGATACCATGTTAGCGGCAACCGTCTTGTCATCGATATCCAAGGTAAGGGCCTTGGTGTCAAGCATACACTGGATGTACCGCTTCAGCATGTAGTAGTCCCTCGTTGCATGATGGACGTAACAATGGTAATGGCAGTACTTTAGATTATTCTTCCCGGCTACCTCAACAGGGCGTTTGACGTCAGGGAGCCGAGCTTACCACCCTTCATCAGTACGTCGAAGATGGCAATGAAGTCATTATCTTCGAAGGAGTAGATCTCCTTGGGCTTTGGAACCTCAATCGACTTTTGCTCGAGCTTTTTTGTTAAGTTGGCCACCAAGGCCTGCTTTCCTTTTCCATCGTGGCTGTTGTTGCCACTGTTGTTGTTATTGAAATATTTTCCCCTATCGTCAGCGACAGGGATCTGTATTCCCTAGAGTCAGGAGTCTTTGACCTTCTTCTCAGCGCTAATATCGCTTATGATGAAAGTTGTCCAATCTTTAAACTGACCATCGCCCATCCAGAAGCTGACTGCTGAAAGTAAGTTTCGACAGCACATGTCCATCAGTGTCGACTCGGAATTGCCTGGGGGTAACCTCAGCGCTGCTTGTCAAAAATGCTCGATATAATTTTGAGCGAGTTTCCTTTTCCCTTGGGTGACATCCATCAGGGAGGACATCGTTATGTCGCTTCCTCGATCAAAGAATATTTTAAGAAAAAGACTCTTGAGGTCGTCAAACGACGAGATGCAGTTATCTTGTAGGCTGCAAAACTAGTCAAATGCTACACCGGTCAATGTCCCCACAAAGAGCTTGGTGAGGAGTGCGTCACTGGAAGGTAGGTGCCCTGTTGCAGTCCCGAAGTAGCTCATGTATTGACGGGAAAAAGTCTTCCCATCGAATAGGTTCAAGTTGAAGGGCTTGTACATGGGCGGGTACGGCACATCCCTCCACTCATGGGGATATGGTTTTCGTATTCTGAGCTCGCGTAGTGAGTCCCGGCTATCCAAGGAATCTAGGGGAGCCCAAAGTTCTGAGACTTTTCTTATTGCTTCTCTGGCTTTATCTCATGCGGAAGGGGCAGATAAGCCAGGCAAAGGGTGATTTCTGTCTAAGGGTGGAGTGCTTGCGTTAGAGTCCACATTGGTCCCAGGGTCCAAGCTTGCTTGTCTAGAAGCCCTTACTAGTGGGGAAGCTATGTTTGCTTTAATTTCCAGCATTTGCCTAAGTCAAGGATTGTATTAATGAACTCACCGTCTGCATCATGGCCTCAAGATCCTCGGGACATTGTTGGTCGCAGGGGCCTTTGTGATTGTTCCCTCCCATGTATACAATCCTTAAATGGGGAGAGATGGAAGGGGCAGTGGATGCCGCACTTTCCATCTAACATTCTTGTCGGGAGTATTCATCAGTTACCATCGCCTCCTCCTCGAATTCGGAGAGAATACTACCCCCAACGTGGGAGGCTACATTATTTTGATGAGGGTGTACACCCCTAGGGACATCAGAGTATGTTCCTTGGGAATCCCCACCTTCTCAGAATGCCGGGTTATTGTATAGGTCCGGGGGATCACTACCCCCAGCTTGTGCAACCCCCAGGGGTCCTAGGAAAGAACTACCCTGAGAGGTTGATGACCTTTTCTTCAAGTGGGTACCTTGGAAAATACCTTCTGCAGCTTCCGCTGCTGGTCCTCTTGGTAGTCGCCTCATGTTACTCTACTCAGAAGGACCCTTCCACAGTGCGAGGAAGGAAGCCCAGCACCTCCAATCCGTCACTCTCAACTAACGCATAGAGAAGGCGAATGGTAGCTCCTCTTCCTCTGGTGTTTGTACTTAATTTTTTGGTTGTTGCCAGCTAGGTGCCTTCTGATGCAGTCTTTGTAATGCCGACTGCCTGTTTATTAGCACTGCTTCTTTAGCATAACAACAGTTGATGATAATGTTGGCACAGGGGTATCCTGGAGGGGATACCTCATATGTCGTGGTTGTTTCTCTCACTTTGTGCTTGTGGTTGATCACATTGGGCAAATCAAGCGAGGAATGATATATCTTTTCACCCTTGTTATGAGCCTGGGTAGACCGAGCACATGGGTGTGTAGGTATTGCTTTTGCTCCCTGATCTAGGGTTCGTACAAGAACTTTCTCCAGGTCATTAGTGGAAGAATTTTGAGACTGACTCTGCCAATTTTCTGTTGCGGGATGGACGCACAGGGCAGTCTTATATAACTTTTTATCAAGGGCCGACATAACAGGTAGCGGTGCTTGCTGACGGTCGGCCAAATGGACAGTTGCTTAAGCTTGACGAGCTTGCACTGCCATAGACTTCTTTGACTTAGCACATGCAGGCGCATAGTACGAAGAGTCCAAGTTTTGGTTTTCCTCGAAGCAACGCATGGGAGCACGGCTGGACGAGATTCTATCAAAGACAGACCTTCTGGGGGTATCAGAGACACCTTTGGCTGAACTAAAACCCGCATACTATTTTCTTCTCTGCATCCTTCATTGTGGCCACATGAGCTGTGCATCAACCCCAAAACTCTTGGCATCGTATTATTTTCCTCTGTCAGAGTTTGGGTTCTGAGCTTTCTCCTTTTCAGACAAGGAGGCCGCATGAGCGGGGACTGTAACGACCCGCTCCGCTCAACCCGGAGGGCCGATTCAAATGGCACAAGTGTAGCTATTCAACCCGCCTTGCTCAAGCGAGATGGCTCGTTCGATGCAAAGGCTTTCATGCTGGGATCTTCAATGGAGTCAGACTTAGGCTATCAGAGGCGCGTCCGGAGTCTCGCTCGACCGATGCGATACATCGCTAAGGTGGGTGGCCCCGGTGAACCTGTCTCTACTTAGCTGCACACTAAGAAAATGAATGTTACATGCTAGTTTATAGGCGATAACCTTTGCATGCTAATAAAAGAGATGAACGCACATAGCCAAGGGGATAACCCCGCCTTATGATTGAGTAGAACTTGGAAATCTTACTTGCTATTTGCGTAGTCGGGATTGTTGAGTTGGAATGTAGTAATTTCCTTCATATATGCCATAAAGTAGTGTGAGTTCTTACTGAGGCGTTGCACCGCACGGAACATGACACAGGATGGAGTAAAATCAGGTTGCATGCATAGACGAGGAAGGCTATCAAGTAGTCGTTCCAAGTCAGGAGATGGAAGGAAATGAATGTACTCGGGATATGCAGATCGCCGAGGCAGTCTATAATCAGAGAACTGCGTAAAGAAGAAAAGATCCGAGTGTAGTCCTCGGCAAAGATAGATCCGAGTGTAGTCCTCGGCAAGGATTGATCCGAGTGTAGTCCTCGGCTAGGATTGGAAGTTGGGGGAGTAGTTGCATGGTCACAGACAACTGGTTGCGCACCAGGTAGAGAGAGTCATCGGCACGATTGCTGAGGCATCCGAATCGTGTCGGCCCGGGAGGACGGAGTGCCAGTGTAGTCTTGGCGATACGCTAGCTGATGACTAGCGGGCGAGAGCGGGACATCCAGCAAGGCTTGCTACCGACCTGGTGGGCGCCGACTCGTTAGACGGCTAGGAGGCCCAGCAAGGCTAGCAACCGAGCTGGGAAGATAGCCGTCCATCGCAGATAATGTCCAATATGGCTAGCAGAGCCAGTGACCTTCATATAGATAAGTCATATTTACATAGCGGCTATCCGCACTGAGAAAAGGAGAAACGGGGAGGAGTGTGTTTGTACGACATTATGCATAATTAGAATGGATGCATGGTATCACACATAGTTCTAGTAAAATGGGCCTTATGAGGCAGAGGCACGGCATAACACTTGGGTTTTATAGTTGCTTCTTGTTAATTCGTAGATAATTGTTTATATTGCTGCATATGACAGGGAAGGCCGAATGGTAAGAAATGGTAAGGTGAACTCAATTGTTCATGAATATGACACTCTTGAGCTGACACGGAGATTACTTTCTTTATATTGCCATGTAACTGATCCTAAGGCAAAAGAATAGAAAGACAACGGAACTAGTCGGTGCACATAACTAATGAACGTGCTTATTTTGTGGCGTGGGCGAGAGGCCTCCCCACCAGTGCATTCAATGTACTGATACCCAACCAGTCTGCATGCAGGGTGCAGGGGGAACTCGTACGGATTCGGAGATCGCTATCGCAATGAGGCGCCGGACCGCACTTGGCGTCTTGGAGCATGGCGCACGGACCTGGAGCTCGCATATATGAGACATAATATATGGGAACATCATCATCCAGATCGTTTGTATTGGTTCCAAGCCTAAGGGCATATTCAATGTAAGAGAGAGAGAGAGAGAGCATGAGCGATTTGTAATCTCGGCTTAGCGCCGCTTGTAATCTTTACTTCATATCAATAAAGAGCTTGATTTGGATTCAATACTTGTGTTCATTTTATGTTTCCGCTATGACGACTCTGTGAACTAGTTATCAACGGCCGTTTCGGTATTTGCCTTGCGCGGGCGCAACCCCAGGCTCGCGTGGCATCGCGTCCCGATGGAAACGTACGTCCCGCGGGAGCGCTGGTTCGGTGATTCGTGGCTAGCGGGGACGCCCGATTCCGGCGGGAGATCGGGGCGTGACATATTAGTATCAGAGCACGGCTTTACGTCCTTGGAATTTGTTTCGATTCTCTCAGTTTTGAACTTGTGTATTGAAGAAGTGGTAGATGCTCTCTCTCGATGCTTCGATGGATGTTCCATACAATAAGTCTAAATATTTTCGAAAAGCGCATGTAAATTATACGGTTGCTTGAACGGGATTATGATGCGAGGGCTTTTGTCCCAACCTGTAAAAGACGTTGTGAGAGTAGGCTCGTGTTAATCGGCAAGTTATATGTTGATATGAAAACACCAAGCGAGTAGAGTGCGAGACGGTATATCGTTCAGACAGTGGTCTTTGCACATGGCCTTTTGGCCAAGCTGTGTCGAGTATCGTGCACCAAGCCCCTTGGTGCTAGCGAGTTGCAGCGAGATTTGGGTGTTGTTCGGATAAGAATAAAGTTTGACTCGGGAGGGAAATCGATAGAGACTTTATCGGAGTGCCGCTAAGGCGAGTAATTGGAATCGTGTATGGAATTTTCAGAAATAGTTTGGACGGTTATTTATAGCGATAAGTTATGATTTGAAGCATAGTCTGTATAGAGGACTATGAATAGAGGTGTGTACGAGTCTAAGATCGCTAAGGCGATAAATAGAGACTGTGTTGGAGTTCTAAGGAACGAATTGGGAATACGAGTGAAGGATGCGAACGCGAATCAGGAGTTATTAGGATGACTCGATTCCTGAGTGGTGTATACGATAGTCCCCTGTTCGATTATGCGAATTGTGGATATAATGAGTTGTAAAGATTCAGGGAGTATAACTCGAACCCTGAGTGGTGTATTGGTCGGCTTAGAAACGCTCGAACGAAGTCGTAGATTCGGAGTTAAGCGAGTCTAGCGGCGAACGACGAGATTGGGTAAAGCCTTAGTATAAATAAACAATGCCTAGCAAGTAAACGAACTCGGAGAAAGCATGCAATGTTTGGTTCGAACGAGTTACAATGAGTTGAATAAGGGATAAGGCTTACATCGAATAGAAATTCAGGGCAATTGGAATCGATATCATGGTCGGAAAAGACTTAGAGGATTGTACGAGCGATTTGAGTTGAAACAAGTGAATTAGAAACTTGAGTTGAGATTGAATAATCTGATATGCGATCGGAGTAAGTGCAATTGGAAATAATGCAGCGAACGAATGAAAGCGTGCATGGAAAATTTGGATTTGAGTAGGATATCGCTCGATAGAGTTCGGTTTGAGTACGAATGCGATGATTTCAAATTTTGGGAGATTTTAGACCATAACAATGGTTGGAAGATAAGTATAGATTGATGCAAGTTAGTAAATTTATGGTTTTGATGGATCGAGATAAGCGGTAGCAGACTTGGTTTGGAGTTTGGAAGAACGATCTTGAAATCAAGTTCGGAAAGATAACATCCGAAATCTGTCCCAGTGAGAACGATTATTCTGCGGGAGCGCCGACGTGGTGATTTCACGTTCGGCAGGGATAATCGAACTCAAGGGAACATGTTCGGTAATTATTCCAAACGAACACGATGAATGGATACGTGTCAAATGGGATAGACTTTGAGTTTGGGATTTGAACTTAGTTATTTGAGGAATGCTAAGAGTAGACAAAGAAATGTTCAAAATGGTAATATTGAAGTTGGATATTTTGGCTTAGCGAATTTTGATTGCAGTAAGAACGGTTGTTGGAAGAACATGACTTGAGGGATCAATGTACAACTTGGGATAAAACGAAAATTGATGATGAGGTGTCTGTTCGTTCGAGGATAACCATAATGATTGACCTTCTTGTCTTGTGCGGGTATAACTTCTTATTCGCACATGCGTCACGTCCGGATTAGGACGATCATTCTGCGGGAGCGTTGGCGTGGTGATATCACGTCCGACGAGGATGATTGAACTAGCGGGAGACCGGAATGTGACAATTGAGGGATCATTCTGACTTGTGGTTTAATACGATAAGACAAGTTTTAGGATAAAATGAGTCTAAGGATTTTCTTGAGGAGTTAGTCTAGAAACGTGAAGTAAGAGATGTTGGATGTTTTCATGAACGGATACGTAGATTGTGCTGGACGACTTAGAGTTCATGATATACATCGATGATTTATAATGGAATTGTGGCTTAGTATTACAGGTGTAGAAAAGGATGGATTGGTGAATTCTATCAACGTGATGGAAGAGATAGTGTGTGCGAATCGATGGGTTAGCCCTGAAACATGGGCGTATCATGGGTTCAGTTGGACGAGCGTGTTGGTGTGATAGGATGAAATATACTCGATGTTTAGAAATCTGAGTGAAACGAGCTTGGGTAGAATACCCGTGTAAAGGAACAATGGTTTGACCTTAGGGTGTTTGGGGCGAGCGTTGTGCAACGCGGTTGCGCGATGAGTCGCAAACTTGAGTTGTACCTATGACTGTGTGAGCTGACCTAGTGGCTAGGCAGACGACCTTGTGCCTTGAGTTAAACTGGAGTGGCTGACTTCAGAGTATCGTTCGGGAAGAACGATAGAACTGGGGCAACGAGACTTAGAGTTAGAATTCGGAATTGGGAATATACACTAGCAACGTTCGTGTTGAAACAAACGTAATGCAAGATAGGACTCGGGTGATAATTGATTTGGATGGATAGGTTACGCGACGGTAAGGGATAAGACGATAGCTGGATCGAACAAGAGTTCGGTCATTCATATAGCAGGACGATCCGCATTTTGAAAGATTTTCACGAGTAGCTTGTCAGACTTAGCTGTCACTGAGCTTGGTTGAAATACACATATTTGGGGGACGCCTTGAATATGGGTACGATCCAGACTTAGCGATATGCATAACTCGGATGCAGCTGCAAAGGAAAATGTTCGGATTCGCATGGATGAGTATGGCAACTGAAATGATTTAGCCTCAACCTAAATTTTCATAGAGGAAAGATTGTATCGTTTCTCGTGCTACCGGGATAGTTCTGCGCTAGGGCGCAATACGAGACTGAGTTTGGGAATGCAATAGTTGTACGAATGAATCGTTCGGATAAAATGATTAAGCACTCGGGCGAACGGAATGAGTGAAACGAATAGGAAGTTAAGTTCGATTGAACCAAAAGACGTGAAGGATTAAAGGGTACCCCAGGTAGGCAATTTAGCTCTGCGCTAAGGCGCAATATAGACTGAGTCAGAAAACATAGGTGATTGGGTGCGATTTACTTAGCGAGATTGCACGGTGACTCAAAGAGAGTGATGCAAACGAGATTGGAAAATTAGCCCAATTTCAAACCTTTGGTTTAGGCGTAACGATGGGTTTCGATAGGCGACGTCAAGTAAACTGTCGAATGTGTTCGGATGCATTTGGTTCTTATGAGAGGTAATATAACAAGTTGGACAAGTCCACCCAATTGTGAGTTGTAAGTGCCCATTAAGTTATAGAATACCATGTGCTTGGGTATTATAGCCCTGCGCCAGGTGCAGTAGATTTTGAGTCGGGAGTGCAACGAGTGAGTTGAGTATAACTCGATAGCATTGAACGATAGAGTCGTTCGATGAGAATTGGCTAACGTTGGCGTAACGCATGGTGAGAAAATAAATGATTGTGGTATTAAGACAGTCCTTGGAAGTTAGGCAAGGTGTATAGAGTTGGGTTTAGAAGATGTGCGATAGTACGAGTTGCGCTCAGGAAGTCTCGAGGACGAGACTTGTTCTGAGTGGTGTATGATGTAACGACCCGCTCCGCTCAACCCGGAGGGCCGATTCAAATGGCACAAGTGTAGCTATTCAACCCGCCTTGCTCAAGCGAGATGGCTCGTTCGATGCAAAGGCTTTCATGTTGGGATCTTCAATGGAGTCAGACTTAGGCTATCAGAGGCGCGTCCGGAGTCTCGCTCGACCGATGCGATACATCGCTAAGGTGGGTGGCCCCGGTGAACCTGTCTCTACTTAGCTGCACACTAAGAAAATGAATGTTACATGCTAGTTTACAGGCGATAACCTTTGCATGCTAATAAAAGAGATGAACGCACATAGCCAAGGGGATAACCCCGCCTTATGATTGAGTAGAACTTGGAAATCTTACTTGCTATTTGCGTAGTCGGGATTGTTGAGTTGGAATGTAGTAATTTCCTTCATATATGCCATAAAGTAGTGTGAGTTCTTACTGAGGCGTTGCACCGCACGGAACATGACACATGATGGAGTAAAATCAGGTTGCATGCATAGACGAGGAAGGCTATCAAGTAGTCGTTCCAAGTCAGGAGATGGAAGGAAATGAATGTACTCGGGATATGCAGATCGCCGAGGCAGTCTCTAATCAGAGAGCTGCGTAAAGAAAAAAAGATCCGAGTGTAGTCCTCGGCAAAGATAGATCCGAGTGTAGTCCTCGGCAAGGATTGATCCGAGTGTAGTCCTCGGCTAGGATTGGAAGTTGGGGGAGTAGTTGCATGGTCACGGACAACTGGTTGCGCACCAGGTAGAGAGAGTCCTCGACACGATTGCTGAGGCATCCGAATCGTGTCGGCCCGAGAGGACGGAGTGCCAGTGTAGTCCTGGCGATACGCTAGCTGATGACTAGCGGGCGAGAGCGGGACATCCAGCAAGGCTTGCTACCGACCTGGTGGGCGCCGACTCGTTAGACGGCTAGGAGGCCCAGCAAGGCTAGCAACCGAGCTGGGAAGATAGCCGTCCATCGCAGATAATGTCCAATATGGCTAGCAGAGCCAGTGACCTTCATATAGATAAGTCATGTTTGCATAGCGGCTATCCGCACTGAGAAAAGGAGAAACAGGGAGGAGTGTGTTTGTACGACATTATGCATAATTAGAATGGATGCATGGTATCACACATAGTTCTAGTAAAATGGGCCTTATGAGGCAGAGGCACGGCATAACACTTGGGTTTTATAGTTGCTTCTTGTTAATTTGTAGATAATTGTTTATATTGCTGCATATGACAGGGAAGGCCGAATGGTAAGAAATGGTAAGGTGAACTCAATTATTCATGAATATGACACTCTTGAGCTGACACGGAGATTACTTTCTTTATATTGCCATGTAACTGATCCTAAGGCAAAATAATAGAAAGACAACGGAACTAGTCGGTGCATATAACTAATGAACGTGCTTGTTTTGTGGCGTGGGCGAGAGGCCTCCCCACCAGTGCATTCAATGTACTGATACCCAACCAGTCTGCATGCAGGGTGCAGGGGGAACTCGTACGGATTCGGAGATCGCTATCGCAATGAGGCGCCAGACCGCACTTGGCGTCTTGGAGCGTGGCGCACGGACCTGGAGCTCGCATATATGAGACATAATGTATGGGAACATCATCATCCAGATCGTTTGTATTGGTTCCAAGCCTAAGGGCATATTCAATGTAAGAGAGAGAGAGAGAGAGCATGAGCGATTTGTAATCTCGGCTTAGCGCCACTTGTAATCTTTACTTCATATCAATAAAGAGCTTGATTTGGATTCAATACTTGTGTTCATTTTATGTTTCCGCTATGACGACTCTGTGAACTAGTTATCAACGGCCGTTTCGGTATTTGCCTTGCGCGGGCGCAACCCCAGGCTCGCGCGGCATCGCGTCCCGATGGAAACGTACGTCCCGCGGGAGCGCTGGTTCGGTGATTCGTGCCTAGCGGGGACGACCGATTCCGGCGGGAGATCGGGGCGTGACAGGGACAACCAGAGTGGATGCATGTTGTGCATCTGTAGTATCAGAGAAAGAGAGAGAGAGAGAGAGAGAGAGAGAGAGACATAGAGCGCATGCTCCATCATTGGGTGAGACACAACGGCCTTTTAAATCCATGTCCTGCGGGTCTTCTGGTGCTGAGAACCCTTCTTGTTGGAAGGGGCTGCCACATAAGAAGTGGATGCATGATGTGTGGTCCCTGCGGCAGAGAGAGAGAGAGAGACGGGGAGCGCATGCTCCACAGTTGGGTGAGGCGCAACGGCCTTTGCAACCTACGTCCTGCGGGTCTTCTGGTGCCGAGCATCCTTAATGTTAGAAGGGGCTGCCGCATAAGCAGTGGACATATGATGTGTGGTCCCTGCGGCGGAGAGAGAGATGGGTAGTGCATGCTCCACAGTTGGGTGAGGCACATCGGCCTTTGAAACCTACGTCCTCCGGGTATTCTTAGGCTTTGCTAGCCTTCGAAAAGGACTAGCGCTTTCCTCCGAGAGCATCTCCTCAAAATCCTGCTGGTCGAAGCGGACCACCAGCATTCTTTGAGTTGATCCGACCTTGGCTGCATCGGATTGCATCATAACTTTCTCTTAAGAGGAGAAAGATGTCCCTAATAGAGTCACCATCTTGTTCGCCATTAAATGAGTTCTTGCAAACTTTGAATTTAAGAAACAAAAAATGAGTACAAAGAATCCTAAACAGAATTATCTAAGTACAATATTTTGATCTGAGGTATGATGATGGATAAAGAGTGCTATGACGGCTCCTTTACTCCATTGACAATCCGATGCAGGGTATGGAAGATTATGTTCTCTCTTTGGTCGTCTCGGTATGCTCTCTCTCTGTGTTGGACGACCCCTCTCTGTCTGTCCTCTTTTTGGGTATGCCACCTGGGTATATATAGTCATCCTTGGGCACGCATATGTTGGGCCACATGGATGCTAGAGGGTGCCACATGTGCCTACTTAATAGGGTACAGCTGTAAGTGTGAGTAGGCTAAGCTGCCACATGGGCACTTGTTGAGATTTTCCATTGCTGATGATCTAGGCAGTTCTTGTCCTTTGTGGGCACGACTTGGTCAGCTTGACACATAGTCCACACTTGGTTGGAGAGAATCACTCTTGTCGTAACAATAAGATTTGGTCTTCATGGAGTTCAAAACACATGTTGCCAGTGTCACAACCCGCACCCGGTATAGGGGCACGAGTAGTGAACAACTTCCAGCCTACGCTACATCATCGACGGTAGAACGATGCTTGGGTAAACTATTTATCTAGCAATAATGATCATCAAGATATATCATGCCACCAATAAAGTATAAATACTAAATCACAGATCTACAAGATGGAATATTCGCACGAATATGATATAAAGAACTGAAGAGTCAAATATAACTCACAAGACAAAATAATATCCAATGAGTCATCAAATATAATAAGAAATACTAATGTCAAATGCTGGAGACAAATCTAGTACAATAAACCTATATACTGAGCTACAGGTACTGGGTCATCTTTCTCAACCGGGTTGAGTCCCTCCTGAGCCAAAGTCTCTGATCTAAGACAACTACGTCATGAGGCCCGAAGTGAGTGGGATACCACTCCTCAGTATCATCTGGAAAAAAAAATATCTAGTCAGGAAAGGAACAAAGTACACATTTAATTGCAGTTCTAATAAATGATAAAAACTATGTAACAGTAAATAGAGTGAATATACAATATATAATATACAAATACAAGAGATATACAAACTAGAAATACTGGAATTAAATACAAGAAATGAGCAACATAAAAATGAGCAAGAAATACTACTACTACTATGTGAATGAGTACCAGCTTCAACATGTGATTGGCTTGGAAACTTGTACAAGGATTAAGGCCTGGTTAATCATATGTGCAGTGCATGATCAATACTCACAAGGACATGCACAAGGAGGGGTATGATCACATATCTACACTAACACTCTCTGCCCTGACTGGTATAGTGGATCCAACCATGGTACGTTATGACACAGGATTCACTGGGTAGGTGGCTAGTCTCCTCAAGAATCAATGTCTTTACATGCACAAGAAGAACGAGGAACAAGGCTTGCACAAGATACACCATAAATACCAAGGAATAATATCTCATGACGAGATTCAGATATACCAATTCGTGTAACCATCATGTCAAAAAATTAAGGATATCTACACTAAATACAAGAAATATAGGGGATATCATAAATGAAAAACTATCAGAGAATGTACTTGCCTGGAATCTGGTGAACAGTATCAAAGATGTCTGAAATGGTGCCTCGGAGACCTAAATATGAAATATTATATCAATACAAGATTTTGGAATAAATACAAGTTAAACTAGTCAATTCTAGGTCATAAAGTAATTTCTAGGTCAAAATAGTCAAACTAGGTCAACTCTAGGTCAAACTAGTCAAACTTGGTCAAACTAGCTATTTCTAGGTTGTATGAGTCCATCTCTAGGATATTGGGTCCATACACTATGTAACTAGGCTATACTAGCTATAGGATACTAGTACAATACTGTATTGTAAGATACGTAAAATAATATATAAGAAAGTACTAAAACAAATATAAAATATACTAGTATTCCTAGCTAACTAGTACTATGGGATACCTTAGCTTTGATCCAACTTGGTATCCCACTACCTAAACCCTATCTTGATAGCCAATATCAATATCTAGTGTTAACTACATCATCTAGACATTACCTTGCATAACACAAGGTAAAACTAACCTAGCTATCTAATACCTAAACATACCCAAATATATATATAACACTAACCTGTGCATCTAATAATATGTAACATCACTCATGTATATAACTAATATCTATAACTTAATGTACACTAACAGTCAATACATATATAACTAACACCAAGTTTATTAACAACCAAGTTCTCAACCTATTAACTAGATAAGGTATCTAACTCGATACTCAACTAACCATCAATATCTCACTAATACTCTAAAGTATTCCTCTATCCCATATTCATCATGTTGTTGCTACTACTATTGCATTGCTGGTGCTGCTGCCCCTATGCATGTAAACACCCAAAAAATTTCAGAATTTAAAAATAAATTTTCGAGAATTTTCTGTGATTTTTACTAATTAAAATAAATATTTTCTGATATTAAAATAATTTTTGTGATTTTATTAAATATTAAAATATTATGAAATAATATTTTTGGATGTAAAATAAATAATTAGACTTACTGTAATTTTTCTGGAATTTATTGGACCCCAGAACTATTTTTAAAGACCTAAAAATTAATGTTTTTATTAAACCCAAAATGAACCAGGTTAAAACCAATCTGAACCAACCCAAACCGGTTTACTATTAAACCAAACCAACCCAACCCAAACCCTAGCGGGTCGGGTCAGATCCATACCCGACCCGAAACATGCTAACCCGACCCGCTACCCTGCTACAGTAACCCCAATCCCCGATTGTAAGCGACGACTTTGCCTCCGCCGTAACCCCCGGCGCTCCGACTCCCCGTAACTGTCGGCCGTTACTCCCCTCCCCCACAGCCGTTCACCCCCAACCGAAACTGCCACCGCCTCTCCCTCTCCCCTCGCCCTATATAAAATCTCCCCCCGCTGCCACAGCCACCACCATCATCGCCCTCACCAAACATCTCCGGCCGCCTGTCCCCTGCTGTGACCCGAACTCCCCGGCCACCGCCACCCAAGACTTCGACGGCCATCCTCCGGTCGACCCCGACTCTGCCTCCGCCGTCCCCACAACTCCATGAGCTGGCAACCCTCACCATCATTTCTCCCCACGCCAACTACAGCCCGCAGCCACTTTCACCGCCATCACCGGCCACTACTTCACCGACGACTTCGCCACGAGCTACTGGCGAGCATAGTGCCGCCGACCCCACCGCCGACCAGAGAGCACAGAAGCCTTAATAGCACCACCGTACGCCGCGCCGTCACGTGCACACATTTCAGACGTTACCGAACCATTATTCCAGTGAGCGTTTCTCTCTCCTCTAAGCCTCATTTTTAGTTCTGTTGAATCGTGCGTGTAGACCGCGTGACCCTCTCGAACCCCGTGCAACTCGTTCGGGGTATCGCATCCTGTGTCGGTCGTAAACTGCGGCACAAAATCAGGAAAATAAACCCTTAATTTCTGAAAATCAAAAATTTTCCCGAACTCCCCAGTTCGCGACCTTTTGCGACCAACCTGTTAAATATTTTCAAAATTGGCTTGAACAATTATTTAGACTGTATAATCTAGTTTTAAAACCCTATTTTTGTGTAATTTATTAAGATATAGTTTGTAATATTTTTTAGGGTAAAAATGATAAAAAACTTGGTATTTAAATACCCTGATTTTCTCGGAACTGGGTGCACCCCGCTAAACGGGATGACTTGGTTACGTGCGAACTTTACCGAAAGGTGCGCGTCGTCGATGCGGATGTATAGAATTTCGCAGAAGTTGATTTGGATGTGCGTGCACATCGAAATCAACGCGTATCCGTCGACAACACCCCGTATCGACCCTGTTCTAAAACTCGTTGTAACTTCGTATGTGCTCATCATTTCGAACCGAAACTTGCGCCATTGGACTCGTAGCAATATGCTGGTCCTGTGACCCACGTTTGGTTCAATTCTGAGAACGTTGACAAAATCCCATATCGTGGGGCCCACGGCTCCACTTGACGGACGATTTTATGATCGGCTCATCTGAATCCAGTTCTGGATATTCTGTTGGGTTCGTATCGTCGTTCTGGACTTATAGACACTAAGTTTGACAAATTTGTAGAACATTGTCTCTGACACATTTTTTGGTGCGAAGTGGGCCACATGTGGACCCCATTTTGACCAGAAATTGTCACTTTTGTCACTGTGTCCAAATTGGACTTATGGACAGGCAATTCTAGCTATTTGATATTTTCTGAGCATGTTGGTAACATTTATTTCAGCAACCGGAGGAGTACCTGCAGATCCCGCTGATACCAGAGTAGTAGTTGGGGGACCAAATCCCAGGCAAGTGTACCTTGCCAATCTTGCAGTAATTGCTACATGTTATTCCCTTGATTTAAATTATATGATGTAATTATTCAACCTAGGACCGTGTGACATTACTTAACGTTCAAACAAGATTCGGGTGTCAATGCCGTACGCGGAGTTGTGTAACATCACTTAGAGATGGATTGCGAGACAATATACATTCTCGTGCTTGCATTATCAAGTATGTCATACCACATGACACTGATACTGTTCATGAGACAGAATCTTCCTGAGATATTTAAGGTGATTCTGTATAGGCTACAAGATTTGTGACATAGATTTTATATTCACATCTATCATTATGACTTGCTGCATTAGATATGATCTTGCGTGACATGGACATCAGACATCGTGGACATGAGACGTGTGATTAAATTGGGTGGGGAGAGACACACAGGCTACATGCTAATTTTATATATGGTGTCGTAGGCCCATTACATAGTAAACTACATAGTATAATCTCATCTTGCATATCACTTAGCTGGTTATATAGCTTACCCTATTGATTCATTTATTATTACACTGCATTTATTTGGCTTGAGTTATTCTTGTACCTTGTTATGTCCCCTGAGGACCTGGATCCGGATTATATCCTCAAGTTTAGCAGAGGAGATCTACCCCGAGGTGTATGGGACATGAGCAGTCATTGGAGCAGTACTAGATCCCGAGAACGAGGTGATTGGCGAGGATTTCTCCTGAGTATCTGCTTATTCTATACTCAGTCTTTGCTGTTGATATACTCTTTATTTCTTGTCTATTGATTGTTGTATCAGACTTATTATCGAGTTGTTCTCCGAGATATGTTTTATTGAGACTTGATGTTGATTTATATTTTATATTGATTGTATTCATTTTTGTGGATGAGATTACTATCATAGACCCTTATTGTTGTATTACAGCTTAAGTACACCCTGATGGGTCTATTAAATTGGGTTAGCCCATCGGTGTGTGCTGCTGGCCATTGCCACGTGTCTAGTCCCTCAATATTTTGGGACTGGGGCGTGACATAGTTTTTGTGGTGGCCCATACAGGTCAACGACTAAATTATTTTGGTTTCAACTTAGGGACCGAGCAAGCCTGCAATAAGGATAGGATAAGTTTTTAGGATCTCATCCACTTGATTGAATCGTTCTTGATCTCTATCGGATTCAAATTTTTTGACATGCATCCTGCCTTGATTCCTTTGTGCACCTCTTATAGTCTATTTTGGATGCAGAGTAATGGATCCACGAGCAACTGACGAGACTCTTGCAGGATCACCACGAGGTGCTGTGGTAACCAACGAAGATAAAGTAATACTAGTGGATGGAGGTCAATCAGCACACCAAAGCAGTCAAGCAAATCAGCATGCCTCGAGAATCCAGCAAGATGATATTCTGCCACAGTTTACTCCACCAATGCCCGTATTCCCACAAGGGCAGGCTATGGACGGGCAGCAGATATTTTAAATGATCAACGCAATAATGCAAGTTCAACATCAGATTCAACAAAAGAATTTGCGAAATAGTATAATGACCACACTGGAGCAGGCAAATCTACCAGCTCGACGGCCATCGACGGGCTCTATCACCGATTTTTGCCAGCTGAAGCCCCATACCTTTTCAAGCAAGGAGGAGCCCACTGAAGTTCATGAGTGGATCACAAACACTCAACATCAATTGGAAGCAGCTGAGCTTCCAAGAGAGCGTTGGATGACTGCCATCCGGATGCAGTTGACGGACAATGCACATCACTGGTGGCTATCTGAGGAGACACGGCTCGGACCAGACCGAGTCACTTGGGAAGAGTTCTTTAGACTCTTTTAGGAGATGTACATTCCAGCTATTGCTCGATTAGAACTTTGGGACAACTTTAATCGCCTCACTCAAGACAGTATGACAGTGGAAGAGTACAATGCGGAGTTCATCCGTCTGAGTCACTTTGCCCCTTCCCTGATCCAGACAGAAGAGGAGAAGGCTGAAAAGTTCTTCGATGGACTAAACTTTGAGCTATAGAGAATGATCAGATCCGTTGTACCTACTTCATACTCGGACATTCTTGCTGCAGCCCGACGCATGGAGCGCGTCACCAGGAGAGAATCTAGCCTAAAAAAGGCCATTTTTACCAGCACCAACCAGAGCATCACAAGAGGAGTCTGCAAAGCATCAACAGATAAATCCACCACCGAGAGCAGCACTAAGAGCCTCATTCCTTCCTACTTGTCACTACTGTGGCAAGGTAGGCCATTATGAGAGCGAGTGCAGACGCAAGTTGGGATTATGCTTGATTTGCGGATCCAACCAACATTTAGCCAAGGATTGTCCTGAGCATCGAGAGGGAGTGCTAATGCTAAATCGACAAACTTTACCAGCACCGAGGCCAGTCTATCCAGCATTGGGAGCACCACAGCCGAGAGTTGAAGGAGTCAGACCACCAGCTCCAGGAGGATATCAGCCAAGGCCACCTTTGGCACCATAAGCAGCACTCTTCCAGCAGGCCCAGCAGCAGCAGAGGAATCCACCACAAGGACGCGGACAAGCTTTTGCAATAACCATAGAGGACGCACAGACTCGTGGAGTAGCGAATATGCGTAAGATTTAAGTCAATCATAGATGTCTATTTCTAGTAATGTTTTAGCATGTGTTGTTAGTTCATGGCCTTATCCCTAAACCTAATATTTTGAAATGGTTAATAATTGCTATACTAGTTTTTCTAAGCTATAGATTTTCTTGCTCCGACCAGATTTTCTTCACTCTTGAGTTACCTAATTCCATTGTCTAGGAAAATGTTTTATTCCTTCCCTATGTGTTTTGCTTAACCCTTATCCTTCGATTTTTCCTTAATCAAGATTCTTTGTTTGTGTGTCGTACTTCGAACATATTTTGCAACCGTGTTATCTCTTCTGACCGGTTACATTTCGTTATTCTTTGATTGCGAGGACGCAATCCTCTTAAGGGGGTAGATTATAAACACCCAGATTTTTTCAGAATTTAAAAATAAATTTTCGAGAATTTTTTGTGATTTTTTACTAATTAAAATAAATGTTTTCTGGTATTAAAATAATTTTTATGATTTTATTAAATATTAAAATATTATAAAAATAATATTTTTGGATGTAAAATAAATAATTAGACTTACTATAATTTTCCTAGAATTTATTGGACCCCAGAACTATTTTTAAAGACCTAAAAATTAATGTTTTTATTAAACCCAAAATGAACCGTGTTAAACCCAATCTGAACCAACCCAAACTGATTTACTATTAAACCAAACCAACCCAAACCCTAGCGGGTCGGATCCATACCCGACCCAAAACCCGCTAACCCGACCCGCTACCCTACAACAGTAACCCCAATCCCCGATTGTAACCGACGACTCTGCCTCCGCCGTAACCCCTGGCACTCCGACTCCCCGTAAACGCCGGCCGTTACTCCCCTCCCCCACAGCCATTCACCCCCAACCGAAACCGCCACCGCCTCTCTCTCTCCCCTCGCCCTATATAAAATCCCCCCCGCTGCCACAACCACCACCATCATCGCCCTCACCAAACATCTTCGGTCGCCTGTCCCTCGCCGTGACCCGAACTCCCCAGCCACCACCACCCAAGACTTCCACGGCCATCCTCGGGTCGACCCCCGACTCTGCCTCCACCGTCCCCATAACTCCACGAGCCGGCAACCCTCACCGCCGTTTCTCCCCATACTGACTATAGCCCGCAGCCACCGTCACCGCCATCACCGGCCACTACTTCACCGACGACTTCGCCATGAGCTGTCGGCGAGCACAGTGTCGTCGACCCCGTCGCCTACCAGAGAGCACAGAAGCCTCAGTAGCACCACCGTGCGCCGCGCCGTCACGTGCGCGTATTTCAGACGTTATCGAGCCATTATTCCTGTGAGCATTTCTCTCTCCTCTCCGTCTCATTTTCAGTTCTGTCGAATCGTGCGTGTAGACCGCGTGACCCTCTCGAACCCCGTATAACTCGTTCGGGGTATCGCATCCTATGTCGGTCGCAAACTGCGACGCAAAATTAGGAAAATAAACTCCCAATTTCTGAAAATCAGAAATTTCCCCGAACTTCCCAGTTCACGACCGTTTTGCAACCAACCTGCTAAATATTTTCAAAATTGGCTTGAACAATTATTTAGACTATATAACCTAGTTTTAAAACCCTATTTTTGTGTAATTTATTGAGCTGTATTTTGTAATATTTTTAAGGGTGAAAATGACCAAAAACTTGGTATTTAAATACCCTAATTTTTCCGGAACTTGGTGCGTCCCGCTAAACGGGACGACTTGGTCGTGTGCTAACTTCATCAAAAGGTGCGCGCCGTCGATACAGACGTGTGGGATTTCGTAGAAGTTAATTTGGATGTGCATGCACACCGGAATCAACGCGTATCCGTCGACAATACCCTATATCGGCCCTGTTCTGAAACTCGTTATAACTTCGTGTGTGCTCGTCGTTTCGAAACAAAACTTGCGCCATCGGACTCGTAGCAATACGCTGGTCCTGTGACCCAAGTTTGGTTCGATTCTGAGAACTTTAACAAAATCCCGTATCGTGGGTCCCACGACTCTACTTGACGGGTAATTTTGTGATCGGCTCATCGGAATCCAGTTCTGGACATTTCGTTGGGTTCATATCATCGTTTTGGACTTGTAGACACTAAGTTTGACAAATTTGGAGAACACTGTCTCTGACATATTTTTCGGTGCAAAGTAGGCCACATGTGGACCCCGCTTTGACCAGAAACTATAACTTTTGCCCCTGTGTCCAAATTGGACTTATGGACAGACAATTCTAGCTTTTTGATATTTTTTGAGCATGTTGGTAACGTTTATTTCAGCAACCGGAGGAGTACCTGCAGATCCCGCTGATACCAGAGCAGTAGTTGGAGACCAAATACAGGGCAATTGTACCTTGCCAATCTTGCAGTAATTGCTACATGTTATTCCCTTGATTTAAATTATATGATGTAATTGTTCAACTTAAGACCGTGTGACATTACTTAACGTCCGAACAAGATTTGGGTGTCAAAGCCGTACGCGGAGTTGTGTAACGTCACCTAGAGATGGATAGCGAGATACTATACATTCTCGTGCTTGCATTATCAAGTACGTCATACCACAGGACACCTGACACTGTTCATGAGACAGAATCTTCTTGAGATATTCAAGGTGATTCTATATAGGCTACATGATTTGTGACATAGACTTTATATTCATAGCTATCATTATGACTTGCTGTATTAGATATGATCTTGCGTGACATGGACATGAGATATCGTGGACATGCGACGTGTGATTACATTGGGTAGAAAGAGACACACAGGCTACAGGCTAATTTTATATATGGTGCCGTAGGCCCATTACATAGTAAACTACATAGTATTACTACATAGTATAACTGCTACCGGCTTCCCGACACAGAGCTTGTAGTGGTCTCAGCCTGAGTTCTAGTGATGCTCTCATCTTGCATATCACTTAGTTGGTTATATAGCTTACCCTATTGATTCATTTATTATTATACTGCATTTATTTGGCTTGAGTTATTCTTGTACCTTGTTATGTCCCCTGAGGACCTGGATCCTGATTATGTCCCCAGGTTTAGCAGATGAGATCTACCCCGAGGTGTACAGGACAGGCGCAATCATTGGAGCAGTACCAGCACCCGAGGACGAGGTAATTACCGAGGATTTCTTCTGAGTATCTGCTTATTCTATACTCAGTCTTTGCTGTTGATATACTCTTTATTTCTTGTTTATTGACTGCTGTATTAGACTTATTATCGGGTTGTTCCCCGAAATATATTTTATTGAGACTTGATGTTGATTTATATTTCATATTGAATGTATTCATTTCTGTGGATGAGATTAGTATCATAGACCCTTATTGTTGTATTACAGCTTAAGTACACCATGATGGGTCTATTAAATTGGGTTAGCCCATCGGTGTATGCTGCTGGCCATTGCCACATGTCTAGTCCTTCGATATTTTGGGTGGGGAGTAACAATGCAGGATTGCTGCTGCTGCTGCTATTGCATTGTTGCAGCTGCCTGTATCAGCATTGTTGTTGCTGCTGCTATTGCATGCTGTTTGGCATAGCAGAACCCGACCACCATGCCCATGCTATGCACAGTTACTCTCTCGACCACCTACACTGTGCACACACCACAATATATAAAACTCCAAGCAACCCTCCCCTCTAACTGTGTAGTACACTATAATAGTGCACATACACAGTCAAGACAGTGAGCACACAAAATCAGTCCATAACTTATACCAAATCAGCCTACACATGCTTATACCCATCCAAAGCACTCCTAATACTTTGTATACTCTGATATAACAATATATCACCAATATATATATATATATATATATATATATATATATATATATATATATATATATATATATATATATATATATACCATATACAAACTAAAGTATATATATACAATATAAAATAAAGTCGGATAAAATATAACAAACACGTGGAGTGCATCGAACCCGTATAATACTCAATCTATGATACGCTTGCGATATGGTTCCACCACTCCACCAAACGTATCCCAAAAAACATGAGCAACTCTACAATCACAAATAGAAGTACTTACGAAGAGCTAGCTACTCATCACGTGCCCGTGACAAAATGTGACATGCTCAAACCCCCGTGTCGGAAAAAAACCCCCAAATTAACCCGTATCGTCAAATTATCGTGATACGGCCTACATGTATCCAATTGTGGACATGACACTAGTCTCACACAACCAAACACAAGTCAATTTGGCATAATTGACCTATTGACAAACATATGATATGTCAATATCGAAATTCCCCTAAAATTGGTACAAAACACACCATAACTTCTTCCATAGGCCTCCTATGAACCTAATTCCACTTTCTATGGGTACCCTTAGTACATGGAAGGGTTCCTAATGATTAAACTACATATTTAGAGTCTAATTAGAAAGAAAAAACTGAATTGTACCTATTGGGAGATGGATTCCTAATGCAAGTCTTCAAATGAGTGTCAAGAGCCTTCAACTTGTGCTCCTTCCTCCGCCTTGTATGTTACTACCACATCCTAAAAATAGGGATATTTTTGTCATTTTATATATTATAAGTATTGTGTATATTTATTTTAAATAATTGCATGATATGTGTATATATATATATATATATATATATATATTATATAGTGTTCATTAATGTATGAGTTAGTAGACTAGACCTAGATGCCCACTAGATGGAGCCCTGACCGAAATATAGTGTTATGGATTTAATTTATAATTTTTGGGATTAATTATTTTGGGTTATAATTAATTATTGTTATTTTATTTAATTGTTCCGCCTTACCGTTGCTTTGATATTTGGAGTGCTATCCTAGCTTTTGCCTTCCAACAAATTTTATAACATTGTCCTAGACATGTCCGCCTTCCATTCTGATATTTGTGTTACTCATAATTATGCTCTTTTATGCTTTATTTTAGTCACACAATATTTATCGCAGACGTTATTATTTAATTCCAAATAAATCCAACTTTGTATCGTTGTGCGCTCTAATCGAAATTGGGGACACAATCTTGACCCATTTTGTGCAACCCAAATTAGAGTAATATTCTATTCTGAGTCTTCTTCATTCATGACACTTGTGTTCCACCTAATTTTAGCCCCATGTACTTCTAATTTATTTTAGAACACCAATTGTATTAAATTTTAATTAAATAAAACCAAAACCCAACTTTGTGTAATTTTCTAATTATTGGGCACTTTTATGCAAAAGTGCATTAAGGTGTCCACCCCATTGGACGCAATACATGAAGAAACCTATTTCTCCTTCATGTGAATTTTTTCATAATTTTTGGGAGTGTGTAACTCAAAATCAACCTCCTTAAACCATGGCCCTCCAAACTTTGAACCCAATGGAATCCTAGCCTTTCATTTTGAATCCATTTGAATCCTAGCCCTTGAAATATATCAATGTCAAGCCCTTTTCCCAAGGATTTGACTAAGCCCTAATTCTAGTTCAACCCAATACGTCATACACATATATAAATAATCTTTTTCCCTTTTCTTTTATTTCCTTCAACCAAACCTATACACAGCCATTTCTCCCTGTTCACCATTCCTTTCCCCGACCCACTTAACCCGCCGGAGTCCCGACCCCCCTCGGCCGGAGACTCCTCCACACGACGACCAACCCACCGCCTCGCCATCTCCGCCTGGACCGGAGAAGACCCGCCTCTACACGACGCTGCAACCCGTCTCTCCTCGTCGACCGGATCACGACCACGAGCACCGCTGCCTCGTTCGCTGAGCCGCCTGCATCCCGACCTTGCTGACCGCCTGTCCCGACCGTTGAACCCGACTGCTACTCGACCGGAGCATCCCACTCGCCTACCTCGACGCGATGACCGCCTGCACTCGCTGAACCGGAGCCGCTGTCCATCGCCTGGACCCGTCGGAGTACGACTGAACGCCGGAGAAGCCCGCTGTCCCCGCCATTAACAGCCACCACAACCCCGCCATCGCCTGAAGCCCACCGTTCTTCGCCCAGCCATCGCCTGAAACCGACCGTGCACCCCGCTGAACTTCTCTTCCACCCGTCCTCCTCCTCGACACCACGGATCTCACCACCACCACCATTATCACCTCGACCTCCTTCCCTCAAGACCTACTCCGGCCACTGCTCTCAGCCACCACCACCGTCCAACAGCTCTCCCCCTCGCCGTTCACTTCCACCACTCCTCCTCGTCGAGCTCCAACTCCGGCAGCCCTGCCACGATCATATTCATCATCATCATCACCTCCATAATCATCATTATCACCTTCATCATCATCGTCATCATCACCATCATCATCGTCGTTATCGTCATCATTGCCGTCATCGTCGATCTCGTGCACGCGTACAAGTTTGAAATTAAACCCAATCTCGTATACGTATACGTATACGTATGCGTATGTGTATATCATTCAATTTGGTATATATATATATATATATATATATATATGATTAGTATGTATACATTTCTCAATTTGGTATATATAGATAAATAAATTAAGTAGGTGTATATATACTATGTGGTAATTAAATGCTATGCTAATTAGGACTATAATGTATATGTACATGCTGTATGACCCCTAGGTATAGCTGCGGATATTCCGTAGTTACACATGACCCTGTAACCCTGAGTATTGTGAGTTGACTGCCATATGTACACTGATGTACTGGCGAGACCCGTATCATTTTGACTGTCTATGTTGTACAGCAATTACAGACGAGACACCTGCGTAATTAGACGCACACTTGACCCTAGTTGACCAGTGTCATACCTAGCGTAACCCCTGAGTTCAGAGTATTTATGATTGTGTGTATGTTAGTGTAATGTCTGATGCAATATTGTATTATTTAATGATGTCTAAAGGACTGTTGGATTATTCAGACAAGACCTCGAAAATCGAACATTGTTATTGCCAGCAGCAGGACCCCAGGCGAGTACATTCTCTGACAGTTTTTATTATGTTGATTATCTCTATAATTCTAGTTGTATAGCGTACATGATTCTGACACTGTTGTTTACATGAGTTGGCATCATCGAGACCTGTCACGAGGAGTCATGATTGGGATTCATCGTGCTAGCTGGGGAAATGGGGAAATATTAGTAGCGTATATGATCATACCCAACTCTACTTGCATCATAGCTCACCCACACATCACGTCGGTACAGTCTGACCATTACATGCCTCATAGCCTGTTATGTATGATTAGCCTGACTATTGCTTGCATTATAGCTATCTGGATGGTTAGCCCTTACATGAATTATAGCTAATCATATGTAACAAGCCTGATCAGTCCCAAGCCGATCACATGATATGATAATGTTTCACACACTTAGCTAGATGTTCTTGACGTGTATCTCTAGTATATTGATCTAGCATCTCTACATGTTCTAGTTATTGTTCTAGCGTTTACTGATATTCCAGTTCATGGTTCTAGTATACACTTGTATTTCTGTTCATTGCTAGTGCACCATTGATGATGACATATGCTCCAGTATTTCTATTTCCAGTATCTCCTTATTCCAGTATTGTTTATTGCCAGTATTTATATCCATCTTGTATTTTTTTTTACACTGTATTATAGTTTTTGTCAATATACATGGAACTGCTGTTAGTGCTTGTACTTCGCTCCAATCCTGATTGGATATTTTTTCCAGACTGTGACATATAGGACTTATTTCCAGCATACTTGGAGATTTGGATGTTATTGATAGCAGGTTAGACTATTTATTATTGTTAGACTTGTCTTATATTTCGTTTATTTTCTTCGATATCGTATCGTGCTTTATTTTTCGTGATTGAGTATTCCATATTATATTGTGATATTTGCGTCTCCTTATGGAGTTAGATATTCATGTGAGATTGATTAGCTAGTATTGTGACCTAGACAGCGCTCTACCACCGATGCTGCGGCGTAGGCTGGACGTACCCACGCACTCGTGCCCAAATTCTGGGTACAGGTCGTGACATTGTAGATCCTTGCCTCCTCCTTGTTCCAATAGCCTCCAATGGTGAGTAGAGAAGGAATTGGGAGAGAATTTTGGTAGAAATTGGTGTAGGATGAAGGAATTTGGAAGAGAAAATTCTAGATCTAGAATTGAGATAAATGGATGAAGAGAGTCTCTCTCCTCTCCCCCCTATGGCCGGCTTGCCCCCTTCTCCAAGTCACTATAAAAAGTCTACAATACCCCTTGGGGCTTGTCATGAAGGAATTAATTAAGGAAGGAAGGCTCTAATCCAATTATTTTAATTAATTAAGTCATCCTACTAATGAATGGAATTGTTTATTGGGCTCAAATCTAACTAGAATTAATGTTGGTCCATAAGTCTATTATAATCTAGTTAGGTCCACTAACACAAGTCCAAATAAAAATATAGTATCTAACAATAAATAAATATACCATAAGCACATATTTAATTAATTATAAAATAACTAAAATACCCTTTCCTAGAAAATATGGTAGTGACAAATCTACCCCCCTTAAAATAATTTTCTAATCGAAATTCGAAGATGAAACTACCCCCAGAAAATAAAACAGAATCAAGAAAGAACACACCTCAAGGTAAAAACAAATATGGGTAACGATCTCGTATTTCATCCTCCCTCTCACAGGTAGACTTACCGAAGGGTGATGCCTCCATGTGACGCATACCAAAAGAATGATCTGGTTCCTCAGCACATTCTCTCTCCGATCTAGAATCAACTGGCTGCTCTGGATAACTAAGAGTAGGGTCTACCTCTATCTTCGAGTGATCCAATACGTGACTAGGATCCACCACATATCATCTCAAATGTGACACGTGAAACACGTTGTGCACTCCCTCCAATGCAAGTGGCAAGTCTAGTCTGTAAGCAACTGCACTGACCCTCTCAAGAATATTGAAGGGTCCGATGAATCACGGACTAAGCTTTCTGCCTCCACTGAAATGAATCGTGCATCGTGTTGGAGAAATCCTTAGAAACACCAGACCGCCAACCTAGAAAAAAAATACAACCTTAAGAACTTAATCTATAACAAACAACCAAAATTAACATAAAAAAATCTAAAACTATACCTCAAACTCCAAAGGTCTCCGGTGGCTATCGGTCCAATGCTGTTGTCTATCCTGCACCACTCGAAGTCTGTCTCTGATCAACTTAACCTTCTCGGCTGCATCCATAACCATCTCTGGTCCTAGTAAAGCTATCTCTCCAACATTGTCCCATGACAAGGGAGTACGACATCTCCGACCGTACAGAGCCTCAAATGGTGACATCTCTAGACTAGCCTGGTAGCTGTTGTTATAAGCAAAATCTACCAAATGGAGATGGTCCTCCCAAGATCCCCCGAAATCTAGTACACAGGTGTACAACATATCCTTGAGAGTCTGAATGGTCCTCTCTAACTGCCCATCTGTCTGGGGGTGATATGTTATACTGAACTCGAGCTGGGTGCCCAAACTCGCCTGTAAACTCCTACAGAAATGAGAAGTGAAACGACTATCCCGATCTGAGACTATGCTGACGGGAACCCCATGTATCCTAACGATCTGCCTCACATACATCTCTTCCAGCTTCTCCGTAGACAAACCCACCTTGAAAGGCAAAAAGTGGGCTGACTTGGTCAACCTGTCAACGATGACCCAAATCGCATCTTTTTCTCCTGGAGATCGTGGAATTTCGGACACAAAACCTATAGTAGTATTCTCCCACTTTCACTTTGGAATGGGTAATGGCTGAAGCAATCCACCTGGCCTCTGCCTCTCATCTTTCACCTACTGGCACACTAAGCATCTGGATACAAACTGTGTCATCTTTCTCTTCATGCCATACCACCACACACTCCCTCACATATCCTGATACATCTTGTTGGCACCTGGATGCATGTAATACTGAGAGCAATACACTTTTTGTAATACCTCCTCACGCAGCTCCCCACTAGGTACACATAATCTAGCACCGTGCCGCAAAGAACCATCCTTAGCAATGGTGAAATTATCCTCCAATCCTACTCTCACTTGAGCTCTGATGCTCCTCAGAGATACATCCTCATACTGGGTTGCCATGATCCTGTCCATCAACTCTGAGTGTATCTACAACCCCCACATCTGTATGGCAAAACCAGGGATTATTACCTCAATGCCCAAGCTTTCTAGATCCTCCAATAAATACCAGTCCTGCGTCAAAAATATAGCTACTAGATACCTGATCAAGGCATCGACAACTACATTAGCTTTCTCCGGATGATACTGTAAGGATATGTCAAAATCCTTTATCAGTTCCAACCATCGACGCTGCCTCATGTTCATCTCCTTCTGAGTGAAAATATACTTTAAGCTTTTGTGATCTGTGAAGATCTCCACATGCTCTCCTGTCATGCCCCGGCCCCGAGGGCCTCCCGACCACCGTTCCCCCGTGGCGGTCCGGGCATGAATCACCATGCCTCAGAACACCGAAAGAAAATCACCGTGCCTCGGCCCTCCCGCTGGGCGCGTATGGCCGTTTGGTACCGGGATATGATGTCGTACAAGCCTGGGTTACGCCCGCATAAGGCAATATCGTTAGAGTTTGGCTATCATCGCATCAATCGAGTAAGAAGCGGAGGGACATTGTTGCAATGCAATGCATTTAGCCAACTGAGTATTCGGGATAAATCGAGGGACTGGGTTCTCTATTTACAAAGGCATCGTTCCATACATTATGCCCCTTTATATGATAGCATGCTCGAGGCAATCAAAACCAGGATTCTGGGTCATGGGGATGAGGCACGCCTATCGCTCCCTCGGATGATCCAGTACCTGCAAGCAAGTAAACTGTTGGTGGGTCAGCACTTTTATAAGTACTGGTGAGAATAAACAACTGAAAAGAAGCAAGCATTCACTAAAACCAACACTAAGTAATCATGTTATAAAACATTATATTACTAGTGATCTTTCTAATTTTACCTATGTTCGTTTCATGCAGCATAGAATGGAGTCATATTACATTATTTTGGAAACATCTTTGAAAATAGAGTTTCATATTGGATATAAGCAAGCAAGCAAGATAAGCCGTTCATTCTGTTTCAGGGTGTGCGTAGCGTGTCTCGTGAGCTATACTCAAAGACTCTAGGGACAAATGCATATCTAGACATAAATGCACATCTAGGGGTGATCCTCTATCCAAGCCAACACAATGAACTATCTTATATGCAGTACGATCCCCGAGTATCTCATGATTGGCAGCGGTTGATCCGGCTAACCAATGACTCATTTATCTGATGCTATTGGCAGCCGTGACACATGGTTGCTTTTCACTATCTCTGTAGCAGCCATGACGCATGGTTGCTTTACACCAATAGCCATTGTTCGACCGATACGAATGCATGAAGCACTATCAAATAAACTCTAGGATGCAGACGAGACGAACCATCAGACGATATTTTATTGTTGCAGGGCAAGCCGCCTTATCTTTAAACATATTCAGGCACACGATATGGTTCTCTCAGAGCATAGGCGATAGTGGAACATGTTCATGCAAACACATACTTTTAGACAAGCATTTTAGGGTCTCTTAGTTAAGCAGACATGATCGTTTCAAAGACAAGCTAGGTGAGTTCATTTATTAGCATGCAAGGCAGGTTTTATCATTCTTTTTCAAGCAAACAAGCATTCAAAATACTCCGATTCATTATTAAGGTGTGCAAAAATTAGAGAACGAAGTTCTGCCCACTCACCTTGATATATAGTTCTGATGCGGAGCGGGGCACTACACTCTCCATACAAATAGTATTTCGACAACTTTAAGGCAAAGATGACTGCTTCCAACTCTAAATCGTGGGTAGGATAGTTCTTCTCATGAGAACGCAATTGCATAGATGCATAGGCAATCACTTTACCATTCTGCTGAAGAACACAACCTAGCCCTTTTCTCGATGCATCAATATAGATAGTAAAACCTCAGACCCTGATGGGAATGTCAAAATAGGAGCATACGTCAGCCTCGTATTCAATTCCTTAAAGGAAGCCTAGCACTCCTCTGTCCAAAAAAAACTCTGTGTCCTTCCTGGTGAGTCTAGTCATCGGCTCGACAATCCTTAAAAATCTTGCACAAACTTCATAGAGTAGCCTGCCAGACCCAAGAAACTCCTGATCTCTGCCACTGAACTCGGGGTCTTCCCAGACTCCACTACTGCGATCTTCTTTGGATTAACTAAAATTCTATCACCAGTCATAACATGTCCTAAGAACTACATCTTGTCCAGGAAGAACTCATACTTGAACAACTTTTCATACAACTTCTCTCTCCTCAGCACATCCAACACAATCTGCAGATGCTCCTCGTGCTCCTCTGGTGTCTTCGAGTATATAAGAATGTCATCGATGAATACTACCACGAACTTGTTAAGGTACTGGTGGAACACCTTGTTCATCAAATTTATAAATATCATCGGGGCATTAGTCAACCCAAACGGTATCACCATGAACTCATATTGGCCATACCGAGTCCTAAAAGTAGTCTTCGGAATGTTCTCCGGCTTCACTTTCACCTGGTGGTAGCCTGATCTCAATTCTATCTTGGAAAATACCTTGGCGCCACTCAACTGATCGAACAGGTCATCAATCAGTGGCAATAGGTATTTATCTTGATAGTGATATTATTTAATGCCCTGTAATCGATGCATATGTGCATCGATCCATCCTTCTTCGGTACAAACAATACCGGGGCTCCCCATGGTGAAAAACTGGATCTGATAAACCCCTTATCCTGTTGTTCATCCACTTGCTTCTTCAGCTCAACTAGCTCGTTGTTGTTCACTCTATAGACAAGATATAAAATTGGCTCTGCACCTAGCACCAAGTCTATAGAGAATTCCATAACTCAATCTGGCGACAATCCTGGCAACTCCTCAGGAAATACTGTAGAAGCATAAAAATACGCTAGGGAATTATATGCATAAAACCCTCAACATGCATGAAGCCCACGTAAAATAGAGCTCCAGCACCGTGTGGCATAAAAATATGACTTCAGAGCTACTGGCGTACAACGGAGCTTCAACGCTATATAGCGTAAAACAGAGACCCAAAACAACCTGCATAAGTCAGCATTTCCAGGCTATATTTTTGCGTAAAAAGGTTGCTACACCTCCCTCCGGCTATAATACGCTTGCTTTTAATGCGGCGTAAAGTTGTACGAGGAACTCTTCGTATTCCTCGAATGAACCTATCAGACAGAACAGTGAACCTGACTTCTGATAAAGAGTACTGCACGACGATCAAGAGGACGGCTGTAATAATAATTTTGTACAGAAGCCCAGACTGTCGTTTAGTGACGTATCCTTGATACAAGTCATTTTTACGTATTCAAAGAATACGCTACCTACTTTACACAGGCAAAAACGAGCTTTTACGCTCAACATGAGACAAAATTAGACGCCACATCTAAAGCTGTTCTACGTACAGAACTCGAGGCATATCTTTGCAGTTAATGCATGAGATGGGGGCAGATCTCTGCATTTAATGCACGAGATTTTATTCTATTTTAATGACTGGGAGAGCTAAAACTAGGGCTAATACGCTCATATCACCATCCTGGCATTTTACGCCAACCAGGCTATTTTCAATTATAGGAGCACGCCGTATGCTATCTCCTCGAAATACGCCGACCAGGCTATTTTCAACTATAGGAGCACGCTGTATGCTATCTTCTCGAAATATGCCAACTCAGGCTATATTTGCCAAGGTACGTAATAAGGCTACTTGGCCCAGAATACGCTCAAGACCTCAGTCAGCAAGGATAATTGGCTATCTTTACGCTGGTTACCTATTATGCAGCATCAAGCTTTACGCAAAATTTGGCTTTTACGCCAACAAGATAGCAACTTGGCTTTTACGCCAACAAGACAACTATTTGGCTTTTACGCCAACAAGTCAGTTATTTGGCTTTTATGCCAACCATCTCTACGCGAGAGACAGTTATCTATGTGACTTGCATGCCGTGATCTTCGAGAAGCAGTTATATGCGTTACCTCATAATGGGACACGCGTCACACGCGGATTCAGGAGATCATTCAGACGTGGGTAGCAATTATTATAACCGCCACGTAAAGAGTGCCACTCTCTTCACAATCTGGCTTCTACGCCGACTGGACGGTTACTGTGACTGAGCTCTATAAATAGAGACCTCCGGTCATAGGAATAAGGGATCGATCGGTCAGGAGAGGCAAGGTCGAAAAAGAAAGAGCAGAGAGCACTAACAGAGAGCGTTGATTGACAACCTTTGGCAAAGAGAGTTCAATCCCCCCTGTAATCTTTGAAGCTTCCTCTTCTTCTACAGCACTTCTTCGTCAATGTGTGGTCCAAGGGACAAAGTGATCGACTGCAGATCAGACTCCTATAGCAATTTTTCCCCAGAATTATTTTTATTGTACTTAACATCCTCGTATAGGATTAATTGTACTCTTTTTTTCTTGTTTGTAAACAAAGAAAGGATTTCGTATAAACCTAGTTTTATTTCTTTCGTTTATCATCAAACACAAGATGACGACTCTGCTGGGGACTACTTTCTTATTTGACGAGAAAGCCATTGCTCAACACGATGTTGTATCCGTCGGATCAACGAAGAAGACTTTGGTCGTCCAATTTGACCAATCTGCTTATGAAGACATGCTTCACGCAGGGGGTAGCTCTCATTTCCTCTCTGTCCAGGACAACAGGAAGCTACATAAATTTTGGATACCCCAGACATCCTCTACCCTTCCTGCAGGCTCTCTCTCTCGGATCAGCAAGGTTGTGACAACACAACCTACGCGCTCTGCGCGTAAAACTATGTCTTTCGTCTGTGATATGGCAGACAAAACTTCTGGCAATGTCTCAGTGCTAATCCAGAAGTCTAGAATGCGCCCTGCGCGTAAAATTTCATCTTCCATCTGTGACGTGGCAGACAAAGCTTCTGGCAATGCCTCAGTGCCAATCCAGAAGTCTAAAATGTGCCCTGCACATAAAATCTCGTCTCCCGTCTGTGACGTGGCAGACAAAGCTTCTGGCAATTCCTCAGTGCCAATCCAGAAGTCTAAAATGTGCCCTGCACATAAAATCTCGTCTCCCGTCTGTGACGTGGCAGACAAAACTTCTGGCAATGCCTCAGTGCCAATCCAGAAGTCTAGAACGCGCGCTGCGCGTAAGATCTCGTCTCCCGTCCGTGACGTCGCAGGCAAAAATTCTGACAATGCCTCAGCGCCAAATCAGAAATTTCAAATGCGCCTCGTGCATAAAAATACATCTCTCGTCTCTGACGAATTAGGTGGACCCTTGGATCACATCAAGGGAAAACGAGTGGCGAGTCTCCCTACCTCTAGGCTTATACGCTCACAAGAGAAGAAGTCGCCCACTCTTCAAATTACGCGTGACGCCAGAGGCCGTTTGAAGACTTTCCCTATTTTATGCGAGCTTGTGCAGAACTCTAAATTACGCCAGGATAAAATTGTTCGCGTAAAGAAGACCCGTTTCACGGGAAAATACACTCCTCAGATGGATGATGGATCGTACGCCACTCATATGGGTGAACTGCTGTATTCTTATGGCAGAGAGAGAGTTATGGTTCCCAATCTCCATGCCCCTACTGATGTAAAAAGGCATAATATGCCTTCTTCTTCTTCTTTTAATCCCCCTGATTTGCACAATTTCCTGATCCAGAAATGCAAAGACAAGGGATCTTCTGATATGTCTATTACACCCACTAGGGAGCATTGTTGTAATAGCCATAAAGTTGTAGTTAGCTACTGTTGTGCTAAGGCAAAACGGTCAGTTTTTGACTGGTTGAACTACTCTTTGCCCATACAGGAAGAAGAGCCAAAATTCACATCAGTAAACATGGCTTCGCATATTCCTAGAGGAAGGTCAAGTTCAAGACGTCATCCCTCTAGAACTCCAAGCCAAAAGAGATTTGACAGACTCCTTGAGAATATTGAAGCAGGTATCTTTCAAAACACCCGCTCGAGGTCGCGACAATCGGCTTCATATTCTTCTAATTCCGACACTGGGGGTCGCCAGCTTTCTGAATTTGATACTGAAAGTATAGACTCAATCTCTACAGAGATCTATACTAATCCCTCGGTGGCATCCAGAGAAATGGAAGTTTATGCCATTGGAGATGAACATGAAGAGGCTTCCCCATCAGGAAGTACGGAGCAACACATTGCTGTATTGGAAGCATCGCTTAAGGAGATGCATTCCATGATGGAGAGTATGTGCCAGATGATGGTGACTCAACATGCAGCTGCTATAGCTCAAACATCGGTTCCTCTAACTCAACTACGTGTGGGGGTAGACATGCTACCGTCCAACGCAAGCCAGGAGCCTACTCCAAATCAAGAGTCGACGGCTCCTCAACCTCTCAATCCAGAGAACGTATTACCTTCTGTTGGAGTTACAATACAACCGGTTTCTCACCTCTTTGCGGTTCCTTTTCCAACAGAAGATCCGATACAGGCAGTTCGGGAACTAAAAGCCCAATTTGATGTCCTGAAGCATAAGGATCAGCTCAAGAAGTTGGGAATCAACCAGCCTTACCCAGCTATCTGGGACGAAATCCCTTTCCCACCAAAATACAAACCACAGGCCATGGTTTTGTTTGAGGGAAAGACGTCACCAAGCCAGTACATGAACTACTTCAGCATGATGACGGTGTTGTTGCAGGGGAACGACGCCCTTCTCACTCGAGTGTTTAAGGGATGTCTGTCTGGAGTGGCCTACCAATGGTACCGTAGTCTAGCGGACAACTGCATTACTTCTTTTGAAGATTTCAAGACCCTATTCTTCGCTTGATTCTATGAGGGAGGGATAGACATGTCTATGTCTTCACTCATCGAAGTAAAGCAGAAGGAGAAAGAAAACATTCCTACTTTTATTGAACGTTTTCGTCAAGCTACTTTGCAGATGCCTCCTGGAGTTCCGGATTCAGATTTGGTAGACATTTGCCAGAAGAACCTTCTCCCACTGATCTCAGTGTTCATAGGACCATATCAGTTCCATGATTGGCCCTCGTTTATTATCTTAGTGGTAGCCGCTGAAGACAACAGTCGGAAAGCTCGGGACAACGGAATCATTATCTCTACCTCTGATAAAGGGAAGCGGTCATCCTCCAATAACGACCATACTCGTAGTTCCAAAGGAAAGGAAGCTCTGGCAATCAATACGTCCAGGCAACATACTCCGGTAACTACGCAGGCGAATCCTGGGACTTCCAAGCCTAAAGAAGAATATTCTTTCGATGACGATGACATTCCGAGCATATTCGATTGTCTAGTCAAAAGTGGCAAGCTTACTCTTCCCGAGGTAAAGCGCCCAAGTGAAGTCGGCAGTACCAATAACCCTAAGTACTATATTTTCCACCGGTACATACATCACCCCACAAAGGCATATTATGTACTAAAAAGGAAAATCTAGGAGTTGATCGACGCCAAGGCCATCACTCTGCGTAATAGCGAGAAGACGGTCACTGCCAACATGATCTCACTCCAGTTTGGCAATCTGCCCCCTCAAGAAGTCCCGGATGGTGTGGTGCCTATTCCACGGGCTATGATGAACATTGTTAATCTCCCTCCAACCAGGGGTCAAAATCATAACCTAGTACCCCTAACTACTCAGCGAGGGGAGATCATGTGGGTTCACCCTGATCTGGTGTCGAAAATTGAGGAAGAGACTCAAGCTGCTAAAGCTAAGTCTAAAAAGAACTCAAGATGTAAACTATGTCATATGGTTACAATATCCCCGACATTGGAAGAAGAGGCTTTGGCAACCGGAACCCGGTCAGGGAAAGTCTACCTCAAAGACTATGGAGGGAACCAGGAGGAAACAACGGCAGACACTGCAGCTGCCAAACATCCAGAACCTGAACCTGTTATGCCAGAAGCAGGTCCTTTCAAACCGACTTCGGTGGACAAGGGCAAGCAAAGAGAAGTTCGTTTTGATAAGCCTTTGAAGAATATCCAAAACAAGGGTTTAGAGAAACCATATAACTTCGATATCTTGGCTCAGTTGGCTAATACTCCGGCCAGATTGTCCATCTTTGAGTTACTCAGGCTATCCAAAGACACTCGTCAAGCCTTGAGTGAAGCATTGATGCAGGCAGATGTATGCTTGACTCAGCTCAAGTCCCCCGATAAAGAGCTTGTGGCATGTCCTCAATGCCATAGTGTGATGGAAGTGGTCCCTAACATCACTTTCACTCAAGAGGACATGTTGCTGAAACATAACAGACATGACATGCCGCTTTATTACACCAGATACGTCGGCTCCATGGAGGTATACCGGATTCACATAGATCCGGGATCGTCGATCAGCATAATCCCCCACAGTCTGCTAAGGCCATTGAGGATTCCTACAAGTGAATTGGCTTACACTACCACTACAATCGTGGGCTTCAATGCCAGGAAAAGCAAGTCGTTGGGGAAGATTCTTCTGAGGATCCAGATAGGTGACCTTAGATCATTGGCTACATGTTACATCATTGATTCAGAGGTATCATACAATATTCTGTTGGGCAGACCATGGATCCACGACCACAATATTTTTCCTTCAACTCTACATCAATGCTTCAAATATGTAGACGCTCAAGGAACAATGAAGACGAAATTCGCTAATATCAATCCTTTCATAGGGGTTGAATCTTACTACTCTGATGCCATGTTGTACACCCAGGACTACATGAAGGAGGTGTCTGGCAGGACAGAGGAGGAATCCCACCGGGAGCCGAGAGAACCATCTGCTGAGCAACCTTTGTCAATCCAGGTGAAAGGGCGGACTACCCGTCCGAAAGTCATGGAACCCATGACTATCCACTTGTACAAAACCAAATCGGGAGGAGGAAATGATCCCCTAGTGATCACTCTGAACCAGAAGACTCCACCTTTGGTCATTGACCTAAGGCGCAACAAGCAGCCGGCTGATGTAAATACAACTGGGAACGTGGTTTCTGAAGATAATAAAGATTCTCTTTTCCAGTATATTGATGCTCAATTTCCTAATCAGGAACCTTCCCCTCATAACGATATAGAACCTATAGCACAAAAATTCTTGGAAGCTATAGACTTCTATCATCCGTATGTGTGGAAAGTAGCGTCAACATCTAATGTCGTCACGATATATGGGCCCCATGAAGATTTTATCTTTATTGTTCCACCTACTCGCAACAATCAGCATCCGATAGTCTTCGGTCGAATGCGGAATAGGCCGATTATATAAGAAGATTCTCACGAGTCTGATGCTGGGAAAATGCAAGTCCACAGATATAGTCCACAAGCTTTGAAGATTATGCAAAGCATGGGTTATGACTTGAAGTTGGAGCCATGCCTCAACTATGGAAAAGGTAGACGAATGTCGTTGCATGGTGATCCCTACTGTCAACGAACTCGTTTCGGGTTAGGGTATACCACATCTCTTGCAACTTCGAACAATTCTGAGTCAAATAAGGAGATTATTTCCTCTTCTCAAGACGATTTGTCGTCCTCTGATTCAGATGATAAACTCAAACATGCATTATCAGTAAATACGGTGTTGACAGATTCCCTCGAAGTAGAGGAAGAAGAATCTGAACCGTTTGAAAATGAATCCTGGGCACAGCAAATGGATACACAATGGGAACTCCGGTTCAAACAAAGAGAACCACCCAGTGAAGATCAGGTTATCCAAGTCAATGTTGGGGATGAATTTTTACCAAAGCCGATATTTATCAGCAACCATCTCTCCGAAGAAGAAAAGGAAGAAATAATCCAGCTGATAAAAGAATATATCGACGTCTTTGCGTGGAATTATGAGGATATGCCAGGTCTTGATCCTGAAATGGCTACCCATAAACTCAATATATTGACCAATTCAAAGCCAGTAAAGCAACACCAACGCCGGTTCTGCCCGGATATGATGGATGCCATTGAAGCTGAAATCAAGAAATTAGTAGCCTGTGGGTTCATCCGGGAAGAACAATATCCTGATTGGGTCGCTAATGTTGTCCCAGTTATGAAGAAAAATAGGAAAGTTCGTATTTGCATCGACTTCCGAGATCTAAATGCGGCTTGCCCTAAGGATGAGTTTCCTCTTCCCATCACAGACGTCATGATCGACAATACGTGCAGTTTTGAGCGCATATCCTTCATGGACGGATTTTCGAAATATAATCAAATTAAGATGAATCCTGAAGATGAGAAGCATACTGCCTTTCGTACTCCATTTGGGATATATTGCTATACAGTTATGCCTTTTGGATTGAAGAATGCTGGGGCTACATACCAGCGAGCTATGAGTAACATATTCTATGAGCATCTACGCAAAACGGTAGAATGTTACGTAGACGATATCACTGTCAAAATCTATCTCAAGGAAAATCACATCCAAGACTTGAAGACAGTGTTCGAGTTGATGCGCAAACATCAACTCAAAATGAACCCTACAAAGTCCTTTCTTGGCGTATCCAGTGGCAAATTTTTGGGATTTGTCATCACCGCTAAAGGCATTCAAGTTGACCCTGATAAAGTAAAAGCTATCCTGGAAATACGATCGCCCCTTAATCTGAGAGAACTCAGGGGATTTCAAGGTCGTCTAGCTTACAGCAGGAGATTCATATCCAACCTCTCTGGAAGATGTCAACCTTTTTCTCGCCTGATGAAGAAAGGTGTGTCATTCGTTTGGGACGAAGCCTGTCAGCAAGAGTTTAATGATATCAAACGCTATCTTACTAATCCTCCAATTCTAGTGCCTTCCGTCATAGGAAGACCATTTTTGCTGTATGTTCGAGCAATGGATCATTCTTTAGGGTCTCTCCTCGCACAGAAGAACAATGAGGGTCATGAACAGGCTATCTACTATCTAACAAGGATGATGGTCGAAGCTGAACACCGGTATAACCCAGTGGAAAAAGAATGCTTGGCCTTAATGTTCACCATTCAGAAGATACGACATTATGTGACGGGCCAAACTATTCATGTCATCTCCAGAATCAATCCTCTTCGGGTATTGATGAATAAGCCGAGTGTTCTCAATTCCCGACTCGCGACTTGGGCGATGTTATTAACACCTTATGATATGGTGTACGTCCCTCAGAAGTCCATAAAAGGTCAAGCCTTGGCTGATTTCTTAGCTGCTCATCCAATTCCGAAAACCTCCAAACTATACGAGGACATTCCCGACGAAGTTGCAGAATGTAATTCTGCAATGGAAGGTGATACATGACAGCTATTCTTCGATGGTGCCTCTAGGACTGGTCCTAAGGGAAATATGGTTTCAGGAGTAGGAATTGTTCTGGTAACTCCTAACAAACTCGTCATCTATCGGGCATATTCTCTTAGCGAACCCTGCTCTAACAATGTGGCAGAGTATAATGCTCTACTAATCGGGCTTCAAGTTGTTAAAGAATTGGAGGTTGAATACCTGGAAGCTTTTGGTGATTCCCAGCTGATCGTCAATCAGGTCAGAGGAATATATGAAGTCCGCAATCCAGACCTCATTCCTTATCACCAAACAACGATCGAGATAGCCATGTCTTTTAAAGGATTCTTCTTAGAGCATGTTCCTCGATCTAAAAATTTGGAAGCTGATGCACTGGCCAGTCTAGCTGCAGATCTAGCTATTCCTATAAGAAGGCAAAATCGGTGATCCTTCTTAACAGAGATTTATTCTGTATGAAAAATAATTTTCACATAGAACGCAGCTACGCTATAAATGCAGTTCCTCCTAAAAGAGACTGGAGAAGCCCCTTTATAGACTTCGTGTCATACAGAATCTTGCCAGAAGATCCTAAAGAAGCAGTATCTATCAAAAGACGATCATTACGTTTATATTTTGATGCTTCTTCACAAAACCTATATCGTCGAACATATGATGGATTATTGTTACGGTGCCTCTCTGATGATGATGCAAAATGGGTTATCCGAGAAGCTCATGATGGAGTACGTGGAGCACATCAACCCGGTCCTAAGTTACAGGATCGTATCAGGAGGATGGGCTACTACTGGCCTACTATGATTGCAGATGCCGTGAACTATGCAAGACAATGCAAAGCCTGCCAGGTTCATGCAGATTTTATACATCAGCCTTCTGAGTATTTACATCCTACTATTGCATCATAGACCTTTGAAGCTTGGGGTATGGATATCATTGGTCCTATTCACCCTTCATCATCTAGAGGACATCGGTTCATACTGGCTATCACCGATTATTTCTCCAAATGGGCGGAGGCGATCCCTCTTGCTGAGGTAAAGACATCCAACGTGATCAGCTTTATCAAGTACCATATAATTTATCACTTTGGGATACCCCGAAGGATAATTCATGACAATGGGCCTCAATTCATCAGTCAAGCATTTCACCAATTTTGCGATAAAAATCGGATACAAAATATGGCCTCTACGGCACATAATCCTGCTGCTAATGGTTTAGCGGAAGCCTTCAACAAAACCATCATCAAACTCTTAAAGAAGTTCGTCTCTTCGAACAAAAGAGATTGGAATGAGAAGTTGGGAGAACGTCTGTGGGCATACCGCACAATGGTACGTGCACCAACAGGTTGTACCCTATTTTCATTGGTTTACGGGAGTGAAGCAGTTCTCCCCATTCCGCACAATGGTACGTGCACCAACAGGTTGTACCCTATTTTCATTGGTTTACGGGAGTGAAGCTGTTCTCCCCATTGAAGTTCAAATTCCATCACTCGGAATAGCAGTGGCTAATGAGTTGACTCAGGAAAATAATGATCACTTAAGGCTTCAAGAGCTAGAAGGATTAGACGAGAAACGCCTTCAAGCTCAACAGCGCATTGAGCTCTACCAGGCACGCATCTCCAGAGCTTTTAATCAAAAAATGAAGGAAAGAGTGTTCAAGGTTGGTGAGCTAGTCTTAGTTGTGAAGAGGCCAATGATCATTACGTACAAAAGTAAGGGTAAATTCTAGCCCAAATGGGAGGGCCCTTATATGATTGAAACGACGTTTTCAAATGGCTCTTACAGATTAGCCAAGCCTAATGGAGATCTGATAATGGATCCTATCAACGGCAAATTCCTGAAGAAGTACTACGCTTAATCTTTCTTGCTTAAACAGAGTATGATGAAGATCTAATTCTGACGATACTACATACAAAGACTGGTTGGATCATATTCTATCATGTTCTTATGACCTCTGAATAGATATGTTTAACTAATTTAGAACTTCAGAACCTATCACGTCCATATTACCTCTGATAGTGTTTTTGTATACTAATTTAGTTGGATCATATTCTATCATGTCCATATAACCTCTGAATAGATATATCCAGCTGAAACTTACTGAAAGTATATCACGTCCATATTACCTCTGATATCACTTTCATCCTAGCCTATTATTTATATTCTAAAATGATGGGTCTACAAAGTCAGAAGAAGTATATTTATTATCTCTGGGAATAGCAAATTACAGAAGAAGCAAAAAGGTACATCATTGGGGAGGAGCAGTTAAATCGCGAATCTGTCGCGCCAAAGCAGCCATCCTCTCATTCCTGGAGTTCAAAATGTTAGCACGAGCCCGTTCCAGCCTCGCCTTGTCATTGTTCAGGTGAGATAGTTCGGACCGAGCATCAATAGAACTTGCGTGGATGACACTCGCATGTGTCAAGTTCTGCTTAGCTGTCTTCACTTGGCCCTCAAAAGCATCACGAACTACCGATGTCTTGAGAAGCCTCTCCCTTGCCTGAGCGAGTTCAGCTTCTAATTCTTGAACCCTCGCTTCATTTCCCTCATACTCGTCCTGGCACTTAGCTAGCTGAGGAATAACCTCCACCAAGACAGCCTGCTCTTTATCCATCTCTTGCTGCTGTTCCCGGATGGATTTGTTCAGAGATTATATCTGCTGAGCAAATTCTGCAGTTAAGAAGTCATACTCAGCCTGAACCAGATCATCGATGCTGCCTCAGGATAGTTACAAATATTCGTTAATGGATTATTCTAAACCATTAATTATTTGCTCTAGCGCATCAGCTCTTTCAGCGTCATTGAAATTTCTAATCGGTGCTATAGTCAGCTGAGAGGACATCTTCAGAGCATCAAAGCCTAGGTTCTTCTCCAGCACCATGGATATCAGCTCTTTCAAAGTGCGGTAGAATATACTAGTGTATTGTTCAACTAGCATAGCATAGATCGGATGTACGCTGGGAGTGGCTACAATACCAGTAAATATCCCTTCTGGAATGACTGCAGAGGAGGTTGCCACAGTCGTTGCTTCAACGGATGGCGCGACAAAAGAAGCAACACCAGCAACGGTTGAAGTTGCTGGCATGCTCAACGAAGGAGGCACTGTCGAGATGGTAGGCTCATCCTCCTCTGATGTTATTTGAACTGCTATTGGTGGGATGACACCCGAGAATGTTGTGGATGAAAGGTCGACAGCTTTAAAGCATGCTTCTTCGACGTCGGGCATCGCCGTTTCATTAGCAGGATCCACAACAAAGTCAGAAGTTGCGTCAACTCTGCCCTCCCCAAAGATGTCTTCGCCTAAAAAGAAGACAAGAGAAAGTTAATATCAATTTGATGTTAATTTTCCTGAAAAAAGCATAAAAACAACATTTACCCATGGCTGATGGTAGGTATATTGCGTCTGTAGCCTGTACAGCTAAATTATTTCTTAATGATGTTAAGCAAGCTGTCATACCTGGAGAAGAGGGTGCACCAACTGACGCAAGGGAGTAGTCATCCCATTCATCACCCATATCTACCCGAGGCTCATCGGGTGGAATTTTGCTGGAAATACTTACAGACGAATGAGGGACTAGACCCATTATTTGTCTGGATAAAGGTATATTGAACCTTATTATGCTCGTCCTCGAAGGCGATCTCGAAACACTACCAGTAACAGTGGTAGCAGCAGCAATCGCGGGCAAGGAATCTCCAGCACTGTCAGCTGGGACTGTAGAGGTTCCCTCTCTAAAAGGCGAAGGACCCCTGATCAAAGAATCACCCCCAACAGGGGAAAGAATGGACTCACTCCTAGAAGCCCTCTTGGTGGAAGTCTTTTTAGGACCTCCAGTAACCTGCTTTTTCTTGCGGGGGGAAGGCTCTTTTTGAGTAGAAGCCTTCCGTTTATGAGGAATGACGAGAGGCTCTACTAGCGGAGCTATTACGCCTCTCGGTAAAATCACCAAATAGTTATCTGCACCGGTGGTTTCGTCACCTTCATCAGAGGAGACAGACGGTATCTTCTCTCTTCCAACGGACCTATGAGATGGCATTCTGAAACTTCTATGTATATCGAAATCACGATGGAAGGTATTGATAGACACATAAAATTGCGCATACGAATGAAGAATACGCAACTCCATGGAGAGAGAAGTCGCGGGCACAGTAAAGGTTGCTGCAGTACAACCCATGATGAAATACCGCCACCCTCTAGCTCCATCAATGAGTCCACCTTTGAACTTGAAGCTGGTGATAGGATTCCCCACGTGCAACTGGTCGTACCCAAATTGCCTGGCGAACCGACTTGGCAGATAAGGCTCCAAGTAGCAGTGGTACTCACTTCTATATAGCAGATAGGAAGGTCTAATGCAGACCAACCAGTAAAAAGCTTCAGGAGAGAGAATAGTCTTCCCCTGACTTGCATCCTGAAGCTTATTCCCCTGTTGGTTGATATATATGCAGGGGACGGTGTAGAAGAGCTTCCAACTATGGGAAAAATTGAGGGCTAGTCGACAATCAATGACGCTAACCACATTCCAAGAAGAATTCCTGTAATTCAACAGGAAGTTATTGCCCGAACCACTGGAGGATCCGGGAGACATTACTTTGGTGTTGTGAAGGATCAACCATCCCATCAGATATAGGAATAGTAGTTCCACTCTGGGATATGCTTCACGCTGTGTATCATCAGCCAGCAGCCCATCAGTAATGGCTCTCAGGCCAGCTTGTATCCTGCATACCATGGCAGAAAGAAGGCCCAATTTGGCTCCAAATACCAAACGTAATGCGGGCCATAAGATATTGCGATGAATGCGATCCGCATATGCGATGCCAGGCACTACCCATCGACGTAGCCAGATAGAGAGGAAGCCAACCAGTTGAGCTTCCCTTGACAGAGGCTTGCGATAATGCCTCATATAACTGTAGGCTTTAGTGCCTGCAGGATAACCCCCTATCTCCTCATCAAGAACATAATCTGAAGCCCCCGCATCTTCGATGAGATCATCGACTGTGTTGGCACTAAGCATGCTCAAAAGGTTCAAAGGCTTATCCTTGCTATCTACAACCTTGTCAGGCTTGGCATTTTTGGCCTGATGAAAGAAGAGGTAGGATGCCCATTTGTTGGTATGGGCTAAATCAGAGGGCTCTCCGTAGAAGGTGGTGCATGCAAGATAGTGGCTCATCAACTCTTGATACACTGCCACTGCCCGAGTGCTTGTGTCCTTAGCTCCCTATTTATGGGAATATACTCTTCATAAGGAGTGTCTCCCATTGGCAGCCTTGAGATTTCTGCCATCTCATGAAGGGCCAGTCCCAACTCACCTATCGGAGTGGCAAAAGTCCCAGTGAGCGAGTTATACCGCTCCATCAAAGCTAAGAACAAGTTGGGGTTGAGAGGCAGCCCAACACTAGTAGCGCTCACAGCTGCGAACAAGCCAATACTCTCCAACTCCGTCTGGAAGTGCTTCAGGGCCCAGGCAGTTAAACTGAAGATTCCCAAGGCTAAGCCACCCACTAGTGCGAGGGTTAACCTTGGGGTACACTCCTCCATGCCCCATGAAGTCATTAGAGAAAGTCGATATTTGACGCGGCTGGATCAGTGAAGTGTCTTCACTCGGGACGCTGCCCGGCAATAGCCCTCTGAAGGGCATGACAGGACCTGAGGGACTGCTTACAAAGGCCCCCCCGGTTTAACCCTTTCCTATAAAAGATCTTCCCCGGCTGGCCGTAAAGATCAGGAGTCAGAGTCCATGACATCTTCCTAGGATGCGTGGCATGGAAGAACGCAGAGATAGGGTAATCTCTGAGCATCTTTGGCAGATACATAATTATGCCCTCAGCGGAAAATACCCAATCTTCCTTCTTGGGCTTGGTCTGGGACTGCTTATCAATGATGTCCCCGAATAGGAAAGCTGGTTTCCTATACTCAGTCCCATCTATGTATGTCAGGGGCTCCCCACTGATCATACTCAGCAACATCCGTTCTCCCTGGGCTGAGATCAGGGTTCCTCTTTCTTGAGGATACTTGTCTCCAGAGATGGGGAATGTCACATGTGACAAGTCCTTCAGATAATTGGAATTCAGCATCCCAGCAGCAGAGCCCATCACTTCAGCCAAAGGAGGGATCTGTAGGTCCACTGCAAAATATAAGAAAATAAGTCAGTTTTTACGCTAGATGCAACACTCTTGCAGTATATGCCAAAGCTTAACAGTCTGAGCTTTTATGCCAGACTGCAAAAACTTGAGTCTTACGCTGGAATCTATTTCCAGTACGTAAAACTCAAGGTTGGCAGTAGACGTCAAAGTCTAACAGTCTGAGCTTTTTATGCCAGACTGCCAAAATTTGAGTTTTTACGCTGGAATTTATGCCAGCACGTAAAACTCAAAATCTGCAGTATACGCCAAATTTTGACAGTCTGAGTTTTTACACCAGACTACAAAAGATGGAGTTTTACGCTGACACATTAGAAAAATAGGCGTAATGATAAAACATCTCTGTGCATCATCTTCCCCGAAGAGACTCTTAGCACAAAAGATGACCTTGCGCATACACATACAACGTGTGCGAATGGTTTTATTCCTCTCGAAGTCTTTACCTGTAATGTCCGGTGCGCAGCTCGACGGTGGAGTACTGCGTTCAGATCGGGGCTCGCTCAGCCTAATGGGGGTTGCTCGTGCTTGAGCAGAGGAGCAAGATGAGGAAGCAGCTTTCTTTCCCTTAGCAGTGGAAGCCTGTTTCGGTGCCATGGCGAAGCTCAAAGTTCTCAGAAAAAAGACGAAGACGAAGAGTTCTCAAAGAGACGAAGGGTTTTTGCAGAAACAGATGAAGGGTTTTTCTCTTAAGACCTTGGGCTATTTATAGAGTTCAGATAACTCTTCGAATCCCTAACCAAATCCGATATTTAATAGTCGGTTATGATTGGGGACCACGTCAGCCTATCATTTGAAAAAGAAGACGGACAGTCATACTGCGTAACGGATTCAGATTTTACGCTCAGAAGCTACAAATCTACGATTTTATGCTCAGAGGCTACAAATCTACGATTTTTACGCTCAGGAGCTTTTACGCTCAGAAGCTACAAATCTACGATTTTATGCTCAGAAGCTATAAATCTACGGTTTTACGCACAGAAATTATAAATCTATGATTCTACGCTCAGAAGCTACAAACAGCCAATTACAAGGGTTTATGCGGAAAATACTCCTTTTTGGCTACAAAATATTCCAAGTGCCTGAAACACACAGATGTCAGCATTGAAGATGACTCTTCTTCTTGGGCCTTGGAAGTTCATTCGAAGTCTAGCCAGAATCCTTTACATCTAAGCTCAAGTATGGCCTGTTCGGCAGGCATTTCTTGCCCTGTTTCGAGAAACTTTCGGGAAGCCATTCTTGGATATGATGTTCTGAATAGAAATTCTTTGTATCAGAGAAGTGACAGTTCAGAATTCTATACGACTCCTCATCCAAAAACAGCATGACAGTTGGATCTTCAAGACAAACTTAATGCTAAAAAGCTTTTTACGCATCTACCGTTACGCGTAAAAGTTGGGACGTGACCGGATAAGCGTTTATCAGAGTCAACATAAAATTACTCAGACATGTTGAAGCTGCACATTATCAGACTTCCTCACAGCAAATATGGAAAATCAGCTATGCGTAAAAGAAGATAAGTCTATTAATCATGATTACATATGATGGAAATCCAGGTTACAAAGGATTTTTTATTTTCATGATTACATATGATGGAAATTCTTTTTCTACAAAGGGTTTCTCATTCTCATTTAAGATCACGCTGAGAATATGTTGTGTCAGGTTCTCATATTGGTGGAGATCTTTTTTCTTCTTCTATGGCACTTCATTGGCTTCTGCGGCCGATGAACAAGAAAATGGTCAATGGCGGGAGGATACTGTCACGACCCGCACCCGGTTTAGGGGCACGAGTGCGTGGGTACGTCCAGCCTACGCCGCAGCATCGGTGGTAGAACGCTGTCTAGGTCAAGTGCTATCTAGATAATCTCACACTAGTATCCAACTCCATAAGGAGACACGGATAACACTAAAATAATCTAGAAATACTCAATCACAACTACAGCACGATAGGAAATGAAGAAATAAAAGAATACAGCACAAGTCTAATGATAACATAACATACCTGCAATCCTTAACTTCCAATCCCCAAGTGTCAGAAACCAGTCTACTAATGTCACAGTCTGGAAAAATATTTTCCAGTCAGGAAGGAGCAAAGTACATCTCTAAATAGCAGTTCTATATAAATGACATAAACTATGTAGCAGTTCTAGATGGAAACATACCAGATGCATGTATAAGTACGGGAGATGTACAATGAGAGAAGTACTGGAAATACTGTAAGTAAATGCAGGAAAAGAAACAATATGTCCATGAGCAAGAATTCAATGACTAAGTGTGTGAGTACTAGCTTTAACATGTGATCGGCTTGGGATCTTGATCAGGCTGGTTACATGTGATTAGCTATGGTTCATATAAAGTCAGGCTAACCGTGGGTTAGCTATGGTTCATATAAAGTCAGGCTAACCGTGGGTTAGCTATGGTGCATGTAGAGATCAGGCTAATCACACGTAACAGCTATGGTTCATATAAGTGGTCAGGCCGCACCCGACGTGAGATGTGGGGTGAGCTATGGTGCATATAAAGTTGGGTATGATCACATATCTATACTAACGTACTCCCCAACCCCCGACTGGTATAGTAGATCCAATCATGGTACGCTATGGCACAGGATTCCCTAGGAAGGTAGCAAATCTCCCCGGGAATTAGTGTCTGTACATGCACAAGATATCAAGGAAACAAGTCTCGTACAAGCTACACCATGAATAAGGAATAACATCTCATGACGAGATCCGTGTATACCAATCCGTGTAACCAACGTGTCAAGAACATGTATATTTACACTAGATACAGTGAACATAGGAGATATCATAAATTAGAAACTAATCAGAGAATGTACTTGCCTTGGGTCCTTAGCTGGTAAAACCAATGTCCTGTCCCAGAGTACCGTCTGGAGGAACCAACAGTCCTAGAAAATATTTCAATACAACATTGGCATCAGATGTTACACTAACACATCCCAAATATATGAACTCAGGGCTCTATCAGGTATGGCACTAGTCAACTAGGGTCACCTAGTAATTTACCAATTTATCATATTATCAATAAATAATTTAATACATATATATATATAGTTATTCCAAAGTATACAGAATAGGTATAACTGTATGTACATAAGTGGAAATATATATTTTATTTATGAAAAATATACATCACCCATTATTTAAGAATATATACATTTATACATTTATATACACTAAATAAAAATATACTCATACCCTATATGTACACAAGTATATATGTATATACCAGATATACGTTTTTATACCAAATACGTTCTTATTAACCATATACCCTACAAATATGTACACACATATATATATTTGTACCAAAATAATAGTTATACTATATACAGGTAATTATACCAAAAATATACATACATACATACATATATATATATATATATATATAAGTATATATATACCAAAGTAATTATATACATACACTAAATATATATATACATAGATACCCAATTAATTACATATACTAGAATACGTATTCACATATATAAATCATTTTGAAATTATTTTGAACAAAATTACAAATAGAAGTTTATTTATAAAAATCTAGAATTTATGTAAAAGCCATCATATATTTCATTTATAGTAAAATTGGTCTCTAGCCCAAATAAACAAATTTTTGATCTTATTTATTTATTATTGAAACTATATTTTTAATTAATAATATAAACCCCAAAATGATTACATTTGCATAATCAGAAACCCTTATATATATACATAACTAAATAATTAAAACTAACAATTAATTATCAATTAACTGATTAATTTAACTAAACTGGTTAATTAAACTAACTACTGATTATATAACTAAACTAATTAAAAATTTAACTAATGATTAATAACTAACTAACTATTACTTATTACTAATTAATCTATTATATTTATTTACTAAATTAATTACAAATTAACTAACTAATTTTATAAATTAATTAAACTAATTATCAATTAATTGAACTAATTATTAATTAACTAAACTAATTAATATATCACTAATTATATAAAATAACTAATTATATAATATAAACCAATTATATTATAACTAATTTATATAAATAACTAATTTATATATAATAAACTAATTTACATATAATAAACTAATTTACATCTAATAAACAATTTTACATCTAATAAACTAATTTACATCTAACCTAACTCACAGGGTCGATGAAAGGGAAATGAAGAGGAAAGGGGCGGGGACTCACCGGAGTTTCTGTCGCCGGCGCGGTGTCTCGGCACGAGGCGGTGGCGGTGGTCGACACCGAGGCGGCGGCGTGGAGCTCGAGGCGGCAGCGGTCTCGAGGAGGCGGCTCGACGCTCGAGGACTCCGGGCGGCGGCTTGCTGGACTTGGCGGCGTCGACTCAGCGGCGGCGGCGGCTTCGTGGAGACGTCGGCGGAGATCGACGACGAACCAGCGGCGGCGTGGGACTCGAGACGGCCGCGGCTGCGTCTGGTCGGCTTCAGCGGCGGAGATCTCGGCGGATCTGGGCGGCCACGGCGATCGCCGGAGTTAGGTTAGGGTTAGGTTTAGGGTTCTGTCGTGTGTCCGGGGGTCTGGGTTACGTGTCCGGCTGGACACGACGGTGGTGGAATGTGGACGTGTCCGGTGCAGGACACGATGGGTGCTTTACTGTGGACGTGTCCGGGTTTGCCGGACACGGAGATGCTGTGTACAGCGGTGGATGCGGAGGTGGTGTGTCCGGGTGTGTCGGACACGGAAAAGCTGGTTGTAAACTGTAAATCTGGACACAGGAAATGAAATGGATACGATGTGACACCCGGGGTCGGACCCGAGGCCATCACGGCTGACACGGATGCTGGACACACGGACACGAGCACACAAAGTGGTGGTGATGGCTTGTTGGCTTGGGAATTGTGGAGGCTAGCTAATAATTAGGAGATTAGGGTTTCTAGGGAGATGTGAAAATGAGAACTTAAATAGGGAGAAGGGTGTGGGATAAAGGGTTGCGGGTTGGCCCAATGATGAATGGCCCAGAATTAAATATAAAGGGGCTTTTCATGTGGGAAGAATGGGGCGTGAATGGGAGACGGAAAACGATAAATTAAATAGAAAAGAAATTTAAGAAAAAATGTTTTTAAGAAGCTTTTGATTAGCTACTAATTAACTCATTTTTCAAAATATTAAGAAGTATGTAATTCATTTATTTACTATCCCAATAAAAATCTATTTTATTTTATCAACTAGTCTTTTAAATAACTATTTAGTCAAAACAATAATTTCATGACTCAAGCCAATAAATATTTGAAACTAGAAATATATATTATTATTTATTTATTTATTTTGTAATACATCGTCATTTAGGAAAAATGATTTTATAAAGATTTTTAAATTACCTTCTAAAATTAGACATCGTTCAAAATCAAATAAAAATTTTCAAGGAGAAATATTTTATAAAACTTGATATTTTAAAATAAATAAAAATCTAATTATTTTGGAAATTGGAATCAGAGGTTACAAGTCTATCCACCTTAGAAAAATTTCGTCCTCGAAATTTTAGGGATGACTAGGATAGAAAAAAATTGTTGTTCATAATGATGAATATGTCATTGAAGAAATATTTCTATAAGGAAAATATTTACCAAACAGAAGGAAACATGAAGAAAAAGAAAATATGGTTTAAGACAGGAATAACTTGAAGGAATCATGGCTCGGCTTTGAATCCTCTAGAAGGTTAGGTGTTGGAAAGTAGACACGATCACTGAAAACAGATAATTTGAATAATGCACGTTACCTTTTCAAAGTAACTAAACCAAGGAAGACCCAGTATAATGAATGATATAGACATGAAAGTTATAGATAATTCGAAAGATACGGCCGACAATTTGATTTAAGAAACTTAATACATCTTTCAGGATGTAATCAAGAGACATCTAATTGCCTTTCTTGATTTCTAGGAAAAAAGTCTTCACTACCATCTGAAAATAATCCTTCCTTTTTATCCTCGTTCATTTTACTTTTCTCAATCTTGTGATTCATCATTAACTAATATTTATAAAAGTTCAAATTCCACAAACTTTATTGGATTAGATCTTCGAATTTCTGAATCAAAATTTATTACATGTCCAAAATCCTTATCATCAAATTCGAGTTGTTTATCTTAACGTCAACTATACCTCGATTATTTTCTTCGATTTCAAATGTTACTGTCATGGTCAAGATTTTAATTTAAATCACAACCTCAATATACCATGATCTTACCTTACGACCTTCAATTATATGATCCCATAATCAATTATATTCTAATATTCTTTACCATGAGCTTCATTACATTCCATATTTCTCTACCCGTATGTATAATGTTTCCGAATTTGAAAAAATTCATCCTCTGAATTTATTATCCCAATGTAAAATATTTACTACTGAAGTCCTTAATATTTTAATTGAATTACAGTCGTATCATAATCTCCTCAATTTTGAGTAAATAACTAAATACAAAATTTACTATCCAATCCTTTTAATTGAAATTCAATCAATGCATATTTATAAAACTAAAAAATCTGCATCCCAAATTTAACTTTAAACACTCATCAATCATCTAACTCAAATTCAATTGATGCTTATTCCAATCTAACTCCTCCTCCCAAGAATTCAATTTGACACTATTCCTCTTGCGATTTTATTTCCTGCTTTTCTCTTCTTCTTTTTTTCTTTTTTTTTTTCCTCAAATACTCAACGATGCGATGCTTCCAGTATCTTCAATGCAACATTCATACTATATAAAAATTTCTATCTTGCAATCAAATAGATGAAAATGATAATCTCTCAAATTTCTCAAATTTTTAATAATCAATTCCATCAGATCAAGACCTCCTTAAAATTAATAAATCCTCAAATTTTTGGCTCTGTGAATTTATTAATTCTCCTTTCAAGTCAATATTTATCCTCGAGTTTCAATCATCCCCAATCTTCGTAGAATTAATGATCTGTCAATTCTTTTATTAACGCCTTAACTCTTTATTTAAATTAATGCTTATCCACAAATTTAATCTTCTTGTCTCTTTTGGTCAGTCATAACCTCGTCATAGATCTCTGCTATGGTCAAAACCCAATGATCAAGGTTTAAGAAAACTCTACCTACAGCCATGCAATTTAAGAAAATATAGGTCATGTGTCTTTTGTCATGGTATTTCAGTCTCTGTTAGGGGGTACTACTAGTTATATTCTAACAAGAAAATCATGCATGTGAACCACAGTACTAGGAAAATCAATCAATCCATCGAAAGGCGAAAGAAAAGGAACATTAGGAAGGAAGAAGGATCATGTTACATATTACTTGTAGTGTCCACTATCTCTAACAAACACTTAACTCTAGCACACTAACAAATTCCTATTCATGTACACTGGTACCCATATCAACTAATCATATATTAATATTCATATCTCTTATCTACCAAAATAAATCCTCAAAAATAATCGTCAGGGTTTAACTTCCCGATCAACTTAAAACAAAATGCATATACCTCCTCAAAATTAGATACTTCACATCGAAATAAAATTTAATCACTTCTAAAATCTTTGTAGCCTTAACTATGTTTAGTGAATCAATTTTAAATCCTCAATAATTTAACAACATAAAATCTCAACTCCTTAAAATTCTGAAAATTTAAAAATTCATTTCCACCTTTTAATTTATAACTCCTCAATGTACATATCAGTGCTCACGGTCTCTGATTCTCAAGGTGCACTCAATACCTCTATTGTCTAGAACTGTGTAATAATTTGTACTGCCCGAATCCCTTGCACTATTACCTCCAATGATCCAAGTTATCATCAACTGCGTTTTCTTTCATGATTTCAATTTATGTCAACTGGTATATCATCTAATTATCATCACACCGAGTGCTTACTGTTACTAGCACCATTTTCAATAATCCTTGATATAGAATCATCGGCACTCTTGGTATTATATTACTAGCTTCATTAATGCATCATCTCATCAATGCTCATTATAACTTGGGATTACATGTATCTACTACAACACTCATGTTTCTTATTCTCATGGGCAAGTATATGGTTCCTCATCTCGATGGTTGTATATGTATTTCCTTCAATCCTTTAAAGCCTACGAATCCGTGATACGCTTCACAACTTCCATTACTAATCCTGATATTTCTCTACTTATGACATCTCATTAAACCCTTTATACATATACATTTCTTTACCTTTAACATTTCCGATATCAATCATCCAATTGGACATCATGCTCCATAAATCCTTAACACAATTCCCGGATACTTAATCGTTTACATAGATCACTCAATTACATAATCATGATTATCCAGGACGGATAATTGGCTCTGATACTAACTCTGAGAACTATCACTGATACTCTATACTCTCCTTAACTCTCAGTCTCTAATGACACTACTCCTAGAATCATTGGTACAAGGTACTATACTAAGGGCTAACTCTAGATTAAAGCCTACTGCTCACATGTCCAATTAGGAACACTTACAAACTCATAAGCAACACTCAGTCCATACTAATACTCAAGACACAGCCATAATTACAAGCCACTAATTATCATACTTAACAAGAAATCCTCAAGGAATAGGAGTTCAAAGACTGAATTGAGGACAGAAGGTATCTTTACTGCTAGTAAAGAAAGAAGCGGTGGAACAAAGTCCTGGAATAACAGAAATAGATAAGTCTTGAGATGATATTTTAAGAACCAATTTAGGATACAACCTGATAATCATACACGTCTGTCTGAAATCATGACACTCAGAATCCTCGCCACGCCAGTAAGCATAGATGCGATAAACGATAGGTTTCGTAACTAAGGTATGCACTCTATAATCATGTCGTCTAGAATCTTCGCCACGCCAACCGGTATGGCTGCGAAAGACTCTAAGCTTCATAACTATAGTATGTACATCCAAGTCAGGTTCCTACGTTCTCGTCACCATAGCTAATATGGCTGCGATAAATTCTAGGTTCCATAACCAAAGTAGACGTTTTACCTTCCTCACTGTCCTCATCAATATATGTCATCAGATGATACCATAAATCCTAGTCCGTAAAAATTCATCTCAATTTGAAATCAACCCAACAACGATACCAGGAATTAAAGTTAACAACTGGTCAACAAGAATCAAACTCAACAATGATACCAAGATTTTAATTTAATAACTGCTCAACAAGAATCAAGTTTAGTGACAACAAGCGAGAGCGGACGGAAACAAGGAAAGATTTAAATTGAAAATAAGATTCTCATGGGGTCATCCCAGGAATCTCTCAAGAATTTTGTGATTGAGTATCCTCTCTCATCCTAGTATCCTATGTCCTATATTCTATAGCAGGCACGCAGTAGTACAACTAAGACGTCGCACTACCACGACATCGCACAACTAGCGAAGTCTGACCTGCATGGGCCACCAGTAAAACGTGTCACGACCCGCACCCGGTTTAGGGGCACGAGTGCGTGGGTACGTCCAGCCTACGCCGCAGCATCGGCGGTAGAACGCTGTCTAGGTCAAGTGCTATCTAGATAATCTCACACTAGTATCCAACTCCATAAGGAGACACGGATAACACTAAAATAATCTAGAAATACTCAATCACAACTACAGCACGATAGGAAATGAAGAAATAAAAGAATACAGCACAAGTCTAATGATAACATAACATACCTGCAATCCTTAACTTCCAATCCCCAAGTGTCAGAAACCAGTCTACTAATGTCACAGTCTGGAAAAATATTTTCCAGTCAGGAAGGAGCAAAGTACATCTCTAAATAGCAGTTCTATATAAATGACATAAACTATGTAGCAGTTCTAGATGGAAACATACCAGATGCATGTATAAGTACGGGAGATGTACAATGAGAGAAGTACTGGAAATACTGTAAGTAAATGCAGGAAAAGAAACAATATGTCCATGAGCAAGAATTCAATGACTAAGTGTGTGAGTACTAGCTTTAACATGTGATCGGCTTGGGATCTTGATCAGGCTGGTTACATGTGATTAGCTATGGTTCATATAAAGTCAGGCTAACCGTGGGTTAGCTATGGTTCATATAAAGTCAGGCTAACCGTGGGTTAGCTATGGTGCATGTAGAGATCAGGCTAATCACACGTAACAGCTATGGTTCATATAAGTGGTCAGGCCGCACCCGACGTGAGATGTGGGGTGAGCTATGGTGCATATAAAGTTGGGTATGATCACATATCTACACTAACGTACTCCCCAACCCCCGACTGGTATAGTAGATCCAATCATGGTACGCTATGGCACAGGATTCCCTAGGAAGGTAGCAAATCTCCCCGGGAATTAGTGTCTGTACATGCACAAGATATCAAGGAAACAAGTCTCGTACAAGCTACACCATGAATAAGGAATAACATCTCATGACGAGATCCGTGTATACCAATCCGTGTAACCAACGTGTCAAGAACATGTATATTTACACTAGATACAGTGAACATAGGAGATATCATAAATTAGAAACTAATCAGAGAATGTACTTGCCTTGGGTCCTTAGCTGGTAAAACCAATGTCCTGTCCCAGAGTACCGTCTGGAGGAACCAACAGTCCTAGAAAATATTTCAATACAACATTGGCATCAGATGTTACACTAACACATCCCAAATATATGAACTCAGGGCTCTATCAGGTATGGCACTAGTCAACTAGGGTCACCTAGTAATTTACCAATTTATCATATTATCAATAAATAATTTAATACATATATATATATAGTTATTCCAAAGTATACAGAATAGGTATAACTGTATGTACATAAGTGGAAATATATATTTTATTTATGAAAAATATACATCACCCATTATTTAAGAATATATACATTTATACATTTATATACACTAAATAAAAATATACTCATACCCTATATGTACACAAGTATATATGTATATACCAGATATACGTTTTTATACCAAATACGTTCTTATTAACCATATACCCTACAAATATGTACACACATATATATATTTGTACCAAAATAATAGTTATACTATATACAGGTAATTATACCAAAAATATACATACATACATATATATATATATATATATAAGTATATATATACCAAAGTAATTATATACATACACTAAATATATATATACATAGATACCCAATTAATTACATATACTAGAATACGTATTCACATATATAAATCATTTTGAAATTATTTTGAACAAAATTACAAATAGAAGTTTATTTATAAAAATCTAGAATTTATGTAAAAGCCATCATATATTTCATTTATAGTAAAATTGGTCTCTAGCCCAAATAAACAAATTTTTGATCTTATTTATTTATTATTGAAACTATATTTTTAATTAATAATATAAACCCCAAAATGATTACATTTGCATAATCAGAAACCCTTATATATATACATAACTAAATAATTAAAACTAACAATTAATTATCAATTAACTGATTAATTTAACTAAACTGGTTAATTAAACTAACTACTGATTATATAACTAAACTAATTAAAAATTTAACTAATGATTAATAACTAACTAACTATTACTTATTACTAATTAATCTATTATATTTATTTACTAAATTAATTACAAATTAACTAACTAATTTTATAAATTAATTAAACTAATTATCAATTAATTGAACTAATTATTAATTAACTAAACTAATTAATATATCACTAATTATATAAAATAACTAATTATATAATATAAACCAATTATATTATAACTAATTTATATAAATAACTAATTTATATATAATAAACTAATTTACATATAATAAACTAATTTACATCTAATAAACAATTTTACATCTAATAAACTAATTTACATCTAACCTAACTCACAGGGTCGATGAAAGGGAAATGAAGAGGAAAGGGGCGGGGACTCACCGGAGTTTCTGTCGCCGGCGCGGTGTCTCGGCACGAGGCGGTGGCGGTGGTCGACACCGAGGCGGCGGCGTGGAGCTCGAGGCGGCAGCGGTCTCGAGGAGGCGGCTCGACGCTCGAGGACTCCGGGCGGCGGCTTGCTGGACTTGGCGGCGTCGACTCAGCGGCGGCGGCGGCTTCGTGGAGACGTCGGCGGAGATCGACGACGAACCAGCGGCGGCGTGGGACTCGAGACGGCCGCGGCTGCGTCTGGTCGGCTTCAGCGGCGGAGATCTCGGCGGATCTGGGCGGCCACGGCGATCGCCGGAGTTAGGTTAGGGTTAGGTTTAGGGTTCTGTCGTGTGTCCGGGGGTCTGGGTTACGTGTCCGGCTGGACACGACGGTGGTGGAATGTGGACGTGTCCGGTGCAGGACACGATGGGTGCTTTACTGTGGACGTGTCCGGGTTTGCCGGACACGGAGATGCTGTGTACAGCGGTGGATGCGGAGGTGGTGTGTCCGGGTGTGTCGGACACGGAAAAGCTGGTTGTAAACTGTAAATCTGGACACAGGAAATGAAATGGATACGATATGACACCCGGGGTCGGACCCGAGGCCATCACGGCTGACACGGATGCTGGACACACGGACACGAGCACACAAAGTGGTGGTGATGGCTTGTTGGCTTGGGAATTGTGGAGGCTAGCTAATAATTAGGAGATTAGGGTTTCTAGGGAGATGTGAAAATGAGAACTTAAATAGGGAGAAGGGTGTGGGATAAAGGGTTGCGGGTTGGCCCAATGATGAATGGCCCAGAATTAAATATAAAGGGGCTTTTCATGTGGGAAGAATGGGGCGTGAATGGGAGACGGAAAACGATAAATTAAATAGAAAAGAAATTTAAGAAAAAATGTTTTTAAGAAGCTTTTGATTAGCTACTAATTAACTCATTTTTCAAAATATTAAGAAGTATGTAATTCATTTATTTACTATCCCAATAAAAATCTATTTTATTTTATCAACTAGTCTTTTAAATAACTATTTAGTCAAAACAATAATTTCATGACTCAAGCCAATAAATATTTAAAACTAGAAATATATATTATTATTTATTTATTTATTTTGTAATACATCGTCATTTAGGAAAAATGATTTTATAAAGATTTTTAAATTACCTTCTAAAATTAGACATCGTTCAAAATCAAATAAAAATTTTCAAGGAGAAATATTTTATAAAACTTGATATTTTAAAATAAATAAAAATCTAATTATTTTGGAAATTGGAATCAGAGGTTACAGATACAGAACTGGGCCTGTTTAAATTATTCAATCCCACCCTCCATACGCCATGACAGTTATGGCCTAGAATTGTGTTAGGGATTCAGACCCAACACAATACTGGAAGACAGGGCCAGGCTGCCTACTTACGTCCAACTTTATAATGGGAGAAAATACAGCTAGCAAGCTGTGTGGTCTGATGAGACCCTTCCTCTCTCCTGGACGAATCGCCATATAAAATTGCTGATTATCCCGAGAAAAGGAAGCTATGATATCCTTCCATGATCCATCGTTGCAGAGGACATTTCCTCGAAGACGCCTCCTTTTACGGCTCCTTACATGCTGGAAGAGCATAATCTTCTTCTTCCTCAGGTCAGCCCGATGAATCTCGGCAACCATCTTTTTGGTGAAGGAAGTGTGGAAAAACAGGATCACTCGCTGGACTTTATATAGGCAGAAGAGAACATTCCCAATCCCAACAACTTCTAAAATATCTCTGAAAAATCAGCCTCGCAGAACGAGTCAAATTTGACCGTTTCATGCTTCATTCAAAGTATTTCAAATTATGAGGAATTTAAAAACTTTAAAGGGGGTCTTGTAGAAGCATGAAAATATGCTGGGGAATTATACGCATAACCCCCAACATGCATGAAGCCCGCGTAAAACAGAGCTCCAGCGCTGTGTGGCGTAAAAATATGACTTCAGAGCCATTGGCGTACAACGGAGCTTCAACGCTATTCAGCGTAAAACAGAGCCCCAAAACAACCTGCATAAGTCAGCATTTCCAGACTGTATTTTGGCATAAAAAGGTTGCTACACCTCCCTCCAGCTATAATATACTTGCTTTTAATGCGGCGTGAAGTTGTACGAGGAACTCTTCGTATTCCTCGAATGAACCTGTCAGACAGAACTGTGAACCTGACTCCTGACAAAGAGTACTGTACGACGATCAAGAGGACGGCTGTAATAATAATTTTGCACAGAAGCCCAGACTATCGTTTACTGACGTATCCTTGATACAAGTCATTTTTACTCATTCAAGGAATACGCTGCCTACTTTACACAGGCAGAAACGAGCTTTTACGCTCAACATGAGACAAAATTAGATGCCACGTCAAAAGTTGTTCTACGTACAGAACTCGAGGCATATCTCTGCAGTTAATCCACGAGATGGGGGCAGATCTCTGCATTTAATGCACGAGATTTTGTTCTATTTTAATGACTGGAAGAGCTAAAACTATGGCTAATACGCTCACATCACCATCCTGGCATTTTACGCCAACCAGGCTATTTTAAATTATAGGAGCACGTCGTACGCTATCTCCTCGAAATACGCCGACCAGGCTATTTTCAACTATAGGAGCACGCTGTATGCTATCTCCTCGAAATACGCAACTCAGGCTATATTTGCCAAGGTACGTGATAAGGCTACTTGGCCCAGAATACGCTTAAGACCTCAGTCAGCAAGGATAATTGGCTATCTTTACGCTGGTTACCTATTATGCAGCATCAAGCTTTACGCAGAATTTGACTTTTTCGCCAACAAGACAGCAACTTGGCTTTTACGCCAACAAGACAACTATTTGGCTTTTACGCCAACAAGTCAGTTATTTGGCTTTTATGCCAACCATCTCTACGCGAGGGGCAGTTACCTACGTGGCTTGCATGCCGTGATCTTCAAGAAGCAGTTATACGCATTACCTCATAATGGAACACGCGTCATACGCGGATTCAGGAGATCATTCAGACGTGGGTAGCAGTTATTATAACCGCCGCGTAAAGAGTGCCACTCTCTTCACAATCTGGCTTCTACGCCGACTGGACGGTTACTGTGACTGAGCTCTATAAATAGAGACCTCCGATCACAGGAATAAGGGATCGATCGGTCAGGAGAGGCAAGGTCGAAAAATAAAGAGCAGAGAGCACTAACAGAGAGCGTTGATTGACAACCTTTGGCAAAGAGAGTTCAATCCCCCTGCAATCTTTGAAGCTTCCTCTTCTTCTACAGCACTTCTTCGTTATCGTGTGGTCCAAGGGACAAAGTGATCGACCGCAGATCAGACTCCTATAGCAATTTTTCTCCAAAATCATTTTTATTGTACTTAACATCCTCGTATAGGATTAATTGTACTCTTTTTTTCTTGTTTGTAAACAAAGAAAGGGTTTCGTATAAATCTAGTTTTATTTCTTTCGTTTATCATCAAACAAACACATCCTAGAATTCTGCTATCAAAGGATGCGACAACTCCTTGTCTTCTACCATAGTTCCACATATAATGCCTTCTCTCTGTTCTGCAGCTCCTCTAGCAAACTCAAACTCTGGCTCTTCTGGTGGGCTAAACAAAACTCTACCTCCTCTACAATCTGTACTATCATGGTGTCTATTCAACCAATCCATCCCGAGTACAATATCGTAGCTCGAAAGTGGCATTACAAGTAGACACGAACTCAGCTCCCGGCCTCCCAGAGTAACTCTCCGATTCTTGCAAATATCACTAACCAGGATAATGCCTCCCCCGGTTATAACCTTGTAAGTCCTAAGCAAAGGCTCAGCTACCAAATGATACTTCAGAGCAAGAAAAAAAAGATACAAAACTATGGAAAGAACCACTATTAAACAATGCTAAAGATGGAATAGAATCAAGAAGAACAGAACCTTCAATGACATCTCCGGTGGGCTCACCTCCTCGACCGTCATATCAAATGCTCGTCCCTGAGTTGCACCCCCCTGATGCTGGTGCTGGGCATAACGCTACTACTGGGTCGGAAGTGGCGGTCCCCTTGGCTGTACTGCAAGTGGCCTCACCTGTGTTCTCTGAGCTAAAGCTGCTCCCTGAACTACACGACGAGGGTTGGTAGGATAATCCCTCAGTTGATGCCCCTCGGCACCATAATACAGACAAACTTCCAACCTCTTCCTGCAAACTTCCCAGATGTGGCTGAACTTCTTGTAGAAGTGACATGAAGCTTGATGTGACTATCTCTGCTACTGTTGTGGTACTTGGTGAACCGGCGCCCTAGCTGGAGTCTGGTGCTATTGTGGCTGCTGAAAAGGCCTAGATTGGAAATGAGGACGTTAGCAGGCCCTATGCTGCTACTAGCCCCCAGAAAAGAATCGCGGTCTTTCTTAGGTTTCAAGCTCAACTCCCACTCAACCTTGCGTGCCTCCGCAAGTATCTCCTAATACGTCTCATAGAAAGACGAAATGAGTATCTTCACTTCCCAGTTCAGACCCTCGCAGAAGCGGATAGCCCGAACCTCTAGCTCCCTCACCAAATATTCCGTAAATTGGCTCAGCCTACCGAACTCTGCGGCGTACTCCTCCACGGATATGCTCCTTTGAGTAAGGCCCTCAAACTACCACCCCAAGTCCAATTTGTCCGCTCGAGCAAAGAACTTCCTCTTGAAAAGGTCCTTGAACACCTCCCAAGACTGCCCCGCATATGCAAGAAGTGGCTCATTCTTGAACCAAGTGTGGACGATATCGAACATCTGAAGTCCTACTACCTCAACCTTCAGATCCTCAGCATGATGGGACACCATCATGAGCCCTCGATGTCCTCGAGCCAATCATCAGCGTAAACGATACCCTCGATTCCCTTAAAGGCCCAAGGTTCCAGCCTCTTGAAGTCCTGGATATTACCCGACCAAAGCTGGGCAACTTACGGAGCAACCTGCTGCTGGACCGGAGCTCCTCTCTCTACTACGGCAAGGGCAAGCCGATGATTACTCTCAATACCCTGCCGTGACACATCGGTGTACCTCTAGTGAGCCTCTGACTGGGCCCTCTGAGCCTCTATCATCTTGTGAAATAATACGAACAGCTGAGTCGCATCTGTAGGCACGGAAGGTGGGGGTAGAAGTTGTCACGCCCCGATCTCCCGCAGGCTAATCGGCCGTCCCCGCTAAGCGGGAATCACCCTCGCCAGCGCTCCCGCGGGACGATCTCTTCGGCCCATCCGGGCGTGATGCCGCACGAGCGTGAACCGCGCTCGCGCAAGGCCCTGGTTCATTGGCTGGCGGTAAGGGATCTAAGCCACAGAGTCGCACAGATCGTCCAAGTGCAGCGGAAGGTATAACGCATAAACGAATGGTAACAAGTTCACTGAGTCGACAATAGCGGAAGCAAGATTGAGTACACAAGTATAGAAGTAAGGCAACTCTTTTATTCATATTGAAACAAGTATTACAGGCGGCGTATAGCCGAGATTACAAGTCGCTCGAGCATTCTCTCTCTGAAACATAAAAGCGTGCCAAGTGGCTACATTTGTGGGATGATTGAATAGGCGATGTTCCAATATCATGTCTTGTATATGTGCATCAGTTCCGGACGCAGCGCTCCAAGGCTCCAGAGTCGAACTCCACGCCTTAGCACGCACGAAGGAGGCATCCGCACCGAACGAGATTCTCCCGCACCCTGCAAGCAATCTGGTGGGTTATCAGTACATGAATGCACTGGTGGGGAGGCTATTCGCACGCTCGACAAATCCAAACACGTAATATAAGTTCCGTGCACCAACTATTTGTTGTCTTTCTAGTTGTGCCTTAGGATCAGTTTTATGGCATATATGAAAAGCCTAACTCGTGTGGCAGTGCGCCGTGCGATATAGGAGGAAACACGACCAAACTTTCCAACTTACCGTTTGTCCTTCCCTGTCCAAGGCAAACCAAGTTATTCATGTACCAGGATATATAAACATTCAAGCATTAAGCATATACAAAGCTAAGTGTCTCAAGCGAGATTCTATATTGGGTGCACGAGTTCTTCTATTTAATTCACTTAACACGGGCATATTTATTTCTCATTGTTCTATTACCAGGATACTTAGATTCATAAATGCAATGCAATGACTCGCACACGGATTGCCGCTAAGCGAGTATAACCATGAATGCACACGAGTCGCTGGCGTAGCCAATTATGGACATAGTCGAAATAAGACGGTGGTCCCGATGCCCCGGCAACCCGACCGAACTTATCCGTGCTAGGAACAAACTAGCGCGACTACCGGATCTTCCCCCTAGGCCGGTTCGGTCCTGGTGCCCCGATGCCCCGAACCGAGGAGATCAAACTTGTGCACAAGCGTCCGCGACTGAATGAATGAATTCTTGTTGTTCTTCCATTATTCTGAGTAAACGGCAATGGTTGTAGGCATAGGTCATGATCCTTGCTACAAACCATCCCAGGCCATTCCCGACTTAGTGATTCTTTTATTATGCATTTCACAGAAGTTGATATACAATTCCATAGCTATGCTCAGGTGCAACTTAATACGATGCGCTCCCCTGGATCGGGGATTGCCTTGGAGACCCATCGGTCCCGGATACCAGCAGGTTTATTTTTACACATAAGGACCATTTAATAGTCGTCCAGCCAACAAGATGCATGCACGGTGTTTTACTTGATTAAGGCATGATTCCATATAACTAGCATTGAATCGAGGCAAGGGTATGAGTTAACAAATAGCAGGCAAGCATGCATTTCCAAATAAAACTTAAACATTCACGTTGGCTCGGGCCCGAAGGTAAGCCGAGGAGTGAAACCGTTAAGGAACTTATCGAACTACATGCTCCAGGGTCGTGCAGTGAAATGAGCAAACATAGTGTACTTGTATCATTCTACCTGAGGCACAGCAGGGTCAAGGCAACATTACCAGTTAACATATCGAGCAGACAGGCATGCAACTTAACAATCACTTTAGCTCGGGCCCGAAGGTAGACCGAGAAGTAAAACCGTTAAGGAACTAAACGAGCAACATTATCTAGAGTCGTACAATGTAACAGGCTAATAGTGCATTAAGAAGGGCATAAACATAGCGATCTATCGAGGCATAGTAGTGCTCTATTGAGGCATAGCAGGGTCCAGTTGCCCAAGGCAACGGTAGCATACGAAGGTCTAAACATAAGCAATATTTCATTTCCATGTTCTAACACAATCAGTACAAGTCGGCATTATTCCCTTTGCTAGGTGCGTTGAATTCTTATTAGCATGCAAGGGGTGATTCACCTAACGACTAGCATGTATCATTCCATATTTTATGTGTGCTGGCTAAGAAAAGACAAGTTCACCGTAGCCACCCACCTTAGCGATGATTCGCCCCGGTTGAGCGATACTCCGAGCGAGCCTCTGAAAGCCTAAACCGGTTCTCTTGAAGGGCCAAGTCTGGATAATCCTTCGCCTCACTGAGTCACCTCACTGAGCAAGGCAGGTCGGGTCGTTGCACATTTGCCGTTTGAATCGGCAGTCTGCTTTAGCGGAACGGGGCGTTACATTATACACCACTCAGAAAAAGTCTCGTCCTCGAGACTTTCTGAGGACAAACCGTTCTATCGCATTTAGTCCAAGCGTAGTTACCGGCACCCCTAGATCAATTGGAACACAATCACCTACTCGTTCCTTACGTCGTGTCGCATGTGTTCTGAGTCGGTCTCATTGCGCCTTAGCGCGGGACATATTGCTTAACGCATGGGTACGTTACCATCTCCTTGGAATGATAATCTAAGGCTGAGGCAAACTTATACAAGTCATTATGCTTGTTCGGTAGGATATTCACTTGCTCTAGCATCCGAGATCAGCATATCGTGAGTCTGGATCGTGCACATGCCCGAAGCATCCTTCAAACACATGCATGTCAACCAGCTTGGCGATAGCGAAGTCTGTGCACTCGAATTTCACATCTCATCGAGTCTTGGATCGTGCACACGTTCAAGGCGTCCCCCAAACATATGCAGTCAACCAACTTAGAGATAGTGAAAATCGGACAAGCTACTTACGAAAATCTAAAGGGTTCCCGTTTAAAAATCACAGGGATGCTTCCGATAGGGCCAATCAAATCCCAAGTAAGTTCCATTCTAACTTTTCCATTTCCCTCACTCAAGTATCTGCACTCCCGTTAGGCACGATTCGACTGATTCAACCGACTAGCGTCCATACGTTCGGATCAAACATAGGACGCACTCACTGCTCCCAGTCTAACCCTAAGTCTTGTTGCCCAGTTCTTTTGCTTGTTCAAGCAACGTTCTAAAGTCGGTTGCACAGGTTCATTCACTCAGTACAAGGTCGTCTGCCTAATTGCTAGGTCAGGTCACCAGGTTATAGGTATAGGTTCACGCATACGATACATCGTGCAAATTCGTCGCACGATGCTCGCCCCCAAATTCCTAAGGCCAAACCATTGTTCATTTGTATGGGGTAATCTACCCAAGCTCGTTTCACTCAGATTTTTAAACATCGAGCACAGATTCTTCCTACTCTCGTTAGCACGTTCGCTTGTACGGGGGACGAGTCCATTCAGTACAATTTCACAATATCCAAGTTGCAGGACTAGCCTATTGATTTACGTAGTCTATCTCTCCAACACGTTTTGATAGAACCCAATTCCATTTCAAGTCTAGACCACCAAGCCACAATTGAATTCTAAACCTTAGGCTATATCCCCAAGTCGTTCCACCTGATTCACGTATCGTTCACAAAATTATCAAGTGTGATTTATTCCAAGTTCTAGGCTAACTCATCCTCAAACTCTTTTGATTCACTGTATTTCTAGTTCATCTCCTCGTATCGAACCAAAAGTCAAGACGATCATTTAGTTGTCACACCTCAGTCTCCCGCAAGTTCGATCCTCCACGTTGGACGCAAGATAATCACGTCAACGCTTCCGCTGGATAATCGTCCTAATCTGGGCGTGACGCATGTGCGGGCATAGAATTACGCTCGTACAAGACAAGAACGTTTGAGTATTATGGCTATCTTCGACACGATAGAGACAACTTATCCTTTAACCTTTAATTCCATCCAACTGTACGTCCATCAAGTCTAATCCATTTATGCAGTGACTATAGTTCGTCTTACAAAATCATCCAACTTCGATATTACCGTTCGACATTTCCACAATCTACTTATGACAGTCCACAAGAGACAAGTTTATATATTCAAACCCAATTCTATTCCATTTTGATACGTTCCATTCATCGAGTCCGTTCGGAATAATCACTGAACATATTCCCTTGCGTCTGATCATCCCCGCCGTACGCGAATCACCACGCCGGCGCTCCCGCAGGATAACCGTTCTCGTTGGGACTGATTTCGAGAGTTATCTTTTCAAACTCGATTTCAAGATCGTTCTTACAAACATCAAGCCAAAACCATTATCGTTCATCTCTTTTCTTCGAACCACAATATTCATTCTCGGGCTAACTTAATTGAGCGATATGGTACTCAAGTTCAATTCTTTGGTTTCAATCCGAAATCGCTCGTACAATTCTCAAGTTTCATCAAAATCACCTTAACTAAGACGTTGGTTTCCATTTCCGAAATTTCTATTTGATATAAGCCTTATTAATTGGTTCAAGACATTCTATAATCATTCAACCTGACTATCGCACGAGACTTCCAAATCTGATTGAACATTTTTAAATGTTTCATACACCACTCGGAATCGAGTCATTCCATTAAACCCAAAATTCAATGTTCACATTTATCGTTAGTAAGTCCACCAAGTCATACCTAAGAATCCTTGCACGATATTTAGGTATCGCCTAGTAAAATCTCAGTCTCGTATCTATTCCTGATTCAATAGTCATCCAAGCGACTATAACGATTTGTGTCTTCCAACACAAAATATCGTTCGAGCCATTTTCCATAATCAAGCATAATTCTCTATGATCGCCTAAGCGACAAATCTGGTACAGTTTCTATCGATTGCAGCTCTAAGTCTGACTTGTCTTACTCATGAACGATGTCCAATCTCGTTGCAACTCAACTTCGCACCTAAGGATCTTGGCGCGCGATACTAAACATAACTTAGCCAAAAGGCTGTATGCATAGTAAATCGTTCGGACAATATTGGATTCCGTACTAACCAGCTGGATAACCGGGTAAGGGCATATCATTCATATACATCAATAAATCTTAATATGAGTCCGTTCCCCCAAAGGGTCTAATACGGGTCGGCACAAAGGCCCACCGAACACAATATCGTACAAACAATCATACCATACCATTTCACATGCAACTTTTGAAAGTATTTAGACTTATTGTTTGGAAAATCCTACTGAGGCATGGAGAGAGAGTGTGCACATATCCCACAAACGAGCTTTTGAAACTGAGACATTCGAAACGAAGTTCAAAGGCGTATAAGCCAAGCTCTGATACCATTCTGTCACGCCCCGATCTCCCACAGGCTAATCGGCCGTCCCCGCTAGGCGGGAATCACCCTCGCCAGCGCTCCCACGGGACGATCGCTTCAGCCCATCCGGGCGTGATGCCGCACGAGCGTGAACCGCGCTCGCGCAAGGCCCTGGTTCATTGGCTGGCGGTAAGGGATCTAAGCCACAGAGTCGCACAGATCGTCCGAGTGCAGCGGAAGGTATAACGCATAAACGAATGGTAACAAGTTCACTGAGTCGACAATAGCGGAAGCAAGATTGAGTACACAAGTATAGAAGTAAGGCAACTCTTTTATTCATATTGAAACAAGTATTACAGGCGGCGTATAGCCGAGATTACAAGTCGCTCGAGCATTCTCTCTTTGAAACATAAAAGCGTGCCAAGTGGCTACATTTGTGGGATGATTGAATAGGCGATGTTCCAACATCATGTCTTGTATATGTACATCAGTTTCGGACGCAGCGCTCCAAGGCTCCAGAGTCAAACTCCACGCCTTAGCACGCACGAAGGAGGCATCCGCACCGAACGAGATTCTTCCGCACCCTGCAAGCAATCTGGTGGGTTATCAGTACATGAATGCACTGGTGGGGAGGCTACTCGCCCGCTCGACAAATCCAAACACGTAATATAAGTTCCGTGCACCAACTATTTGTTGTCTTTCTAGTTGTGCCTTAGGATCAGTTTCATGGCATATATGAAAAGCCTAACTCGTGTGGCAGTGTGCCGTGCGATATAGGAGGAAACACGGCGAAACTTACCAACTTACCGTTTGTCCTTCCCTGTCCAAGGCAAACCAAGTTATTCATGTACCAGGATATATAAACATTCAAGCATTAAGCATATACAAAGCTAAGTGTCTCAAGCGAGATTCTATATCGGGTGCACGAGTTCTTCTATTTAATTCACTTAACACGGGCATATTTATTTCTCATTGTTCTATTACCAGGATACTTAGATTCATAAATGCAATGCAATGACTCGCACATGGATTGCCGCTAAGCGAGTATGACCATGAATGTACACGAGTCGCTGGCGTAGCCAATTATGGACATAGTCGCAATAAGACGGTGGTCCCGACGCCCCGGCAACCCGACCGAACTTATCCGTGCTAGGAACAAACTAGCGCGACTACCGGATCTTCCCCCTAGGCCGGTTCGGTCCCGGTGCCCCGATGCCCCGAACCGAGGAGATCAAACTTGTGCACAAGCGTCCGCGACTGAATGAATGAATTCTTGTTGTTCTTCCATTATTCTGAGTAAACGGCAATGGTTGTAGGCATAGGTCATGATCCTTGCTACAAACCATCCCAGGTCGTTCCCGACTTAGTGATTCTTTTATTATGCATTTCACACAAGTTGATATACAATTCCATAGCTATGCTCAGGTGTAACTTAATACGATGCGCTCCCCTGGATCGGGGATTGCCTTGGAGACCCATCGGTCCCGGATACCAGCAGGTTCATTTTTACACATAAGGACCATTTAATAGTCGTCCAGCCAACAAGATGCATGCACGGTGTTTTACTTGATTAAGGCATAATTCCATATAACTAGCATTGAATCGAGGCAAGGGTATGAGTTAACAAATAGCAGGCAAGCATGCATTTCCAAATAAAACTTAAACATTCACGTTGGTTCGGGCCCGAAGGTAAGCCGAGGAGTGAAACCGTTAAGGAACTTACCGAACTACATGCTCCAGGGTCGTGCAGTGAAATGAGCAAACATAGTGTACTTGTATCATTCTACCTGAGGCACAGCAGGGTCAAGGCAATATTACCAGTTAACATATCGAGCAGACAGGCATGCAACTTAACAATCACTTTAGCTCGGGCCCGAAGGTAGACCGAGAAGTAAAACCGTTAAGGAACTAAACGAGCGACATTATCTAGAGTCGTGCAATGTAACAGGCTAATAGTGCATTAAGAAGGGCATAAACATAGCGATCTATCGATGCATAGCAGTACTCTATTGAGGCATAGCAGGGTCCAGTTGCCCAAGGCAACGATAGCATGCGAAGGTCTAAACATAAGCAACATTTCATTTTCATGTTCTAACACAATCAGTACAAGTCGGGATTATTCCCTTAGCTAGGTGCGTTGAATTCTTATTAGCATGCAAGGGGTGATTCACCTAACGACTAGCATGTATCATTCCATATTTTATGTGTGCTATCTAAGCAAAGACAAGTTCACCGTAGCCATCCACCTTAGCGATGATTCGCCCCGGTTGAGCGATACTCCGAGCGAGCCTCTGAAAGCCTAAACCGGTTCTCTTGAAGGGCCAAGTCTGGATAATCCTTCGCCTCACTAAGTTACCTCACTGAGCAAGGCAGGTCGGGTCGTTGCACATTTGTCGTTTGAATCGGCAGTCCGCTTTAGCGGAATGGGGCATTACAGAAGTCCTTTAGACATAGTTGGAACTATCCTCTGAGCTGGAGGTAGACCCCTGAACGCAGCTGATATGCCAATCATCGGAGAAGTGACTGGTGCAGGCCCTCAAAAAGTCGTAGATCTCTCAAAAACTGCTCCTCTCTGTTGTAATCGAGTCTTAGGCGACATCCTGAGGCAAAGTGAAAGGAAAGAATCTATATGGCACATGATATAATGTATTAAAAGAAGGACAGTTAAAGATCAAACATCAATATCAATATCAAGGAAGAACAGTTGAAATAAACAATAGAGTTTTCCTAGATGTTATTGAGTATTTTTAGCCTATAGCCTATATCCTATATCCTGAAACAGGCTCGTAATAGCACTCAAATTAGAGCACCACTACGAATCGCACTAATTTTGACCTCGAAGATGTGCATTGGCCACCACTAAAAATATGTCACGACCCACACCCGGTGTAGGGGTGCGAGTAGGGAACAACGTCCAGCCTACGCCACAACATCGACGGTAGAACGCTGTTTGGGTAAATTATCTATCTAGCAATAATAATCATCAAGATATATAATGCCACCAATTAAGTACAAATACTCAATCACAGATCTACAAGATGGAACATTCGTACGAATATGATATAAAGAACTGAAGAGTCAAATATAACTCACAAGACAAAATAATATCCAAAGAGTAATCAAATATAATAAGGAATATTAATGTCAAATTTTGGAGACAAATCCAGTACAATAAACCTATCTACTGAGCTACATATAATGTGTCGTCTGTCTCAACCGGGATGAGTCCCTCCTAAGCCAAAGTCTTCGGCTCTAAGCCAACTACGTCCTGAGGCCCGTAGTGAGTGGGATACCACTCCTCAGTATCATTTGGGAAAATTATATCCAGTCAGGAAAGGAGCAAAGTACACCTCGAACAATAGTTCTAATAAATAATAAAAACTATGTAACAGTGAATAGAGTGAATATACAAGATGCAATATACAAGTATAAGAGATATACAAAATACGAATACTGGAATTAAATACAAGAAATGAGTAACATGAAAATAAGCAAGAAATACTACTAATATGTGAGTGAGTACCAGCTTCAATATGTGATCGACTTATGAACTTGTACAAGGATTAAGGCCTGGTTAATCATACATGTGGTGTATGATCAACACTCACAAGGACATGCACAAGGAGGGGTATGATCACATATCTATGCTAACACTCTCCGCCTCGACTGGTATGGTAGATCCAACCATGGTACGTTATAACACAGGATTTACTAGGTAGGTAGCTAGTCTCCCCAAGAATCAATGTTTGTACATGTACAAGAAGAACGAGGAACAAGGCTTGCACAAGATACAACATAAATACCAAGGAATAATATCTCATAACGAGATCCGGATATACCAATTCATGTAACCATCGTGTCAAAAAATCAAGGATATCTACACTAAATATAAGAAACATAGGGGATATCATAAATGGAAAACTATCATATAATGTACTTGCCTAGAATTCGGTGAATAGTATCAAAGATGTCCGAAACGGTTCTTTGGAGACCTAAATATAGAATATTATATCAATACAAGATTTTAGAATAAATACAAGTTAAACTAGTTAATTCTAGGTCATAAAGCCATTTCTATGTCAAAATAGTCAAACTAGGTCAACTCTAGATTAAACTAGTCAAACTTGGTCAAACTAGCTATTTTTAGGTTGTATGAGTCCATCTCTAGGATATTGGGTCCATACACTATATAACTAGGCTATACTAGCTATATGATACTAGTACAATACTGTATCATAAGATACGTAAAATACTATATAAGAAAGTACTATAACAAATATAAAATATACTAGTATTCCTATCTAACTAGTACTATGGGATACCTTGGCTTTGAACCAACTTTGTATCACACTACCTAAACTCCATCTTGATACCCAATACCAATACCTAGTGTTAACTACATCATCTAGACATTACCTTGCATAACACAAGGTAAAACTAACTTAGCTATCTAATACCTATACATACCCAAATATATAACACTAACATGTGCATCTAATAATATGTAACATCACTCATGTATATAACTAATATCTATAACTTAATGTATACTAACAGTCAATACATATATAACTAACACCAAGTTTATTAACAACCAAGTTCTCAACCTATTAACTAGCTAAGGTATCTAACTCAATACTCAACTAACCATCAATATCTCACTAACACTCAAAAAAAATTCTCTATCCTATACTCATCATGTTATTGCTGCTACTATTGCATTGCTGCTGCTGCTGCTGCCCCTATGTAGGATTGCTGCTGCTGCTATTGTATTGCTTCTATTGCATTGTTGTTGCTACTGCTGCTATTACATTGCTGCTACTGCCCGTAGCAGCATTGCTACTGCTACTACTATTGTATGTTGTTTGTCACAGCAGAATCCGACCACCACACCCATGCTATGCACAGTTACTCTCTCGACCACCTACACTGTGCACATACCACAGTATCTAAAACTCCATGCAACCCTTCTCTCTAACTGTGTAGTACACTATGACAGTGCACACACGCAATCAAGACAGTGAGCACACAAAATCAGTCCACAACTCATACCAAATCAGCCTACACATACTTATACCCATCCAAAGCACTCCTAATACTTTGTATACTCCGATATAGCAATATATCACCAATATATATATATATATATATATATATATATATATATATATATATATATATATATATATATATATATATACCATATACAAACTAAAGTATATATATACAATATCAAATAGAGTAGGATAAAATATAACAAACACGTGGAGTGCATCGCACCCGTATCATACTCAATCTATGATACACTTGCGATACGGCTCCACCACTCCACCAAACGAATCCCGAAGAACACGAGCAAGTCTAAAATTACAAATAGAAGTACTTACGAAGAACTAGCTACTAATCACGTGCCCGTGTCAAAATGTGACAAGCTCAAACCCTCGTGTCGGAAAAAAATCTCCAAATGAATCCATATCGCCAAATTGTCGTGTTATGGCCTACACGTAACCAATTGTGGATATGACACTAGTCTCACACAATCAAACACATTTCAATTTTGTCTAATTGACCTATTGATAAACATATGATGTGCCAATCTCAAAATTCTCCCAAAATTGGCACAAAATATACCATAACTTCTTCCATAGGCCTCCTATGAACCTAATTCCACTTCCTATGGGTAGCCTTAGTATATGGGAGGGTTCCTAATAATTAAAATATAGATTTAGAGTCTAATTAGAGAGATAAAACTGAATTATATCTATCGAGAGATGGATTTCCAATGCAAGTCTCCAAATGAGTGTCAAGAGCCTTCAACTTATGCTCCTTCCTCCTCCTCGTAGATCCTTGTCTTTTTCTTGTTCCAATAGCCTCCAATAGTGAGTATATAAGGAATTGGAAGAGAATTTGGGTAGGAATTGGTGTAGGGATGAAGGAATTTGGAAGAAGGAATTATAGATTTAGAATTGAGATGAATGGATGAAAAGAGAGTCTCTCTCCTCTCCCCCTATGGCCGACCTTGCCCCCTTCTCCAAGTCACTATAAAAAGTCTACAATACCCCTTGGGGCTTGTCATGAAGGAATTAATTAAGGAAGGAAGGTTCTAATCCAATTGGTTTAACTAATTAAGTCATTCTCCTAATGAATGGGCTTGTTTGTTGGGCTCAAATCTAACTAGAATTAATGTTGGTCCATGAGTCTATTCTAATCTAGTTAGGTCCACTAACACAAGTCCATATAAAAATATAGCACCTAACAATAAATAAATATACCACAATCATATATTTAATTAATTATGAAATGACCAAAATACTATTTTCTAGAAAATGTGGTAGTGACAGCCAGAGACGCATGGGACGTCTAGAGTCTAGGATGCCTGGGGCCAGAGACGTATGGAACACATGGAACGCATAGAGCTAGGGACGCATGGGGCCAGGGACTCATAGGACGCATGGAGTCTGGGATGCCCAGGGACAGAGACGCATGGGACAACCTGAAATATGGGACGCATGGGGCCAGTTGTGCCGTACATGTGGTGCTGCACATCCATCGAGAGTAAAGTTCTGTGCTGACGTGAGACTTTTATCGTTTAGTGTGTTCACGTCTTTTGAGGCATTTAAAATATCTTTTTTGTCAGGATTCCATGTCAGAGACGTTCATATTGCTAGGATGATGTGTCAGGTCCATCTGCGGTCAAAGCTGCTTCGGCTGATTAGGACACATGTATGTCGCCTTTTTGGGCCGCAGGGTGACTACGACCTGATTTTTACTTTGGGGCGCACGGCTGTTGGACATATGGATACATATTTTTCATGCTTTTACATTCATGACTAACTAATGACTCAAATTGATTCAACCCAACTAGTCTAAACTCATTAACTAACCCATTAGTCAAATATTTAATATACACAATATTCTAATATTTAAAAATAATATAAAATAATAAAAATATTTTTGTCCTAATTTAGGTAGTTACAATCCTACCCACCTTAGAATTTTTTTTTCCTCGAAGTTTAAAGATAGTTGTACCCCCTTCAAGGTCAAACTCTCAATCCATCTAAAATCATGCAAGCATACAATTTAAAGAAATCACTAATTAATATCACAAGCATGATTATGGTCTCTATCTATCATGATATTGCAGTCTCTTTCAGGAGTATACTACTAACTATATTATAACACAAAATTACTAAAATAATCTATGAGGTACTAAGGAATCAATCAAATCAATAGATGAAAATTAATAGGAAGAAAGAACAGAACAGAACCTGCTAACCCATCACCTGCAGCATTGGTCTCTTCGACCGTCATCGCAAAAGCCCTGCCCTGCTAGGATGTCTCCATCTGTGGGTGCTGGACAATCTGCGGTGCCACATGTGGCCTAACTCTATCTCTCTGTCTTGGATTTGCACACTGACCTGGACGATGAAGGGTTAGGAGACAATCCTTCACCAGATGATTAGTAGATCCATAATACAAGCATGCTTCGAGCCTCTTCCTGCAAGCCTCCTAAGTGTGCCCAGTACTCTTGCAATAGGTGCATTGAGGAACCTGTTGCACCTGCCTCTGATGCTGTTGTGGCATTTGCTAAACTGGAGCATGAACTAGAGTCTAAAAATTTTACTACTGTTGAAAATCCCTCTGTTGGAGCTGGGGACGATTAGCCGATCCCACACTGCTACTGGCACCACCATAGCGCTCACGAACCCTCTTGGGCCTCAAGCTCAAATCTCTCTCAATTTTGTGGGCCTCTGCAAGAATTGCTACATACGTCTCATGGATAGAAAAGATGAATCCTTCCCAGTTCAGACTCTCCCAAAAGTGACTAGCTCTGATCTCTGGGTCCCGCACCATATATCCCGCATAGCGGCTCAACCTGCCAAACTCCGCAGCATACTACTCAACTGACATACCTCCCTGTTACAGGTTCTGAAACTGCCTCTCCAAGTCATGCCTATCAGTAAGAAGGAAGAACTTTTTCTAGAAAAATTTCTTGAACTCTTCCCAAGATAACCCCAGATCAGCGAGAAGTGATTCATTCCTGAACCAGGTGTGAGCAATATCTAGCATCTGAAGCCCAACTGCCTCGATCTTTAAATCCTCTGCAAGACGGGATAGCGCATGATACGCTCGATATCCTTGAGCCAGTCGTTTGCGTAGATGATACCCTCAGTCCCCTTGAAGTCTCTGGAACCCAGCTTCTTGAAATCCTGAATGCTTCCCACCTTCGGCTGAGCGACTGCAGCGGGCTTAGAAATGACTTTAAGACTTTGACTATTTTGACTTAGAAATGACTTTAAGACCTAGAATTTTATTAATTTAACTTGTTTATGATTTTAAAATATTGTGTTGATATGATATTCCATATTTAGGTCTTCGAGGCACTGTTACAGATACCGTTGATACTTCACCCCAGATTCTAGGTGAGTATATTCTCTGATAGTTTCTCGTTTATGATATCTTCTATGTTTCTTGTATCTAGTGTATATATCCTTGACTTCTTAACATATGGTTATACAGATTAGTATTTCTGGATCCCGTTATGAGATATTATTTCTGGTGGTTCCTGGCATATCCTGTGCAAGCCATGTTATTCTTGTACTTATATGGACACTGATTTCTACGGAGACTAGCTACCTTCTCAGAGAATCCCGTGTCATAGAGTGCCATGGTTGGATCCACTATACCAGTCGGAGGTGGAAAGTATTTAGTGTAGATATGTGATCATACCCCCGTAGTTCCTATTTTCCTACATAGTGTTAATCATACACCATACGTATGATTAACTAGGCCATGATTCCTGAACAAAAGTTTCCAAGTCGATCACATGCTGAAGCTAGTACTCACTCACTTAGTTGTATTTTTTGACTCTTATATATGATGCTCATCTCTCTTGTATGTATTTCATGCATTCCTTATTCCTGTATATTTCCTACCATGCTCTATTTATCTTGTATATTCTCTCTATTTTATTGCTACATAGTCTTTAGCATTTATTGGAACTACTGTTAGAGGTGCACTTCGCTCCAATCCTGATGGGATATTTTTTTTCCAGATGGCACTGAGGAGTGGTATCCCACTCACTACGGGCCTCAGGACATAGTAGGCCTAGAGCTAGAGACTGTGGCTTGAAAGGGACTCATCCCAGTTAAGGTCGATGATACATTGCCTATAGTTCAGTAGATAGACAGATTATTGTACTGGATTTGTCTCCAGCTTTGATATTAGTTTATTATATACTTTTGGAGACTCATTTGGATATTATTAGTCTTGTGAGATGTATTGAGCCTTATTCTATTCTTTTTATATCGTATTTGTGCATTATTCTTCCTTTTAGATTATGTGATTGAGTATTCAAATTCATTATGATGTCATTATATGTTGATGATCATTATTGATAGATAATTTAGTATACCAATACAACCTTCTACCACCGATGCTGCGGCATAGGCTGGACGTACCGATGGCCCATGCCCGATTATCCGGGGATGGGTCATGACGTATTTTTAGTAGTGGCCCATACATGTCGTTGAGGTCGCAAGTAGTACGATATCGTAGTGGTTCTCAGACTTAAAGTGCTATTACGAGTCTGCTATAGGATATAGGAGATAGGATATAGGCTGAGAGATACTCAATCATAATTAAGAAAAAAATCTAATCTATTGTCTCATTGCAACTGTTCTTCTTTTATATTGATTCTTTGAACTATAACTGTCATCCTTTGATAACATTCAATCTTGTGCCATATTGACTTCTTTCTTATTTTAATCTGTCTTCAGGATGGCCCCGAAGATCAGATTCTACCGTTCGGGAGTAGCTACAGCTTTTGAGAGATCCGCTACCTCCTGCCTGCCTTTAAGAGAGCAGTTGATAATATTGCCCATCCACCTGCTAGAGAGCCTGCTCCAGTCACTTCCCCAGTTGTTGGAGTATCGACTGCTTTCGGGGGTCCTCTTGTCCAGAGGACTGCCTCGACAGTTTCATAGGATCTTCCTCTGCCACCTCCTGTGCCGACTGACTTGACTCAAATATTCGTGTTGTTCAGGGATATAATGGAGGCTCAGAGAGTCCAGATTGAGTTTTAACAGAGGCAGATGGACGTGATACGAGAGAGCGTCGAGAGGGCTCACCAGGTTGCCTTAGTAGTAGTCGAGAGAGGTACTCCAGCCCAGCAGCAAGATACCCAGCCCAAACCGGGTAACATCCAAGACTTCAAGAAGTTAGGACCTTAGGATTTCAGAGGGACGTATGGCATCATCTATGCAGATGATTGGCTCGAGAACATCAAGCGTATCATGCGGCTGTCTCGTCTCGTAGAGGTCCTGAAGATTAAGGCGGTTGGGCTCTAGATGACAGACATAGCTTGCACTTGGTTCGGGAATGAACCGCTTCTTGTTGATCCTAAGTAGACTTGGGAGGGTTTCAAAGACCTTTTCAAGAAGAAGTTCTTTACCCGTACTGACAGATTGGACTTGGCACGTCAGTTTCAGAACCTCTAGCAAGGGAGTATGTCAGTAGAGGAGTATGCTGCAGAATTCGACAGATTGAGCCGGTATGTGGAGCATATGGTACGAGACTCGGATATGAGAGCCAGTCTTTTTCGGGAGGGCCTGAACTGGGAGGTGAAGGTCCTCATCTCATCTAGTCATGAGACTTATTCAGTGATTCTTGCAGAGGCATGCAAACTCGAAAGGGATCTAAGCTTGAGGCCCAAGAGGGATCGCAATATCTTTGGTGGAGCTAGTAGTAGTGCGGGACCTGCCAAGCGTCCCTAGCTCCAACAAAGATCTTTTCAGCAGCCATAGCAGTTCCAGACTCCTTCTAGGGTGCCGGTTCATCAGGCACCATAGCAGAGACAGACACCTCAGGCTCTCTGCCACTACTGCAAGAAGCCCGGCCATGTCTGGGAGGTTTGCAGGAGGAGGTTGGGAGTTTGTTTGTATTATGGTGCTAAGGGGCATCAGATAAGAGATTATCATAATTCTCCATGTCGTGCAGCTTAGGGAGTAGCTATAGCTCAGAGAACCCCGACGAGGCCACCTGCAGTACAACCGAGGGGACTACTCCCGACCCAACAACAACGTTTCATCCAATACCAGCATCAGAGGGGTGCACCTCAGCGTCGAGCATTCCCCATGACGATCGAGGAAACTGAGCCCACTGGAGATGTCATTGCAGGTTCTGTTCTTCTTGATTCTATTCCAGATTTAGTATTATTTGATAGTGGTGCATCTCATAGCTTTATATCTATTGCTTTTGCTCTCAAGCATTATATTATAGCTGAGCCCTTGAGTAGGACTTGCAAGATCATGACTGGAGGAGGTATTATCCTGGTCAGTGATGTTTGCAAGGATCGAAGAGTTACCTTGGTATGCCGGAAGCTGAGTGCATTTCTACTCGTAATGCCACTTTCGAGCTACGACATTGTACTCCAGATGGATTTGTTGAGTAGGCACCATGCTAGTATAGATTGCAGAGGAGGTAGAGTTTTGTTCAGTCCGCTAGGAGAGCCAGAGTTCAAGTTTGCCAGAGGAGCTTCAGAGCAAAGCGAAGGCATTATATGTGAAGCAATAGTAGAAGATAAGAAGTTGCCTTATCCTTTGATAGTAAGATTCTTGGATGTATTTTTGGAGGAGTTGCCAGGATTGCCGCCAGATCAAGATATTGAGTTTTTTATAGACTTGGTGCCAGGTGCAGAGCCAATTTTATAGCTTGTCAATAGAATCAATAACAGCGAGATATCCGGGTTAAAGAAGCAAGTATAGGAGCTGAAAGATAAGGGGTTTATCAGATCCAGTTCTTTATCATGGGGAGCCCCGATATTGTTTGTACCTAAGAAGAATGGACCAGTACATATGTGCATCGATTACAGGGCTCTGAACAACGTCACCATCAAGAAAAAATATTCGCTGTCGAGGATTGATGATCTCTTCGATCAGTTGAGCGATGTGAAGCTATTTTCGAAGATAGATCTGAGGTCAGGCTACTACCAGGTGAAAGTAAAGAAGGAGGACATTCCAAAGACTGCTTTTTAGACTCGGTATGGCCAGTACGAGTTCCTTGTTATGCCGTTTGGGTTGACTAATGCCTCGGCTGTGTTTATGAATTTGATGAACAAGGTGTTCCACCAGTACCTTGACAAGTTTATGGTGATTTTCATCGATGACATTCTCGTCTACTCGAAGATGCCAAAGGAGCAAGAGGAGCACCTGAGGATTGTATTTGAGACTCGCAGGAAGGAGAAGATGTATGGAAAGCTGTCGAAGTATGAGTTTTTTCTGGATAAGGTGGAGTTCTTAGGACATATTGTGACTGGTAATGGGATATCGATGGATCCAAAGAAGATCACAGCAGTGGAGTCTTGGACTACTCTGAGTTCAGTGGCAGAGATCATGAGTTTGTTGGGTCTGACAGGCTACTACATAAAGTTTATGCAAAAAATTTCCAGGATTGCTGAGCCAATGACTAGGCTTTCCAGGAATAACGTGGAGTTTCTGTGGACCAAGGAGTGTCATGCTGCTTTTGATAAAATAAAGAAGAGGTTGATGTCAGATCCTATTTTGATGTTGCCATCAGGGTCAGGAGGATTAACTATCAATAGTGATGCTTCAAGGAAATGTCTGGGTTGTGTCCTTTAGCAGAATGGGAAGGTGATTGCATATGCATCCAGGCAATTTTATCTGCATGAGAAGAACTAACCTACCCATGATTTGGAGTTACCAGCGGTCATTTTTGCTCTGAAGCTGTGGAAATACAATCTGTACGGAGAGCGTGTGAAGATCTTCACCGACCATAAGTGCTTGAAGTACGTGTTTACCTAAAAAGAGCTGAACATGAGGCAGAGACGGTGGTTGGAGTTGATGAAGGACTTCAATATTTTATTACATTATCACCCAGGGAAGGCCAACGTAGTTGCCGATTCCTTGAGCAGGTATCTGGTAGCTATGTGCTTGACGACGGATATACACCTGTTGGCAGATTTGGAGAGCCTAGGTATTAAGGTAGTGATTCCTGGTATTTAGATGCATATATGGGATTTGTAGATACATTTAGAGTTGATGGATAGGATCAAGATAGCCTAGTATGAGGATGTGTCTCGGAGGAGCATCAGAGCACAGGTTCGAGCCGGATTGGAGGATGATTTTACCATTGCTGAGGATAGTTCTTTGCGGCACGGTACTAGATTGTGTATGCCTAGTGGAGAGTTAGGAGAGGAGGTGTTGCAAGAAGCGCATCACTCTCAGTATTCCATGCATCCTGGTGCCAACAAGATGTATCAGGATATGCGAGAGAGTGTGTGGTGGTATGGCATAAAGCGGGATGTGGCACAATTTGTATCCAGATGCTTAGTGTGCCAGTAGGTGAAAGCAGAGAGACAGAGACCCGATGGGTTGCTTCAGCTATTACCCATTCCAGAGTGGAAGTGAGAGCACATTACTATGGATTTTGTGTCTGGACTTCTATAATCTCCAGGAGAGAAAGACGCAATTTGGGTCATCATTGACAGGTAGATCAAATCAGCCTACTTTTTACATTTCAAGGTGGGTTTGTCTACGTAGAAACTGGCAGATATGTATGTAATGCAGATCGTTAGTCTATATGGGGTTCCCGTCATCATAGTCTCGGATTAGAATAGTCATTTTACTTCTCACTTCTGGAGGAGTCTGCAGGCTAACTTAGGCCCCCAGCTCAAGTTCAGTACTATATATCATCCTCAAACGGATGGGTAGTCAGAGAGAAATATTCAGACTCTCGAGGATATGCTGCGCACTTGTGTTCTAGATTTTAGGGGATCTTGGGAGGACCATCTCTATTTGGTAGAGTTTGCTTACAACAACAGCTGCCATGCCAGTATAGAGATGTCACCATTTGACGCTATATACGGTCGAAGGTGTCGCACTCCCTTGTCTTGGGGCAATATTGGAGAGAGAGCTTTGCTAGGGCCTGAGATGGTTGTGGATGTAGCAGAGAAGGTTAAGCTAATTAGTGATACACTTCGGGTGGAGCAGGACAGACAGCGATATTGGGCCGATAGCCACCAGAGACTTTTGGAGTTTGAGGTATAGTTTTAGATTTTCTTTTATGCTTGATATTGGTTTTGTTTGTTATAGATTAAGTTCTTAAGGTTGTGTTTGTTCTAGGTTAGAGTTCTGGTATTTCTGAGGATTTCTTCGATATGAGACACAATTCATTTTGGTAGAGCTAGAAAGTTTAGTCCACGATTTATCGGACCCTTCAGTTTTCTCGAAAGGGTCCGTGTAGTTGCCTACATACTAGAATTACCACCTATATTGGAGGGAGTGCACAATGTGTTTCACGTATCATAGTTGAGACGGTACGTGGTGGGTCCTAGTCACGTATTGGATCACTCGGAGATAGAGTTGGGCCCTACTCTTAGCTATCTAGAGCAGTCAGTTAAGATTCTGGATCAGAAAGAGAAGGTGCTAAGGAACCAGACCATTCCTTTGGTATGCGTCGCATGGAGGCATTACTCTCTGGGTGAGTCTACCTGGGAAAGGGAGGATGAAATACAAGAGCGATACCCGTATCTGTTTGTGCCTTGAGGTATGTTCTTTCTTATTTTGTTTTGCTTTTCTAGGGATAGTTTCATCTTTAAACTTTTGATAGCCACCAGAGACCCTTGGAGTTTGAGGTATAGTTTAGATTTTGTGTTTGTGCTTGCGTGTGATTATTTATTATAGATTAAGTTCTTAAGGCTTTATTTTTTCCTAGGTTGGAGATCTGGTGTTTCTGAGGATTTTTTCGACACGAGGCACGATTCGCTATGGTGGAGACAAAAAGCTTAGTCCGCGGTACATCGGACCCTTCGGTATTCTTAAGAGGGTCGGTGCAGTGGCCTACTGGCTAGACTTGCTGACTGCATTGGAGGAAGTTCATAACGTGTTTCATGTGTCACAACTGAGACGCTACTTGGCAGATCCAAGTAACGTATTTGATCACTTAGAGATTGGGGTGGGCCTGACTTTCAGCTATCCATAGCAGCCAGTTGAGATTCTGGATCAGAGGGAGAAGGTGTTGAGGAACCAGACCATTCCTTTGATGTGCGTCGTATGGAGGCATCACTCTCCGGGTGAGTCTACCTGGGAGAGGGAGGATGAAATGTGCGAGCGGTACCCTTATCTGTTTGAGCCTTGAGGTATTGTTCTTTCTTTTTTGTTGTATTGTTTTGGGAATAGTTTCGTATTTTAATTTCGAGGACGAAATTAATTTTAAGAATGGTAGACTTGTCACTACCACATTTTCAGACTAGAAATATTTTTGGTCTTTTTATAATTATTTATTTAATATACTACAAAATACTGTAAAATAGCGATGGATCTCAGCGACGGATCAAATTCTGTCGCTGGTGTAGCGACAGAAAACCAACGGCTTAGAGACTAATTTATTTATATAAGAAACATGTATTAATTTTTGTCGTTATTCCGTCGCTGTAGGGTCAATTTTTTTCAATGACGAAATAGCGATAGAAAATTCCGTCGCTGCCAAATATTAAAATTCAGCTCCAGTTTCATTTTTGCCTTGAGGTACCCGTATCAGTTTGTGCCTTAAGGTACGTTAACTTGTTTTTTTTTTTGCTTTTCTAGGGATAGTTTCGTCTTTGAACTTTTGATAGCCACCGGAGACCCTTGGAGTTTGGTGTATAGTTTAGATTTTGTGTTTGTCCTTGCATGTGGTTGTTTGTTATAGATTAAGTTCTTAAGGCTTTGTTTTGTCCTAGGTTGGAGATCTGGTATTTCTGAGGATTTCTCCGATACGAGGCACGATTCGCTTTGGTGGAGGCAAAAATCTTAGTCCGCGGTACATCGGACCCTTCGGTATTCTTGAAAGGGTTGGTGCAATAACCTACCAGCTAGACTTATTGCCTACATTGGAAGGAGTTTGTAACGTATTTCACGTGTCACAGCTGAGACGGTACTTGACGTATCCTAGTCACGTATTGGATTACTCAGAGATTGGGGTGGGCCCAAATTTTTGCTATCTAGAGCAGCCAGTTAAGATTCTGGATCGGAGAGAGAAGGTGTTGAGGAACCAGACCATTCCTTTGGTGCACGTCGCATGGAGGCATCACTCTCCGGGTGAGTCTACTAAGGAGAGGGAGGATGAAATGTGTGGGCGGTACCCTTATCTGTTTGAGCCTTGAGGTATTGTTCTTTCTTTTCTGTTGTGCTATTTTGAGGATAGTTTCGTCTTTTAATTTCGAGGGCAAAATTATTTTTATGGAGGGTAGACTTGTCACTACCACATTTCCAGACTAGGAGTATTTTAGTCTTTTCATAACTATTTATTTGATGCACTACACAAATATTGTGAAATAGCAACGAATCTCAGCGACGGATCAAATTCCGTAGCTGGTGTAGCAACAGAAAACCAACAACATAGCGACTAATTTATTTATATAAGAAATATATATTAATTTTCGTCGCTATTCCGTCGTTGTGGCGTCAATTTTTACGGAATAGCAACAAAAATTTTTATCGCTGCCAAACGTTAAAATTCAATGTTCCAGTTTCATTTTAATTTTCCCCCAAATACTCTCCCTCTCCTCTTTTACCCCTGACCCCCGACCCCCTCTCCTCCTCCTCCTCTGGCATCCTACTCCCTCTCCTCCTCACGACCCCCTCTTCTCCGACCCCCTCTCCTCCTTCTCCTCCTCCTCTAGAGGCAACTTCCTGACGATGAACGACGTCAGCTTCCCCCGATCCCCTCCCCTGATGAACGATGACAACTTCCCGACGAACACCTCCTTCCTGACCTCCCCCTCTCATCGACACCCCTGACCCCCCACTCCAGCCCCCCTCTCCTCAACCCCCTCTCCACCACCCCTCATCGAAGGTAAACCCTAATCCTAGTTTTAATTTGTTTAATTATTGGATTTGGGGGGTAATACATAATTTTTTTCATTTGGGATTTGGGTGCTAGACACGTACAAATATGATACGTTGGACACTGACACTATAACACGGATACCCACACACACACTCTACCTCCCATGTAGAGATCCTTGTGGGTCACCTCCTTGGCCAACTTCTCCTTCTACATTTATACTAAACATAAATATGTTATGTGAGGAGTGAAGGGATATACTTGTATATTTCTCCAACACCATTCTAAATTAGAATTGACAGCCTAGGCGGAGCCCCATCCTCCACAACAGTAGGTAATGATCCTAAGTAGGTTATTTTGATTTAGGATTTGGAAACAGACACATGAAACAAACACAGACACCGACACATGACACGTTGGATAGTTTTGATTTAGGTTAAACTTTAGTTTTGAAATAAATTAGGTTTACCAACATGTGACACAAACAAGGACACATGACACAAATATAGTGTTGATTATCAAAATTTTCTTCTCGATACAGACATGGACACGATTTGGATTTGTTGTATTTGAGTTTTGACACATACACAGTCACAGATATGGGTGATCGTTATTCGGTTCAGTTTTAAAAAATTGATATATTTAGTTTTTATATATATTAGAAAAAAGCGCAAATAAATCGATCAAAAAATTAAATTGTATTATAGTCGTTTATAGTTATACGTTAGGGTACTAATATGAATAGTAATTAGTAGTTACTATAATTAGGTAGTAAGCACTTAGAAGTAGATATAGAATTGCGAATTGAAGTATCGGCCATATCGTCGGTTACGGATCAGAGTATCATATTTTTTGTATCGAAAAACAAATAATTATTAATAAATTAATAACATTTTAGAAAATATATTTTATACATTTAGGCATAATTTTAAGTATTTTTAGTGTTGTTTCTTAGTAGTTTTAAAATTGAATGAAATAGTAGTCACCCTTGCCGATTAGTTTATGTATGATAGATAAGTTTGTTTTTTACTTGCTTTTACAATCTTACTATGCTAAGGTATGTATCGGCCATATTCGGATGAGTGTCGAAGAAGTATAATTTTGGATATGTGTAAAACAAGTATCCTAACTCTAGCTTTTATAATATTTAGTTTTTTATGAGACTTCTTCATCATGTATCCTAACTAACCAATCATTTAGCAAATATCTTAACTCATCTTGAATCTAATTAATCCATATTATTTGAATTAATATATATGGTACATGTAGAATCAATAAGTCGATACTTAGTTGATGATCGTGGATATACAATCGACTACATGAGATTATGATTGGTTTGACAGATAATTTTATGGCGGGCATTGAGAAATTTCTTAAATACGCCAGTAGTCAACCTTATTTCATGGATGGGAGGCTCATCAAGTATCCTTGTGTCAAATGTCATAATATACCATTCAAAGAGGTGGATCTTGTGAGGGAGCATCTCTACAAGAAGGGTTTCGTACCGATCTACAAGGAGTGGATGGCTCAAGGAGAACCTTTGTTTTCGCAATATCATCATTCCTTCTTCAATACGGAGGTAGAAGAGTCTACTCTTGGAGATAACTTTGAATATCGACCGCGAAACCTGGCGCGTGAGTTGGTATTTGATGCGGCCGGTCCAAGTTTTAATCCGGAGGATCCTAATCCTGATATGAAGGAATTCTATGATATGTTGAAGAATACCGATACTCTGTTATACCAGGGTTGTGATTCTCATTCTGTCATGTCGGTGGTGATGCAGCTGTTGAACCTAAAGTCTGATTTTAACTTGCCACAGGAATGCTACGATCGAACAATTTAGTTTGGTAGAGAGTTTTTGTCAAAAGGATCGTAGGAGTTGCTTGAAAACTTCTACAAGTCGAAGATGATGATACGGAAACTCGGATTAGGCTACGAAAAGATAGATTATTGTCGATACAGTTGTATGTTGTACTACAAAGAGAACAATAATAAAGATAATTACATTTTCTGTCATGTGGACCGGTACAAGTCAATTTGGGACAAAAAAAGGAACTGCCCGGGCAAGGTTGCGTCCCTACAAGTACATGCAGTTTTTTTTATCACAAAGAAGCTACAGAGGATCTATATGTCCGTAAATACATCATAACACTTGACATGGCATAGCAAGGAACGAAAGATAGATGAAGAAGAATTATCTCATCTTTCGATAGAGAGGCATGAAAATATTTTGATCTGTGTCATCCTAAATTTGTTGTAGCACGTAGGAATATTCGATTGAGTTTATGTTCTGATGGATTCACCCCTTTTGGACAGTCGATGTAGCGCCCCGTTCTCCCGGTGCGGAGAATGCGGCTAAGAAACACAAGTCGGTATCGTTCGATCGGGATAGATTGAATTAAGAACTCATCCTCGTTATGGATTTGTTTCTTCGGAATCGATTCCTATATTCAGTGGACCGCGCCACAAGGATCGGCTTAGCGGCAGAGTCAGGAGGGACCTCTCCGCTTTTATCTTTTATTGCCTCAGTTTTCGATGTCGCTTGTTGCTTTCGTGCTTTGAGTTGGTTTTGGGATTTGCTTGTTTTCCTTGAACGGTTTCGATGGTCTTCATTGTTTTTGTTCATTGACTTGCACTTCTATTCCGAGATTGAAAAGAGAGGAAGAGGTATTAATCGAGTTGTTCGTGTGCAGGTGAACAAGCAGTAGGCGGCTTACGAGCGGAGTCGTGAAGCGCATCTTTCCTTCTCCTTTCCAACCAAGTGAGTGGCTACCAACCCGATTAGCTAGCCCTTCTTCCAAGCTTCATAGCTAGAACACTTGCATTCTTCGCCCCGATCAAACGATACCAAGTAATAATAAAAGAAACCAAGATAAAAGAGAATAGACTTGGTTCCGTATGCTTGTCAATATAACTTCCTGAACGGATACTGAACTGCATGCTTGTTCGCTTATAACTGTTCTATGAATCGTGCTAAGTATGGAATATCTTGTATGCGCTAAACTGTTCAATGAGGCTATGTTAAATGAATCATGCAATACTGACTGTCCCGTACTACTGTTGCCTCAACTGCATGAACTGTTAACTTAGTAAACATACTGTTCGATCACGGACAACTTGTGTACAAGGTAACTGGTTCCTGCGGACGGTCGCTGGGGCACTGGCACTGATCCGGTCCGGACGGAACTCTACTGTATAGTCAACTGTACTAGACGGAGTGGCTTGTAGCACCCATTGTACTTTCGCTACAAACCATTCTCGTCTATTACTAGTGTCTCTTATGGCATACGCCAGTGATCTATTGTATATTTAAACCAGTTGCATACTAACTTGTGTCTTCGTGGCAGGGAAGGCATGGTAAGTATTGTGCAGGTAATTCGGACGGACAGGTAAAATCCACCGAACGGTGGCACGTTCATTTCAGTAAAATTCTATATGCTGCTTACTTGTAAATGAACTAAGGCAAGATAGAAACCCACAAATATGCATACTTCATAAAAATAACGTGTTGATTGGTATAGTCAGGCTAGCTCGCCTTCACCAGTATATTTCGACATGCTAACCCTCGTTGAAACAGGTTCTCCGCACAAAGGCGAACCGAGCGAGGAGCCGAAGTCGTCTACCCGATCCAGTCCAGCTGTTGGCGCATCTTCACCGTGCCCCTTGAAGCATTTTGAAGACCGGAGCCTGCAACTCTTCATACATAAATGCAGCTCCGTGGCAAAGCTATCCTCCAGCTAGGAGGTCTATATCTTTTGAAGTTTAGTAAAGGGATATAATGTACAGGACTGCTATCTCATTTTGAGTCAACACTTTTGTAAGCCGTTCGGCATATTAGCTGACTCGTTCAAGAGTGTCACTACCACATTCTGAGAATGGGGGTATTTTTGACTTTTTATAATTATTAGTATTGTGGTATTCATATTAAATGATTTCTTGATAAGGTATTTAAATTAATTAATTTCGTGAGATAGGTAATTAAATATATTATATTATATACTGTGTTCTTAATGTCTGAGCTGGTAGACTTGACCTAGAGGCCACTAGACGAACACCTGATCGAATAATGGGGATTATGTATTTAATTGTTTTATTTTAGAATTTATTATTGGAGGTTGTATTTAATTACCGTAATTTATTTAATTGTTGCGCGCTGCCGTTGCTTCGATATTTGGAGCGCTACCCTGACTTTTGCCTTCCAACAAATTTCACAACCTTGCCCTAGACGTGCCTGCCTTCCATTCGGATATTTTTGCAACTCATAATTATGATCTCTTGAGCTTCATTTTAGCCGCACAATATTCGTCGTGGACGTTTATTTAAATTCTAAATAAATTCCTATTTTGTATCGTTGTGCGTTCCAATCGAAATTGGGGACAATCTTGACCTATTTTTCGTGCGACCCAAATTAGGGTAATATTCTGTTCTGAGTCTTCTTCATTAATGCTATTGATGACCCAACCTGATTTTGGTCCCATGTACTCCTAATTAATTTTAGAACACAGCTTGCATTTTATTTCTAATTAAATTGAGGATAACATTTTGACTGATTTCATAAATCCTAATTTAATTCTAATACCCGATTAATTAAACCCGTGCCTAACGCACAACACCCTCTCACCATGAAAATTTCTAAACATATTTTTCCACAATTTTTGTGTCATTTTATGTGTCCGTACAATTTTCCAAATTTAAGGGGCTAAGTTGCAATTAATGAAATTGGGTGCCCTCACCCCATTGGCCAAAACCAAATGGAGGGGTCACAAACTTGGGTCCAATTTACACTCATCCTTTCACCACTCCTCATGAAGAAACTATTTCTCTTCATGACAAATCATATCCCTCCATTTTGAATAGGAGCATCTCCACCCTCCATCCATTCACCACTCCCTATAAAACAATACATCACCTCACCCTCACAACTCCCCAAGCAGGCCCTAATCCCAAGGAACCTAGAAAACCCCTCTCTCTCTCTCTCTCCTCCCTCCTCCAATTATTTCTCCATGCAAACAAATTCCTCCCTCCATTATTCTTCTTCTTCTTCCCTTCACCATCTTCTCCTTCCCTACTCCTCTCCGGCTGAGCCCCACCTCCGGCGGCCAACGACTTGCCGCCTGCTGCTGCTCCGGCCGCTGCCGCTACTGCTGCACAGTCCGGCCGCTGCCGCTGCACTGCTTAACACCACCACTATCACCACCATACACCACCACCAACACCACCACTATCATCACCATTACCACCACCATCACAAGCCCGGAGCTCCACCGTGCTCCTCCCCACAGTCCGGCCAAGCTCCCCTCCGGCAGCTGTGCTCCACCACCACCACCTCTGTAAGCTTTTCTCCTCTTCTCCCTCTTCCTTTCTCCTTGTATATATATATTTATATATATACACATACGTATATACGTATATGTATATAAATAGTATTTATTAATTAATTTTAATACATGAATATGTATAGTATATAAATACATTAGTAATGTATAATTTAATATATGTACATGTATATTATTTATTTAATTAAATGATAAACCAGTATAAGCATAGTGTATACATATAAATTAGTATATGTATGTATTAATGTATACATATATATATATATATATATATATATATATGATATATGAAAATATTTTATTAGTATATATATGTATAAACGTATTTTGGTGTATGTGTAAATGTATAAGTGTGTTTTCAAATTAGTATATATATACAGGTATATGTATATATTTAATAAAATTAGTATACATATATGTATACTGGTATTTCCATAAAATTGTATTTTATAAAATGTACACTATATTATTAGTGTGATTTTAATTAATGTATTAGTACTTATATAATTATATGTATGCAAATAGGTATTTAATTAATGTTTAATAGTAATGTATACGTATATATTTAACATGATTGGTATATAGGTATGTATATGTATGAATTTAAATCAACTTGTTTATATATGTATATATATATATACATTTTGTATACACTTATTATATATTTGCTATATATAAAAATTGGTATATACGTATACAAACATTTTTTAGTATATGTATGTAATTATTAATTGGTGAATACACAAAAAATAAATATACATATTTATTTTGCTATATGTTTAATAAAAACATAATTTTAGTATATATGCTAGTTAAAGATATATATCCCTACCAGATGACCCTAGTTGACTGAGTGCCATGCCTGGCATAGCCCTGAGGCCAGTGCATTTATATTGTGTGTTAGTGTAGCATCTGATTCAATATTATATGTCTTTAGGACTGTTGGTTCCTCCAGGCGATACTCTGGAACAGGACCTCGGTATTCACCAGCTAAGGACCCAAGGCGAGTACATTCTCTGATTAGTTTCTATTTTATGATAACCCCTATGTTTATTGTATCTAGTTTAGATATCCATGCACTTGACACGTTGGTTACACGGATTGGTATACACGGATCTCGTCATGAGATGTTATTCCTTATTCATGGTGTAGCTTGTACAAGACTTGTTTCCTTGTTATCTTGTGCATGTACAGACACTGAGACCCGGGGAGATTTGCTACCTCCCTAGGGAATCCCGTGCCATAGCGTACCATGATTGGATCTACTATACCAGTCGGGGGTGGAGAGTATTTTAGTATAGATATGTGATCATACCCAACTCTACATGCATCATAGCTCACCCCACATCTCACGTCGGGTGCAGCCTGACCATTTACATGCTTCATAGCTGTTACGTGTGATTAGCCTGACCTCTACATGCATCATAGCTAACCAACGGTTAGCCTGACCTTACATGAATCATAGCTAATCACATGTAGCCAGCCTGATCAAGTTCCCAAGCCGATCACATGTTAAAGCTAGTACTCACACACTTAGTCATAGGTTTCTTGCTCATTGACATATTGTTCTTTTCCTGCATTTACTTACAGTATTTCCAGTATTTCTTTTATTGTACATTTCTCGTACCTATACATGCATCTCGTATATTTCCATCTAGAACTGCTACATAGTTTATATCATTAATATAGAACTGCTATTTAGAGATGTACTTTGCTCCTTCCTGACTGGAAAATATTTTCCAGACTGTGACCTTAGTGGACTTGTTTCTGACACACTTGGGGATTGGATGTTACTGATTGCAGGTATGATTATTCTGTCGTTAGACTTGTCTTGTATTTCTTTGTTTGCCTTGATATCTCATCGTGCTTTAGTTAGGTGATTGAGTATTTTCTAACATTATTTTATGATATCCACGTCTCCTTATGGAGTTGGGTATTCATGTGAGTTTGATTAGATAGTTACATGACCTAGACAGCGTTCTACCGCCGATGCTGCGGCGTAGGCTGGACGTACCCACCACTCGTGCCCCTAAACCGGGTGCGGGTCGTGACAAAGAGTTTGTAATAGATGTTCATTATCAATAAAGAGAACTTTTCCATGCTTCAAATCTGTGTTTCAATTTATCTGTGTACTCTGAATATGTGCTTGCTATGCAAATAATTAAAGCCTTGTGCGGGCGCAACTCCAGGCCCGCGGCGGTCACGATTCGGGGGACGCCTCAAACGATTCTACGGAATCGGGTCGTGACATAGTGGTATCAGAGCACAGATTCAAAGTTCCTTAGACTTCGTGCTGGAAAAGTTCCTTTAACGATCAAGTTCCTATGCGAACTCTTGAACTCGCTAGGCCAAAATAAGATATGTTCATGCAATAAGTCCATAATACATTATAATTCTAATGTAATTTACCTTCTTTTGAAGGAATGGCTCAAGCGCAATCTGCAGCGCTAGCACCAAACGAAACGCAAGAAAGTAGTTCGGGCACTTCGGGAAGTTCAAGGAGCCAGCGAGCCGTGCCAAGCATCGATCCCGTCCAACGAATGTTGCAGATGTTGGAGGCAAACCAACAAAGGGACGAGGCTCGCTATGACCGGGCCGAGAAGCGGGCGGAAGAGTGTCAGCTCAAGTTTCAAGACAATATAGAAGCACGATTCTCAGTCCAACAGAAGCAGGTGGATGCCCTGCAACATATCGTTCAGACTTTGGCTGCCAACCATTCCGCCGCAACAGCAACGACTCCGGTGGAACAGCCCGTGCTTGAAGTAGAGACGCCGTATATTCCAAGGGCGAGGGACGTGACTGCCTTCGACTTTGGCCACTTCAAGAAAGTCTGTAACACCCCATTCAACGGGACTGAGGACCCAGTCGTAGCTCTAGATTGGTTGGCCGAACTTGAAGATCATTTCGCTCTGCTAGAGGTCCCCGAAGAGAAGCGCGTCTCCTGCGCGCAACTACAGCTCCGCCTCAACGCACACGATTGGTGGGACGTGCATCGACGATCTCTCCAATTTGATCACGGAGAGGAGGCGATCTCGTGGACGACTTTTTGTACCGCGTTCGAAGAGGAGTTTGTACCCTCTCCAGTACAACGTCAGATGGAGAACGAGTTCGTGCAACTGAGGCAAGGCAGTATAACAGTTAATGAGTACTCCGCCGAATTCAACCGACTCTCCAAATTCGCTAGGGCCTATTTACCTGATGTAGCGAGTCGAGCTAAAAGGTTTGAAGGTGGACTACGCCCTGCCATCCATTCGCACGTAGCCGTTCATCAGTATCGTACAATGCGTGAAGTCATGAATCACGCCCTATCTCTCGAACCACTTTATCCTCACGTTCCTGTCGGCGCTGTGCATACCTACAATCACAAACGCCAAAGCAACGACAGAGGAAACAACGCTGCAAAGCGTCCAAACAACGGTGGCAAGCATGGAGAAAAGTTAGAGAAAGTATGTCACTTCTGCAGGCGGCCGAGGCACGCAATAGATAAGTGTCGCCTGAAACTTGGCTTATGTTTAGTTTGCGGTGAAGCAAACCATACCGTTCGTGACTGTCCACTGAGCCGCCTCAATAAACGTCGCCCCCAACAGAATAATCCCTAATGGTAGGTCCTATTCTTAAGTTTCGGGACGAAACTTCCAATTAGTTGGGTAGGATGTAGCGCCCCGTTCTCCCGGTGCGGAGAATGCGGCTAAGAAACACAAGTCGGTATCGTTCGATCGGGATAGATTGAATTAAGAACTCGTCCTCGTTATGGATTTGTTTCTTCGGAATCGATTCCCATATTCAGTGGACCACGCCCCAAGGATCGGCTTAGCGGCAGAGTCAGGAAGAGGTATTAATCGAGCTGTTCGTGTGCAGGTGAACAAGCAGTAGGCGGCTTACGAGCGAAGTCGTGAAGCGCCTCTTTCCTTCTCCTTTCCTTCCAACCAAGTGAGTGGCTACCAACCCGATTAGCTAGCCCTGCTTCCAAGCTTCATAGCTAAAACACTTGCATTCTTCGCCCCGATCAAATGATACCAAGTAATAATAAAAGAAACCAAGATAAAAGAGAATAGACTTGGTTCCGTATGCTTGTCAATATAACTTCCTGAACGGATACTGAACTGCATGCTTGTTCGCTTATAACTGTTCTATGAATCGTGCTAAGTATGGAATATCTTGTATGCGCTAAACTGTTCAATGAGGCTATGTTAAATGAATCATGCAATACTGACTGTCCCGTACTACTGTTGCCTCAACTGCATGAACTGTTAACTTAGTAAACATACTGTTCGATCACGGACAACTTGTGCACAAGGTAACTGGTTCCTGCGGACGGTCGCTGGGGCACTGGCACCGATCCGGTCTGGACGGAACTCTACTGTATATTCAATTGTACTAGACGGAGTGGCTTGTAGCACCCACTGTACTTTCGCTACAAACCATTCTCGTCTATGACTAGTGTCCCTTATGGCATACGCCAGTGATCTATTGTATATTTAAACCTGTTGCATACTAACTTGTGTCTTCGTGGCAGGGAAGGCATGGTAAGTATTGTGCAGGTAATTCGGACGGGCAGGTAAAATCTACCGAACGGTGGCACGTTTATTTCAGTAAAATTCTATATGCTGCTTACTTGTAAATGAACTAAGGCAAGATAGAAACCCACAAATATGCATACTTCATAAAAACAACGTGTTGATTGGTATCGTCAGGCTAGCTCGCCTTCACCAGTATGTTTCGACATCCTGACCCTCGTTGAAACAGGTTCTCCGCACAAAGGCGAACCGAGCGAGGAGCCGAAGTCGTCTACCCGATCCAGTCCAGCTGTTGGCGCATCTTCACCGCGCCCCTTGAAGCATTTTAAAGACCGGAGCCTGAAACTCTTCATACACAAATGCAGCTCCGTGGCAAACTATCCTCCAGCCAGGAGGTCTATATCTTTTGAAGTTTAGTAAAGGGATATAATTTACAGGACTGCTATCTCATTTTGAGTCAGCACTTTTGTAAGCCGTTCGGCATATTAGCTGACTCGTTCAAGAGTTTGTAATAGATGTTCATTATCAATAAAGAGAACTTTTCCATGCTTCAAATCTGTGTTTCAATTTATCTGCGTACTCTGAATATGTGCTTGCTATGCAAATCATTAAAGCCTTGTGCGGGCGCAACTCCAGGCCCGCACGGCGGTCACGATTCGGGGGACGCCTCAAACGATTCTACGGAATCGGGTCGTGACATATTGGTATCAGAGCACAGATTCAAAGTTCCTTAGACTTCGTGCTGGAAAAGTTCCTTTAACGATCAAATTCCTATGCGAACTCTTGAACTCGCTAGGCCAAAATGAGATACGTTCATGCAATAAGTCCATAATACATTATGATTCTAATGTAATTTACCTTCTTTTGAAGGAATGGCTCAAGCGCAATCTGCAGCGCTAACACCGAACGAAACGCAAGAAAGTAGTTCGGGCACTTCGGGAAGTTCAAGGAGCCAGCGAGCCGTGCCAAGCATCGATCCCGTCCAACGAATGTTGCAGATGTTGGAGGCAAACCAACAAAGGGACGAGGCTCGCTATGAACGGGCCGAGAAGCGGGCGGAAGAGAGTCAGCTCAAGTTTCAAGACAATATAGAAGCACGATTCTCAGTCCAACAGAAGCTGGTGGATGCCCTGTAACAGATCGTTCAGACTTTGGCTGCCAACCATTCCGCCGCAACAGCAACGACTCTGGTGGAACAGCCCGTGCTTGAAGTAGAGACGCCGCATATTCCAAGGGCGAGGGACGTGACTGCCTTCGACTTTGGCCACTTCAAGAAAGTCTGTAACACCCCATTCAACGGGACTGAGGACCCAGTCGTAGCTCTAGATTGGTTGGCCGAACTTGAAGATCATTTCGCTCTGCTAGAGGTCCCCGAAGAGAAGCGCGTCTCCTGCGCGCAACTACAGCTCCGCCTCAACGCACACGATTGGTGGGACGTGCATCGACGATCTCTCCAATTTGATCACGGAGAGGAGGCGATCTCGTGGACGACTTTTTGTGCCGCGTTCGAAGAGGAGTTTGTACCCCCTCCAGTACAACGTCAGATGGAGAACGAGTTCGTGCAACTGAGGCAAGGCAGTATGACAGTTAAAGAGTACTCCGCCGAATTCAACCGACTCTCCAAATTCGCTAGGGCCTATTTACCTGATGTAGCGAGTCGAGCTAGAAGGTTTGAAGGTGGACTACGCCCTGCCATCCATTCGCACGTAGTCGTTCATCAGTATCGTACAATGCGTGAAGTCATGAATCACGTCCTATCTCTCGAACCACTTTATCCTCACGTTCCTGCCGGCGCTGTGCATACCTACAATCACAAACACCAAAGCAACGACAGAGGAAACAACGCTGCAAAGCGTCCAAACAACGGTGGCAAGCATGGAGAAAAGTTAGAGAAAGTATGTCACTTCTGCAGGCGGCCGGGGCACGCAATAGATAAGTGTCGCCTGAAACTTGGCTTATGTTTAGTTTGCGGTGAAGCAAACCATACCGTTCGTGACTGTCCACTGAGCCGCCTCAATAAACGTCGCCCCCAACAGAATAATCCCTAACGGTAGGTCCTATTCTTAAGTTTCGGGACGAAACTTCCAATTAGTTGGGTAGGATGTAGCGCCCCGTTCTCCCGGTGCGGAGAATGCGGCTAAGAAACACAAGTCGGTATTGTTCGATCGGGATAGATTGAATTAAGAACTCGTCCTCGTTATGGATTTGTTTCTTCGAAATCGATTCCCATATTCAGTGGATCGTGCCCCAAGGATCGGCTTAGCGGCAGAGTCAGGAGGGACCTCTCCGCTGTTATCTTTTATTGCCTCGGTTTTCGATGTCGCTTGTTGCTTTCGTGCTTTGAGTTGGTTTTGGGATTTGCTTGTTTTCCTTGAACGGTTTCGATGGTCTTCATTGTTTTCGTTTATTGACTTGCACTTCTATTCCGAGATTGGAAAGAGAGGAAGAGGTATTAATCGAGCTGTTCGTGTGCAGGTGAACAAGCAGTAGGCGGCTTACGAGCGGAGTCGTGAAGCGCCTTTTTCCTTCTCCTTTCCTTCCAACCAAGTGAGTGGCTACCAACCCGATTAGCTAGCCCTGATTCCAAGCTTCACAGCTAAAACACTTGCATTCTTCGCCCCGATCAAACGGTACCAAGTAATAATAAAAGAAACCAAGATAAAAGAGAATAGACTTGGTTCCGTATGCTTGTCAATATAACTTCCTGAACGGATACTGAACTGCATGCTTGTTTGCTTATAACTGTTCTATGAATCGTGCTAAGTATGGAATATCTTGTATGCGCTAAACTGTTCAATGAGGCTATGTTAAATGAATCATGCAATACTGACTGTCCCGTACTACTGTTGCCTCAACTGCATGAACTGTTAACTTAGAAACATACTGTTCGATCACGGACAACTTGTGCACAAGGTAACTGGTTCCTGCGGACGGTCGCTGGGGCACTGGCACCGATCCGGTCCGGACGGAACTCTACTGTATAGTCAACTATACTAGACAGAGTGGCTTGTAGCACCCACTGTACTTTTGCTACAAACCATTCTCGTCTATGACCAGTGTCCCTTATGGCATACGCCAGTGATCTATTGTATATTTAAACCCGTTGCATACTAACTTGTGTCTTCGTGGCAGGGAAGGCATGGTAAGTATTGTGCAGGTAATTCGGACGGGCAGGTAAAATCCACCGAACGGTGGCACATTCATTTCAGTAAAATTCTATATGCTGCTTACTTGTAAATGAACTAAGGCAAGATAGAAACCCACAAATATGAATACTTCATAAAAATAACGTGTTGATTGGTATAGTCAGGCTAGCTCGCCTTCACCAGTATGTTTCGACATACTGACCCTCGTTGAAACAGGTTCTCCGCACAAAGGCGAACCGAGCGAGGAGCCGAAGTCGTCTACCCGATCCAATCCAGTTGTTGGCGCATCTTCACCGCGCCCCTTGAAGCATTTTGAAGACCGAAGCCTGCAACTCTTCATACACAAATGCAGCTCCGTGGCAAAGCTATCCTCCAGCCAGGAGGTCTATATCTTTTGAAGTTTAGTAAAGGGATATAATGTACAGGACTGCTATCTCATTTTGAGTCAACACTTTTGTAAGCCGTTCGGCATATTAGCTGACTCGTTCAAGAGTTTGTAATAGATGTTCATTATCAATAAAGAGAACTTTTCCATGCTTCAAATCTGTGTTTCAATTTATCTGCGTACTCTGAATATGTGCTTGCTATGCAAATTATTAAAGCCTTGTGCGGGCGCAACTCCAGGCCCGCACGGCAGTCACGATTCGGGGGACGCCTCAAACGATTCTACCGAATCGGGTCGTGACAGTCGAGATCTCAGTACTCTTGTTAGCCATTAATTTTGACTTCTTACAATCTACCACTGTGGATGTGCATGAACACTCCTTACATGTTCTTGACAATTATCATACCCGGTCCAAAAAATCCAAAGAAGAACATCGATATCTACTTGCAGCCATTGGTGGATGAGTTAAAACAATTATGTCAATTCAGTGTTCGGACATATGATATATCAAAGTAGCAGAACTTTCAGATGAGAGCGTCTCTCATGTGGACCATCAATAATTTTCTAGCATATAAGATATTATCGGGGTAGAGTACTAATGGTACTTTGTCTTATCCGATATGTATGAAAAAGAGTAAGACATTCCGTCTCCAGAATGGAGGAAAAGCGTACTTTTTTTATTGTTACCGTCAGCTCCTTCCTACGTCACATCCGTGGAGAAGGAACAGAGATGCCTTTAGAGCTGGTAAACAAGAACTATCTCCTCCCCAGTTGAGAATGACAGGAGACAAAGTTTGTAAAGAGGTAGATGGATTGCCGACTGTGATGGAAGATCCGATATCGGCCGATCACTTTGAAGGGTTCGGACGTAGGCATAATTGGACGAAGCAGAGTATCTTTTGGGACTTACCTTATTGGAAAGATAATCTCATAAGGCACAATCTTAATGTCATGCATATCGAAAAGAATATATTTGACAACATCTTCAATATAATGATGGAGATAAAGGAGAAAATGAAAGACAATGTCAAAGCAATAATGGACTTAGAAATTATTTGTAGGCGTTCAGATTTGCACCTAAAATGAAGTAGCAAAGGCAATTGTGTCAAGCCTCTAGTTCCATTTACATTGAGTAAGGAGGATAAATTTGATAATATGCAACTGAATTTCAAAGATGAGATTTTCTAACGACTACGTGTCAAGTCTGGCAATATGTGTTAATCTCAATGAACACAAGCTAACAGGGATAAAGAGTCATGATTGCCATGTGTTTATGGAGAGGTTACTACCTATTGCTCTGAGAGAGATGTTGTCTCATCAAGTATGGACTCCGTTGGCCGAATTATCTATATTATTTAGAGATTTTTGTTCAAGCAAGTTGACGGTGCAACATATAATAGAACTTGAGGAGAAGATTTGTGTAAGTTAGAAATAGTGCTTTCTTCCAGTTTTTTTATAGTATGGAGCATTTGCCGATTCATCTTATATACGAAGCACGCGTCGGTGCTCCCGACCATTATCGATGGATATATCCATTTGAGAGATATAAATTCTTTATACTAATAATTTCTTTATTCAAATAATTCTAAGATTCAATATATTATCTGTAGGTATCTACATCACCTAAAGAAGAATGTTGGCAATAAAGCTCATGTAGAAGCTTCGATTTACGAAACATATATCATTGAGGAGGTTTCAAACTTCTTCTCCATCTACTTTGATACTCATGTCAGAAAAAATCACAATAGAGCCCCAAGGAATGATGAAGGTGGGGTTGATGCCCTGAATAGTGTAATCCATACTATCTTCAATATGGGAGGGAAGCCTATAAGTGCTACTAAAGTACGTTGGTTGGAAGATGATGTCACACCCCAGTCCCAAAATATATGGAACCAGGCCACGTGGCATTGGCCAGCTGACACGTCACTAAGGGATTACCCAATTTAATGGACCCAAATGAACGTGCTACGCTGTCCTAAAATACTAACAAGTCAAATACAGGTAAAGTCTAATCTCATCCACAAAATATCGAGAAATAAGGGAAATAAGTGCTGAAATATATAATGCCAAGTCTGAAATGTCATAGTACAAATCAGATAATGTCAGGTGGAAATAAATCCTATACAAAAGATAATAAAAGTGCTGAAATAAGATAGACTAGAGTATCGTCTATCTATGTAGTAGCTCCAGCTCCAGGTGCACTGAAAGATTAGGTAGACTCTGATGGCAGCTCTTCTAACTCCTCCTCAGTGGCATATCTCGTCTCCTGTCCGGGACCGTACATTGTGGAGTAGAATGCCTCATCTAAATCTGGAAGGGAACCAGGTCCTCGGTGGGACATAACAAGATACATAAAAGCATGCCATGTATGTAAATACTGAATACATAAATAGAGGGTGTGCTAGCCATCTAAGTGAATGCAATGTGAGACAACTTAGTACGTATGGGAAAGTGTGGGCTAGACATATGCTGACGTATTTCACAACCGTAGTGACTGGCTAGTATATGCTACATATGCCCCCATTCAAGGGCACTCTGCAATCGTCCATCTCCCGAAGAGCATGGTATCTATAATATATATATATAACGTCAGTATCACTCCGTCGAGTGCGGTATCTGTATAAAAGAGGTGGGTGTCCCATACGCCTACTAGTTGTTCTTCCCGCCCAATGCGGATACACAAGTCGAATATATGACGTATATATCCCGTGCTATATGCCAAGTCATAACTTTCCTGAATATTTCTGATTTTCGTGCTAAGCCGTGATGCACGTCATACGTACTGGTAGCTAATCGAGTACGCAAGTTGCATCCCAAAATGAAGTGCAACCTTGTTGCGTGTACAAGTGTTAGGGTCCAGGAGGATATTAGGATACCCTCGCAGTTGTTGGTAAGTCTGCTAAAGTCTAAGTTAGTTATACTACGTGTCAACGTATTTGTTGACGGTACCCGAGGCAATCTCAGATACAACAGTTATATATAAGTCTACTGAAAATAACATACAACAGTTAAATGAATTATACAGTATCCGTCATCAAGCTCTGCCTCAGGGCTTCAGTCTTTTGCCACTGTGCCTGCAACATGTCTTGAAGGAATTGGAACATCTGAGGCTGTCCCTCAAGTTGTGGCATCATGGCTGGAAGGGCTGGAGGTGGAGGCAAAGGTGTCTCCGCCTGCAGTGTCGGTGCTTGGGAAGTTTGCCCTTCCTGCTGGGCTGGCGTGGTTTCCTGGGTAGGATTCTGATGAATGTGCGGGGTTGTTGGATAGACCAGCATCCTTCTCGGGGACTGGTCTCTCGGGGTGGTTGGGGTCCTTTGGACATCTAGCGAGGGGTCTGTTGCTTGGTCAACCCCATCAGCTGTGTGTCCACTGGGTATGTCCATATTTCTGAAGAAGATAGAATAATTAAAAAAAGTACGAAAGAAATAATAATATAATAATCAAGCAATGATAAAAAAAAAATTTAGGATAAAGTCAGTGTGGATGAGACCTAGTTTTCCTATCTTATAACAGGCTTGCTGGGCATGTAATCATACCACTAGCAATTAACTGGACCTGCATGGGCCACCACTAAAATCATGTCACGCCCCAGTCCCAAAATATATGGAACCAGGCCACGTGGCATTGGCCAGCTGACACGTCACTAAGGGATTACCCAATTTAATGGACCCAAAGGAACGTGCTACGCTGTCCTAAAATACTAACAAGTCTAATCTCATCCACAAAATATCGAGAAATAAGGGGAATAAGTGCTGAAATATATAATGCCAAGTCTGAAATGTCATAGTACAAATCAGATAATGTCAGGTGGAAACAAATCCACTACAAAAGATAATAAAAGTGCTGAAATAAGATAGACTAGAGTATCTTCTATCTATGTAGTAGCTCCAGCTCCAAGTGCACTAAAAGATTAGGTAGACTCTGATGGCAGCTCTTCTAACTCCTCCTCAGTGGCATATCTCGTCTCCTGTCCGGGACCGTACATTGTGGAGTAGAATGCCTCATCTAAATCTGGAAGGGAACCAGGTCCTCAGTGGGACATAACAAGATACATAAAAGCATGTCATGTATGTAAATACTGAATACATAAATAGAGGGTGTGCTAGAAATCTAAGTGAATGCAATGTGAGATAATTTAGTATGTATGGGAAAGTGTGGGCTAGACATATGCTGACGTATTTCACCAACCGTAGTGACTGGCTAGTATATGCCATATATGCCCCCATTCAAGGGCACTCTACAATCGTCCATCTCCGAAGAGCATGATATCTGTAATATATATATATAACGTCTGTTTCACTCCGTCGAGTGCGGTATCTATATAAAAGAGGTGGGTGTCCCATACGCCTGCTAGTTGTTCTCCCCGCCCAATGCGGATACACAAGTCGAATATACGACGTATATATCCCGTGCTATATGCCAAGTCATAACTTTCCTGAATATTTCTAATTTTTGTGCTAAGCCGTGATGCACGTCATACGTACTGGTAGCTAATCGAGTACGCAACTTGCAGTCCAAAATGAAGTGCAACCTTGTTGCGTGTACAAGTGTTAGGGTCCAGGAGGATATTAGGATACCCTTGCAGTTGTTGGTAAGTCTGCTAAAGTCTAAGTTAGTTATACTACGTGTCAACGTATTTGTTGACGGTACCCGAGGCAATCTCAGATACAACAGTTATATGTAAGTCTACTAAAAATAACATACAACAGTTAAATGAATTATACAGTAAAACTTGGCAAGGTATACTTGCCTACTTCTCTGTGCTGGGTGTGCCAAAAACCTGTTCTCGCAGTCAAGTCTGAGGGGTCCTGTGACCTGGGGTCACTGACTGCGCTGTACGTGTACTCTGTTCAGGACATACAGGGTTCATGAATTAATCATTTAAAATGCGTACATTAAATAATATAGTATATATTTTATACTTAAATATAGATATATGTTAAGCCATATATATAATTAATATATAAAATATATACTATATATAGTATTTATACTTATGTATATATAATAAAGACATAATATATATGTATTTTAATACATATATAATATTAGAGCATAATAATATATATATAATAATATTACATATCATATATATAAGTATACATATATATATATTTATATAGAGATAAGTAACTAATAAATATAAGTATATATATACGGATACATATATATATATAAAGGAATATATATAAATAATGTATATATATATATATATATATATATATATATATATATATATATATATATATATATATATATATATGTAAACATGCTAAAAATATGAAATACATATTATTAATATATATATTTATATAATCTGAGTATATATATAAATATAATATATTTATATATAAATAATATATATTCATATATATATTACTATATACAGATATAATATATGTATATATATATATATATATATATAATTTAAATGAAAATAAATGCATATATATATATATATATATATATATATATATATATATATATAATATTATATTATAGTATATTGTATATATTTATATACATATAGTATATGATAATAAAATAAAATGATATATTATATATACTTATATAATATATTTACACATATATATATATATATATATATATATATATATATATATATAATAGTAATAATATATATATATATATTTATATACATAGTATTTAGTATATATAAATAGTATAATAAATACTATATACTGTATTTATTTACTGTAATAATAATAATTTTATAATATATATATATAATAATATATATAATACAATATATATATATATATATATATATATATATATATACTAAATACAAATAATAATAATATATATAAAATATATAATAATACATATAATATACTGTATATATACAGTGATAAATAATTATATAATAATACAATATATATTATAATATATAATATATAATATATATATAAACATATATATTAATATACATATATATATACATATATACATACATATACATATAATTATGTATATACGTAAGGATAGAGGGGGTATACCTGTCAGACAGGGGGGGCCCACGCCTCGTCGCCGGCGGGAGTACGGCGGCGGAGCGGCCGGTGGCTGGCCGGGACGGCGACTGCAGCAGTAGTGGCTGTCAGCAGCAACAGCAGCAGCTGCAGCGGCGCAGGCGGTGGCGGAGGCGGCGGTACAGGGGGTCAGGGCGGCGGAGGAGAGGACGGCGAAGGTGGTAGGGGTGGTGGCGGAGGTCAGTGGTGGCGGTGGTGGTGTCCTGGGAGGTCGGGGTGGGTCGGCTGGGCTGGTGGTCGAGGAGTCGGGGAGGGTCTGTGGCGGCGCTGGTGGTCGGGGTGGTGGTCGTGGGGCGGCGGGAAGGTGGTGGTCCGGTAGAGGGGGTCACGGCGGAGCGGATGGGGGCGGTGGCGGTGGTCCAAGGCGGCGGATGGTGGCAGTTTATGGCGTCGGGGTGGTCGGGGTGCTGTGGTGAAGGAAGGAGGGTGGGGCACTGCGGGGGCTGCCGGCGGCGCTGGCGGCGGCCAGGGCGGAGATGCGGCGGCCGGAAGGGAGCTGGGGAAGGGGCGAGGCGGTCGGCGGAGGTCCGGTTGGCGGAGGGTGGCTGTGGTGAGGGTGGTGTGAGTTCGGGAAGAGTGGGGGGTGTATATATAGGGTTAGGGTTTAGGTATATTTGTAAATAGGGATTTTATTTAGGGGTATTTTGGTAAATGTGCAATTAAATATCTTAGATATTTTCTAGGATATTTTGTAGATATTTATGGTGGGACCCACTGCCAAATGGACGGTGTAGGTTCACCGTCCAATAGGAGGTTGACACCTCACACTAGAAATTTGTAGAATAAATCCTGTAATTTCATAAATTGCACAAAGGTCCTATAAATTGGGAAATTGCATAATTACGCAATTTGTCTGAGAAAAACACCAGATTCCTAAAAATGTTAAAATGCAAAGAACTGAGGGGGATTGCTGTGGGAGGGCCCTGAGGAGGTGGGGGTGAGCCTGGGCAAGGGCTGGGCCTGGTTTTTGGGTGATGCGGATCACCGTATTAATTAATTAATAATTAATACGCACGGTGTTTATTAATTATTTAAAAAATAGGTAGGGCCATAATTTCAGTATGGTGTAAATATACTAAATGTAGTATACTCAGAGTAGAATAATAACATATTTTTGTTTGGGCAAAACAGGTGCATGTTGGGCCTCAAATCTCTATTGGAACAGAGATGGGTACAGATCTGGGAATTTAATTAATAATTAATACGTACGTTTGTAACGATATTTGTGCGACTAAAAAGAAGCACAAAACAGAGTATCTGGGAGTTGCACAAAGTTCAGAAAAATAGACTAACATGTCTAGGAGAGGTATATGAACTTTGTTTGGGGATAACAGTCTGTGTAATGCTTTAAATATTTAGGTGATGGATAGGTGCACAAATCAATAGGATATGTAAGCAAAATAAATTTAAAAAGTTGCAGAAATTCTAATTTGCTAAAAATAGTCCTAATTTAATATTAATTACTGAAATCTGGTCGAGGGAGTTTACAGATGATGAGTTTGAAACCGCTCATCGGTATATATTGTTAAATAGTGGTATAAAAGAGATACAAAATATTGAGAAGTAAGCGACACATCTTTCCTAGATATTTTAATTTTTTATATACTTGGAAAAGAATTGCTCTAACTGTTCTCCTTATTATTATAGTACTTTTAGTGCTGAGGTGAAAATGGAGAGACCTAATATTAATGAAGATGATCTTGCAAGAGAGATTGATAGAAAAGTTCTATCATGGTTCCATAATTATGTACGAATCCTAAACATTAAGCATTCTAAATTTATTATTCAGACCAATCTTTGTCTAATGTCTATATGATATATGATGTTTCAGGTTTTTTGTCCTGGTACAGACTTACAGAACGAACGACTTCGAGCATTAGCTATCAGATCAAGCAAGAGGCAAAGTGTTGGGATGGATACACCAACAATGGCTTCAAATTTAGAACTACTGATAAGTCTATTAATCAATTATTTGTCGATGAGGAGGCTAATTATATAAAGAAATCTGGATTATGTGTGTGTGGTTCAGTCTACGATGCCAATCCAAAATTTGACTATTACGGTGTACTAAGAGATGTCGTGGAGCTGGTTTACTCTTATGAGACAAAAATTATGCTGTTTAAATGTGATTGGTTCGACACAACACCCAAGCAGGGATGGAAAATTGACAAACAGTTTGGGTTTGTTGATATAAAATATGGAAAAATATATATAGGTTTTGAACCATTTGTATTGGCTATTCAAATAGTTCAAGTGTATTATACGAGCTATCCTAGTCGACGACACAATAATAAAGATTACTGGGCTGTAAGCAAAACTAATAAAAATACATATAATGTTAGGGATCCAGCATACCAAGAGGATGAGGTGGTTATGCCTTAACTTGCATATATGAGTTTGCCCAATGTTGATGGTATGGAGGTTGACATTACCGAAGAGGATGATAGAGTTGACGAAGAGATTGAGATAAAAGATTTACCTCATATAGAGGATAACTCAGATATGGAGGTATCGAACGAGGAACAAGAATTGGAAGATAAAGGTGATAGTGGAAGTGAAAATGAAAATGAAGAAGTAAAAGATGAAGATGATTCAGAAATTGATTCGGAAGACGATGACGATTCGAAAGATGAAGAAGATTAGTACGTACATACATATACATTAGCTTAGATATTTATTTAATTATTTTATGACACAATTATTATTTATTTCATCATCATACTAGTATTTACTTATTTAACCACACCATTACTTTATAATTATCTATTTGATGACACCATTTTTTTATTAGGTGTAGATTTACCTATAGTATGGAGGGACGAGGACGAGGACGACTACAAGTTCAGATATGATCATCTTCTCAGCATCCTCCATCCACTCCGTATGCTACCCCAGATTCTCGTAATCGACCTGAGAACGAGTTTGTAGATCCAGCGGATGGTTTATCCCCGCCATATACTCGTTCTTCAATAGGAGGAGCTACTTTATCTCCCGGATTGCCAACAGCTTTCCCATTTTTCTACTCCAGCCACTACCGGCACTACTACAATGACTACTCCACCAGTTGCTCCCATAGGAGCAAATCCATTTCCAGACATTCTTGTGGACAACGGAGTATATGTCCGACGTCCAGGATTTGCAGACCCCCCTACTCTACCAGAGCGGCCAACCAATATCTGTCGTCCCGAGCTATGGGCCAACAACTTTCCCATTTTTATTCTAATTATTTTAGATTCTTTCCAATCAAGGCTGGGAATAATTTGGGGGAGATCATGCATGGCTACTTGATGGCCCTTAAATCAACTTCAGTGATATCCCGCTCGATCGACGATTCGCTTGGCTGGAGAAGCTCGGGGTGTGCATATGAATTTTATTTATAATAATATATAATTTTTTTGATTACAATGATAAAATATATTTTTTTTAATTTGCAGAGGTTGTACTGGTGGCTGGATAATAGAGATAGTGATATACGGAAGTGCTATAAGACCGTCGCCAGTAAGAGGTTGAGAGATATGATCAATGACCAAAAGGCGCTGGCGTTACTTGGACCGAATCACTGCAAGGAGTGGCTGAATAAGGAGTACTGGAAGGAGATGAAGAAGAAGATGGACATCCCTGCCTATAAGGCCAAGTGTGAGAAGGTGAAGGCTGCCCGTGCTAAGGGTGGTCTCCATACTGGTGGATCCATTCGGACCGTCGAGCATTTTCGACGGATGGTTAGTATTAAAATTTTCTGCTAGATCAGTTTCTTTGTAATTCTATTTTTTTTGCTTGTTTATTAATTGCTTAATTTTTACAGTGCAACGAGGCCGGGGAAGACCCCAAAATCGTCGACTTTCCAGCAATCTTCCAGCGGACCCACAAAAGAAAGAATGATGGGAAGCTCGTAGATGAGCGGGCCGCCAAAGCATATGTAAGTTGTGTTTATAAAATTTTATCAATTTAATTAGATTATTTTTATAATTTAATTAGATTCTAGGTTTCTAGGTCAAAACCGTCAAACTAGGTCAACTCTAGGTCAAATAGTCAAACTATGACATTTTCTAGTTTCTAGGTTGATTTTTTTATCCATTTTGATGGATTATGAAGTCATATTAGGTTATATTAAGATTGTAAAAGCATATAAAAGAGGAAAACTTATCTATCGCATATAAATGAATCGACAAGGGTGATTACTATTTCATTCAATTTTAAAAATACTAAGAAACAACTCTGTAAATACTTAAAATTATGCACCTTAGTTAATATCCTATTTTAAGAAAAAACACTGTAAATACTGTAAATACTTAAAATTACAATTTTATTCAATTTACTTTAAACTTCAAAGGAATGGTTCGATACCGATTCTGATTCCGATACTTTGAAGCATGGTTAATATCCTATTTAAGATATCGTGGAAATCAAAAATAGCAAATATAACTCAAATTATATACATATATTATGATATATAGTATCTAATATGATACTCTAACCAAAATCAAATATAGCACATATAACTCTAAAATTCTTAACTCTAAACCTATTTATATAAATAAATATAGGAGACGTATGAGACGTTAGAGGGGGGTGTTGAGAGCAGTACGCCGATTGAGAGAAATGATCGGTGGGTACAAGTTGTCGGGAGAGGGAAAGACGACAACGTGTACGGTACCGGATCGTTGGCATCCCAGTCGTCGGTTCTTTCCAGAGCTCCTCCGACGGCTACTCCAGCTCCATTAATTTCTGGCTCCGGCATTCTTTCTGGTGCGATGTCTCTCGAGCAGCTCACGACGACTATGCATGAGCTACATGGGCTGGTCCGACAATTGATAGCCACTCTTGATACTGTAATACCTTCTCCTCCGACGGCTACTACGATGGCTCCTCTGACAGCTACTACGTTGGGTCCTCTAGCTACTCCGACGGCTCCAGCTCCTCCGACGACATCGATAGATCATCCAGCTCCTTCGACGGCTCCTGCCACTGCTCTATTTGTCATTGCTCCGGATGATCTATACGATATCATCGCTATTATTGTGGCGCAGTACATGGCTAGCCGATAGCCGCCGCCTCCGCCTCCACCGTCGAATTGATAGATTTTTTGAGTTTGTGGGATTTTTTTGAGTTGGTTGTATTTTTTTTGACTAGATTGTATTTATTTGACTTTGTGGGATTGTATAATAGTTATTTGTACATGTTTGGATTACTCTATTTTATTATTTTATTATATATATAATATTTGTACATGTTTGGATTACTCTATTTTATTATTTCATTGTATATATAATATTTGTACATGTTTGTGTGGATTTTATTAGTTTGTGTGGAATTTATTTGTGTAGAAATTGGTGAATATATAACAGGTATATGCTCAGCAGAAATTGATTTCTGGGAAAACTATTACCTTTAGCGACGGACTGGCGATGTAATAGTGACAAAAAATCTAAAAAATCTCAGGTCAGCGACGGATTGCAGACGAAAAAACTCAGTCCAGCGACTACCTAGCAACGGACTATTCCGTCGCTAAAATGTCTGATAGACACAAATGTGCGAAACATGTATCAGAGTCCGTCGCTAACATCCATCGCTAATTCGTCACTGAGATTGACGTCTTAACGACGGATTAGCGACGAACTTTGTGAGCCCTGAATGTGCAAAACCTTCTAGAAAATTTGGAAAATTTTGGTTCATATAATCCGTCGTTATTATGTCAGTAAGTAGTCAGAAAGTTTAGCGATAAAATTTATACGTCACTGATCCGTCGCCGTTTTTATGTCGCTCATTCTGTCACTAATCCATCTAAAAGCGACGGATTAGCGACAAAATTTCCGTAGCGACGTTAGTTTTTATGACGGAACATTTCCGTCGTTAAATGCAAGTAGCGATGGAAATATGCATTTTAGCGACGAGTAATTCCGTCGCTAAAATAGTATATTTTGTAGTGATGTACATGTTATATATTTAATTATTGTATTATTTAATTATTTCTAGTAGGCTACATTATTTATTGGACTTGTGTTAGTGGACCCAATTAGACTTGTCATGAACCATGGACCAACATTTAAGTTAGACCTATGTAGGACCAATAATTAGGCACCATTGATTAATTAGTTTGTTAATTAAACCTTCCAATAGAGTAGAAGTTTCCCTCCTAATTAAACCCCTTCATGACAACCCAATAGGAATATTATTGTCTTTGTACAATTAATTGGAGAGGGGGCTAGTGGTCGGCCTATAGAGAGGGGGAGAAAATTCTCTATCCTCCTCATTTTATCTTAATTTATTCCAATTTAGATCCCCAATTGTGTTCTTCCCCAAATTGATTCATCCCTCCACCAAATTTATCCAATTCACTCTTATTCTCTTCCAATTACATTATCTAAGGAGCATTGGAGCTTGGATTGCAAGGAGAACTTGGAGAAGGAGCCATTGGATATGAGCTTGTCCTAATTGCGTCCATTTGGGTTTTGCATTGGGAATCCATCTTCCAATAGGTATAATTCTAAATTCTAGGTGAGTACATTCTCTGATAGTTTTCCATTTTTGATATCTTCTATGTTTCTTGTATCTAGTGCAGATATCCTTGACTTCTTGACACATGGTTACACATATTGGTATTTTTGGATTCCGTCATGAGATGTTATTCCTGGTGGTTCCTGATATATCTTGTGCAAGCCATGTTGTTCTTGTACTTGTACTTGTACGGACACTGATTTCTGGAAAGACTAGCTACGTTCTCAGAGAATCCTGTATCGTAGCGTGCCATGGTTAGATCCACTATACCAGTCGGGGGCGGAGAGTATTTAGTGTAGATAAGTGATCATACCCTCATAGTTCCTATTTTCCTACATAGTGTTAATCATACACCACACGTATGATTAACCAGTCCATGATTCCTGAATAAAAGTTCCCAAGCCGATGGCATATTGAAGCTAGTACTCACTCACTTAGTTAGTTGTATTTTGTGACTCTTATATATGATGCTCATCTCTTTCGTATGTATTTCCTGCATTCCTTATTCCTGTATATTTTCTTTCATGCTCTATTTATCTTGTATATTCTCTCTATTTACTGCTACATAGTCTTTATTATTTATTGGAACTGTTGTCAGAGTTGTACTTTGCTCCAATCATGACGGGATATATTTTTTCTAGATGATACTGAGGAGTGGTATCCCACTTACTATGGGCCTCAGGACATAGTAGAACTAGATCTAGAGATTATAGCTCATGAGGGACTCATCTCAGTTGAGGCCGAGGACACATTTCTTATAGTTCAGTAGATAGACATATTATTGTATTGAATTTGTCTCCAACTTTGATATTAGTTTCTTATATACTTTTGGAGACTCATTTGGATATTATTAGCCTTGTGAGATGTATTGACACTTCTTATATTTTTTTTATATCATACTCGTGCATTGTTCTTTCTTATAGATTCTGTGATTGCTTATTCATATTCATTGTGAAGTCATTATATGTTGATGATCATTATTGATAGATAATTTAGTATACTAATACAGCATTCTACCGCTAAAGCTGCGGCGTAGGCTGTACGTACCCACGCCCATGCCCGATTATCAAGGACGGGTCTGGCCCATGGGACGCCTGGAATCTGGGACGCATGTACTGTCTGGTGGCCAGAGACGCATGGAATATATGGAGTCTGGGATACATGCGGCCAGAAATGCATGGGATACATAGAATCTGGGACGCATGGACTGCATGGCGGCCAGAGATGCATGTGATACATGGAGTCTGGAACGTATGGGCCATAGCCGCATAGAATCTTTTGTCGTGTTGTACACGTGGTGCTGCACACTCCTTAAGACCTCTGTATTTTAGTGAGGTTTTGTCTTTCAAGGCGTTTAGTGAATCATTCTTGTCAGGATTCTGTGTCAGACTTGATCTGGCCGTCAGGACGTCATGTCTGGTCCATCTGCGGCCAAGGTTTGCTTTTGCTGTATGGACCACATGATTGTAGATTTTTTGGGTGGCATGGTGACTATGTAGTCCAATTTTTACTGAGATTTATCGTGGGGCGCATGGTTGTTGGCCGCATGGATCCGTATTTTCTATGCTTCTACAAGGTCGTGACATGCGGTGCCTGAGTTGTCACCTTCTTTATGGCTGCCATAACAACGAGGTGAGCATTCTCTATACCCTACCTCAAAACACCTACCTGCGTCTGCTGGGCCTCAGTCTGGGCTCGCTGTACCTTTATCATCTCTCAGAATAATACGAACATCTGGGCCGCATCAGCTCGCACTGTATGTAGAGGAGGAGGAACCCCAAACTCAGCTGAAGCTCCCATATGAAATGATATAGTAGGAGGAACAACCCTCTAAGCAGGTGGATGCAGAACAGTGTTAGCCACTCCTCAAGCAGAAGGTCGAGAAGTCGTTGACCTCTCGGAAGCTACAACTGCTCCCGAGTGCAGGGATCTGGTCTTCGACGGCATCCTGAAGACAGATCGAAATAAGAAAAAATAATATGGCACAAGATAAGATATTATCAAAGAAGGACAACAATATCAAGGATAACAAAGTATCAGAATGAATAAAGTTTAGCAAATTTTAAGTAAGACTGGGATTCCTAGTTGTGATTGAGTATCATCTCTCTCATCCTAATATCCTATATCATATATCCTATCGCAGGCTCGTAGTAGCACACTTAGCCGTTGCACTACCATAATATTGCACTAATTGCGAAGCATGACATGCATGGACCACCACAAAAATATGTTACGACCCGCACCCGAATGATCGGGCACGAGTACGTGGCAACGCCTAGCCTACGCCGCAGTAATGGCATAGAAAACTATCTATGACAATAATAGTAACTAATCAATCTCACACAATAATATAAACTAAACCTGTCAATATATCTCAACTCCAAAAGTAGGACAAGGTAAAATAATGCACAAAACTCAGTCAAAATAATCTATAAGGAAGAAATGGCATGATCTGATATAAAGCAAAAAAATCCCACAGTCACGAGTCTAGAATTGCCACTATATATCTGAAGCCTAAAAGTCTAGCAATAAAACCTAAAGTCTAAATAACAGATAATAGCTCAAAATGTCTAAACAGCTGGAGACAAATCCAGTACAAAATACTAAATAAAGATAATTATGATAGTTGGTGACACCAGCTAGACCTCCAAGTAATCACTCCTAAACTATAGGGTCTATGGTTGCTACTCCCTCCTGCGGTCCATAGTAAGTCGGACACCAATCCTCTAAGTCCACTGAAAAATATTATCCAGTCAGGATGGAACGAGTATAACCCAATAACAGTTTTAATTAATTGATAAAGACTATAAAATAGTAAATAGTGAATGTAATACAAGATGAGAAAGCAATAAACTGATATAATGGTAAATAGAAATGAGAGACAGGTAATGTAAAGCAATAAGGCATATTTAGTACATATATGAAGTGGAAGAGAAAAGGAACTGCAAGTAACAGGTGCAAGCCAATATAATCTATGAACTGAACAGGAAGAACTGCAACTATACTTAGTGTTTTGAAATACTATTTAGATATGTAATCGGCTTGAAAGATTCAATAATTTATACTAAGGAAAAACTAGCTCAATCATATGTTAAGTGTATGATTAGCTAGTAGTCGATGATTTACACTACTTGCCAATAGTTCTTGATCACATATCTAGCTAGTACTTCTCCCGCCCCAACTGGTACGATGGATCGAACCATGACACATCACTATCCAATGATCAATGTCCAATGTCAATACAATAAATAATATACAATATCAATGCGATGAGTCAAGGTAACATCTCATGAGTGAAGATCCAATGTATGTACTAATCCGTGTACCATAGTGTCAAAAATTAGGTATAATATTTCTAAATACTTGAATCAAAGTAATTATCAAATAATGGAACTATCAGAGAATGTACTCGCCTGTGGTCGAGAGCAATGAATGTCAAACTGTATCTGTAGAGGTGCCTCAAAGACATAAATATGAGTTACAAGTCAAAAAAGTGTTTTGGAATTATAAACATGCTAAACTAGCTTGAAAATAGGTCTCTTGGTCAACACTAGGTCAACTAAGTCAAATTATGTTAACTAGGTCAATACCTAATTCGAATCCAAAACCAGCTTCTAAGTTGGTTAACAAGGCTAAACTAGCTAATAATAGGTGATACTAGGTTATACCTAGGTTTCTAGGTCCATATCTTAAAGATATTTGCTATACTAGCTAATATTACTAAGTATATATATATATATATATATATATATATATATATATATATATATATATATATATGGGTGCACATGGGATGTGAAAGTCTATTCCTATTGGTCCACATGTGCATGGCTCATGTCGGAATATGAACACTATGACTCATATCTCATTTTCCATATATATATATATATATATATATATATATATATATATATATATATATATATATATATATATATATATATATATATATATATATATATATATATATATATATAGCATTACCTTAGTATATAAATTATTTTCTACCCATTGACTGATACTTCTAACATTACCATAGTTACCTTAACAAAATCCCAAACCTATAACTTAGCTATACCCAAGTCTGTTGCCAATACCTCAACTAATATCCATACTTGATATTACCTTGATCTCAACTTAGTAGCAATACCTCACTCACTAACCCTTACTTACTTCACTTAATGGCACAGTTTCCCCTTAACTTGACACACTCTACATACTTCACACTTGGTCACAGAGAGCTCACCCACTCTCATCATGTTGTTACCCCCATCAGTTTTAGGTAATTGCAACTGCTACTCAACCATGCTCCCTCCTCCTAACAGACCTGAGTTTCTAGTCATTAAATGAAATGCTCACTGCACCAATGGAATCCCCAAACTCACATCTGATACATAAGGACTGATACAGTTGTGTATCACTCCCATTTCCTCACTTTAAACCACACTCCACAGACATCACCATCTAACTAATTACCACAACACACACACCCAGAACACCCATTCTACCCACTATAATGATTGAGATACTACTTGTACACTGGTTGGATACTCGAATTGGTGAACCCCAACCAACATCTAACACCCTCAAGTTCCCTGTATTATGCAGTGATTCACAACCCCCTCTCTTACCTCTCACTTACTAATAATGCAACTAAGTTATAAACCGAGCCCCTCACCTTTATTCTAGTGCCAAAGATACTGCATACAGCTGCTGTTGCAATTGAGTTCACCTTCACTTCAGTTCAGAACTAAAACTGCTTACAGTTTCTTGTTGTATTCACTGTCAGTTCCCCCTTCCAAATCTGAATTAAACTCACATTGCAGAGACTTGCATAACTGGCATTTCCCCAACCCTGCAATTCCCCATATCTCTTTACTATTTTGCCAACATAGCACCTTACCTCTCTCCTTGATACTCACTTATCACAACAACTACACACTCATACCCCCTTCACAAGGATACACATACAACACACATCAACACTTCCCCAATATCAATATACCAACTCATATACATATATTTATACATACATACATACAACAATTATATATAAATATAATACTCAAATAGGTACACATACCCACCTACACCAATTAGCAAGCACTTGGTGTTCATTTGAGATACTCATGATACGCACCTCAAACTACCAAGATACTCTCCCAAACTATGATATTACCACTAATAATACTTTATATATATATATATATATATATATATATATATATATATATATATAATCACTAGAATAACTATATTTAATACAAAAATTTAAGTATTTATATCAAATAACTAAAAAAAACCCAAATACCGATATGCACTACGTCGTATCATGATACGCACTTTCCGTATCCGGACACGTAAACACTAGCAAATCATGAATCATACTCCAAAACTAATAAGGAATCATTCCTTCAAACACCTAATGGTCCAAATTCGGATTTTCTCTAATTTGGCCACAAAAGTTAATGAAACTTTCACAATATGGCTCATTAGAACCTAGTTCTTCTTCCTATAGGTAGTCCTTAGCCATGTGAGAGTTCCTATAGGTTTAATACAATAATTATAATATAAATTGATGAGGAAATAATGATTATTCCTATTGGGAGATGGATTCCCAATGTATCACCACAAAATGGACAAAAATACTAAGTTGGACACAATTGTAGAAGCACAAAAAGTACACTTTTCCCAAAGGATGATTAAAATCAGGTTCAATAGAAGCAGTGGCATACTACCCTTCAAACTACAAACAATGAAGCAATGGCGCACTCCATATGCTTTACTTCAGCGGCATATTCTACATGCTCCAATTTAGCAGCGTATTCTGCTCACTGATTATCCAACACAACACAGTAGCGTACAATGCCACCATTCGTCCCAGCATTAAATGAGATGAACCTGACAGTTGACATTATGACACAACAATTGAAGAGATCACGTCATTAAATATAGAAGATCATTGGTACGCCGACCCAGGTTGTCGTCTAGTGACCGAGTAAAGTTGCTACTGCATCTTTATACACCGACCTTCTGGTTTCCTCTCAGTACACCATACCTTTCCACAGTACGCCAAGGTCGTTACTTCGTCAGAGTATGCCAACGCTGCCATGTCAAAAGCTGCCTCAACCTGACACACCTGACACATCAAGGCATAAAATGCAGATAATTTCTAGTACGACGACTCAGGTTGTCGTTTAGTGAATAAGATTGCTACCTCAGTCCAAGTACGCAACCAATACCACTTTGCTATGATACACAGATAGTACTTTTTCGAACAGAGTATGTCGTTTATGCTATCTCTTTCGAATATGCCGATATGGATACTCTAGCAATATTACGCCAATGGTGCTACCACTCACTGAGTACATAAAAATGGTCCTTCGACCTGGGTACGTCGACATGGTTATCCCCTCAGGCATACGCCAGAATGGTCATTTCTTCAGATGTACGCCAAATTGGCTACTGCTTCCAAAATAACTAACAGAGAGCGGTTATGGTGACGTATTATACATGTCATATCCCTCACGAACGTGTACAAGTAACTAACCCTATGTCCTGAGCCTTCCTCGCATAGGAAGCCACATGTCAAACAGACAGTAATATGTTCACCCATCTTCCAGAACGTGGGTGTTTGATAATAAACGAAAGAAATAAAAATAGGTTTATACAAAACCCTTTCTTAGGTTTACAAACAAGAAGTACTATTAATCCTATACGAGGATGTTAAGTACAAAATTTAAATCTGGGTAAATATTGCTATAGGAGTCTGATCTGCAGTCGATCACTTTGTCCCTTGGACCACACGATGACGAAGAAGTGCTGTAGAAGAAGGAGAAGCTTCAAAAATCTCAAGAGAGATTGGACGCTTGATGCCAAAGTCGTCAATCACTACCCTCTGTCTGTGCTCTAAGATCTTCTCTCTCAAAATAAAATCCGATCCTTGACCCTTCAAGATAAAAGTCCGATCCCCCCAATCTTTGACCCTTGACCTCCGTGGACGGAGGTCTCTATTTATAGGGTTTAACCGCAGTCGGCGTAGAAACCGAACAGCGGAGAAAGCTGCATCTTTTACGCGGCGGTTATAATAACTGCCACCCACGTATAAATGATCTTCTGAATAAGCGTGTGACGCGTGTCCCATTAAGAGGTAATGTGTATAACTGCTGTGAAGATCACTGCATGCAAGCCACGTAGGTAACTGCCTCTCGCGTAGAGATGATTGGCGTAAAAGCCAAATAACTATCTCCTTGGCATAAAAGTCAAATAGCGGTTCTGATGGCGTAGAAGCCAAGTAGGCGTAGAAGCCAAATAGTTGTCAAGTTGGCATAGAAGCCCAATAGCTGTGATATTGGCGTAGAAGCCAAGTAGCTGTCATGTTGGCGTAGAAGCCAAAATAGGCATAGAAGCCCAATAGCTGTCAGGTTGGCATAGAAGCCAAATAGATGTCATACTGGCGTAGAAGCCAAATAGCATGTAGAACTTGATGTTGACTGGGGTCTTGAGCGTATTCTGGACCAGATAGCCTGTTCACGTACATTTGCAAATATAGCCTGAGTTGGCGTATTTCGAGGAGATAGCATACGGCGTACTCCTATAGCTGAAAATAGCCTTATGGCGTAATCTGCAGGGATGGTGATGTGGACGTATTAGCCCTAATTATAGCTCACCCAGTCATTGAAAGTAGAACCAAATCTCATGCATTAAATGCAGAGATCTGCCCCCATCTCGTGCATTAATTGCAGAGACGTGCCCCGAATTTTGTACGAAGAGCAGCTTTTGACGTGGCGGTCAATTTTTGTCTCTTCTTGAGCGTAACAGCTCATGCTTGCCTGTGTAAAATAGACAGCGTATTCCTTGAATGCGTAAACGACGTCTTATATCAAGGATTTGTCATTAAATGATAGTCTGGGGCTCTGTGTAGAATCATCATTACAGCCGTCCTCTCGATTGTCGTGTGGTACTCTTTGTCAGGAGTCAGGTTCATTGTACTGTCTGACAGGTTCATTCGAGAAATACGAAGCGTTCCTCGTACAACTTCTCGCTGCATTAAAAGCGGATAGGTTTTACGTCGAAGTGGCGATATAGCAACCATTTTTACGCTGAAGCAGTCAGAAAATACTGTATTACGCGGGGTTATTCTGGAGCTCTGTTTTACGCTGAACAACATTAAAGCTCTGTTGTTACGCCAATGGCTCTGAAGTCATGATTTACGCTGCTAAGCACTGGAGCTCTGTTTTATGTGACTTCCTGCATGTTGAGGGCTTTACGCATATAATTTCTTCAGCGTATTTTTCATGCTTCTACAAGACCCCCTTCAAATTTTTTAAATTTCTCGTAATTTGAAACACTTTGAATGAAGCATGAAACGATCAAGTTTGACTCATTCTACGAGGCTAATTTCTCGGCAGATATTCAAGAATTTGTTGGGATTTGGTGTGATCTCCTCTGCCTATAAAAAGGCGACTGAGTTTAACCTATTCTTCCCACACTTCCTTCACCACACAGAAATGGTTGTCGAGCTTCATCGGATTGACTTAAGGAAGAAGAAGAAGATCATGTTCTTCACGTTCATAAGGAGCCATAAAAAGAGGCATCTTCGAGCAAATGTCCTCTGCAATGATGGATCATAGAAGGATATCATAGCTTCCTTTGCTCGGGATGATCAGCAATTTCATATGGCGATTCGTCCAGGAGAGAGGAAGGGTCTCATTTGACCACACGGTTTGCAAGCTGTATTTTCTTCCATCAGGAAGGTGGACGAGGGTAGGCAATCTGACCCTATCTTCCAGTATTGAGTTGGGTCTGAATCCCAACTCAATCTGTCATGGCGTATGGAGGATGGGCTCTGAATAATTTACACAGGCCCAGTTGTGTATCCTCCCGCCATTAATCATTTTCTTGTTAATCGACCACGAAAACCGATTAACTGCTATAGAAGAAGCAAATAAAGATTTCCACCAATATGATAACCTGGCATAGCAGTTTCTTGGTATGATCTTAAGTGAAAATGAGAAACCCTTGGTAAAACAAGGATTTCCATCATATGTAATCATGAAGATGAAAAACCCTTTGTAAACTGGATTTCCATCATATGTAATCATGATTAATAAAATTTGTCTTCTTTTACGCATCTGATGATTATTTGCCATATTTGTTGTGAGGAAGTCTGAATATGTGCAGCTTTAACACGTTTGAATAACTTTACGCCAACTCTGATAAAAGAGTATCTGATGTCGTTCCGTCTTTTACGCGTAACTGTAGATGCGTAGAAAAGCTTCTTAGCATTAAGTTGAAGATCCAAACTGTCATGCTGTTTTGAACGAAGAGTCGCGTAGAATTCGGAACTGTCACTTCTCTGATATGAAGGATTCTTGTTCAGACCATCATCTTTAAGAGTGATTTCCCAAAAATCCCTAAAAATAGGGCGACAAAATGCCGTCAAACAGACCATACTTGAACTTTTGAGAAAGATTCCGGCTGGACTTCGGATGAACTTCCAATCGACCTAAGAAGAAGAGTCATCTTCAATGTTGAACTCTGTATGTTCTGGGCACTTGGAATATTTTGTAGCCAAGAAGGAGCATTTCTGCGTAAATCCTTGCGGTTGGCCATCTGGAAAGTTGTTCAGATATACGCGTACTCTGGCCTGCGTATTTTAAGATATGCGAAAAGTCATAGATCCGTAGCATCTGTATCTTCTGAGCATAGAATCGTAGATTTGTAGCCTCTGAGCGAAAAAAAACTTCCGAGCGTGAAATCATAGATTTGTAGTCTCTGAGCGTAAAATCGTAGGTTTGTAGCCTCTCGAGCGTAAAAGCTGCTAAGCATAAAAGCATCCGGGCGTAAAACCATAGATTTGTAGCCTTTGAGCGTGAAATCGTAAACTTGTAGACTCTCGAGCGTAAAACTCCTGAGCATAAAGTCGTAGGTTTGTAGCCTCTCGAGCATAAAAGCTACTGAGCATAAAAGCATCCGGGCGTAAAACCATAGACTCGTAGCTTCTGAGCATGAAAACTCTTGAGCGTAAAATCATAGATCTGCTCTGTGCGTAAATTTTGGATCCAGTGACTGTCCGTCTTCTTCTTTCAAATGATAGGCTGACGTAGTCCCCAAATCATAACCGAATATTAAATATCAGATTTGGTTGGGAATTCGAAGAGTTATCTGAACTCTATAAATAGCCAAAGGTTTTGAGAGAGAAACTCTTTATCTGCCTTCGCAAAACCCTAGATTTTCAAGAACTCTTCTTCTTTGTCTCTTTCTTGAGAACTCAGAATCGTCATGGCCCCAAAACAATCTTCCACTGCTAAGGGAAAGAAGGTCTCTTCCTCTTCTCGCTCTACTGCCCCAGCACGAGCAACATCCATTAGACTGAACGAGCCTCGATCGGAACGCAGCGCTCTGCCGTCGAGCTATGCTCCGGGCGTCATAGGTAAAGCTTTTTGAGAAGAGAAAAACCTTTCGCACACGTTGTACGTGAACGCGCTAGGTCGTCTTCTGTGATGAGAACCTCTTCGAGGAAGATGATGCACATAGATGTTTTATCATTTACGCCCACATTCCTAATGTGTCAGCGTAAAAACTCCATATTTTCGCAGTCTGACGTAAAAGCTTTGACTGTCGAAATTTGACGTAGACTACAAACTTTGAGTGTTACGCTCTGGATGAAAATTATGGCGTAACAACTCAAATTTTGGCAGTCTGGCGTAAAAACACAGACTATTAGATTTTTTGTGTATACTGCCAACCTTGAATTTTACGCCTCGGAAATAGGTTCCAGCGTAAAAACTCAAGTTTTTACAGTCTTGGCGTAAAAGCAAAGACTGTTGATCTTTGGCGTAAGCTGCAAGAATGTGATGTCTAGTGTAGAAACTGACTTGTTCTTCTTGTATTTTGTAGTGGACTTGCAGACCCCTCTGTTGGCTGAGGTGATGGGTTCTGCTGCTGGGATGCTAAACTCCAATTATCTGGAAGATTTGTCCCATGTGACATTCCCTATTTCTGGAACCCAGTATCCTGAAGGAAGGGAATTCTGATATCGTCTCAAGGAGAACGAATACTGTTGAGCATGATCAGCGGGGAGCCCCTGACGTATATAGATGGGGACAACTATATAAAACCAGCTTTCCTATTCGGGGATATGATTGATAAACAATCCAAGACGAAGCCCAAGAAGAAAAACTAGATTTTTACTGCTGAGGGCATGGTCATGTACCTGCCAAGGATGCCTAGAGATTATCCTATCTCGATATTCTTCTATGCCACGCATCCCAGGAAGATGTCATGGACCCTGACTCCTGATCTTCATGGCCAGCCGGGGAAGATATTTTATCAGAAAGGATCAGACCGAGGATTATTTGTGAGCCGTCCTTCAGGTCCAGTTATGACTTTCAGGGGATTATTTCCGGGTAGTGTCCCAAGTGAAGACACTGCACTGCTCCAGCCGTTTCAATTATCGACTTTTTGTAATGACTTCATGGGGCGTGGAGGAGTATACCCCAAGGTTAATCCTCGGACCAGCGGATGGGTTAGCCCTGGAAATCTTCGATGGGCTCGTTTAACTGCCTGGGCCCTGAAGCAATTTCAGACGGAGCTGGAGAGCATTGGTCTGTTCGCGGCTGTGGAGGCTACCAGTGTTGGGTTGCCTCTCAATCCCAACCTATTTTTGTCTTTGATGGAGCGATATATCTCGCTCACTGGGACTTTCGTCACTCCGCTAGGGGAGTTGGGATTGGCCCTTCATGAGATGGCAGAGATTTCTAAGCTGCCAATGGGGGATACTCCCTATGAAGAGTATGTTCCCACAAACAAGGAGCTGAGGGATACAAACCCTCGGGTAGTGGCAGTGTACCAGGAGCTAATGTGCCACTATCTTGCCTGCACCACCTTCTACAATGAGCCCTCTGATTTGGCTCATACCAACAAATGGGCGTCCTATCTCTTCTTTCATCAGGCCAGAGCTGCTAAGCCAGACAAAGTTGTGGATAGCAGAGATAAGCCCTTGAATCTTCTGAGCGTGCTTAATGCTCAAATAGTAGATGATCTTATTGAAGACGCTGGGGCTTCAGATCAAGTTCTCGATGAGGGGATCGAGGGTTATCCTGCAGGCACTAAAGCCTACAGTTATATGAGGCATTGCCTTAAGCCTCTGTCAAGGGAAGCTCAACTGGCTGGCTTCCTCTCTGTATGGCTACGCCGATTGGTAGTACCTGACATCGCTTCTGCAGATCGTATTCATCGCAACACCTTATGGCCTGCAGTACGTTTGGTGTTTGGGGCAAGACTGGGCCTGCTCCCTGCCATGGTATGCCGGATATAAGCTGGCCTGAGGGCCATTACTGATGGGCTTCTCGCTGATGAGACACGGCGTGAAAGATTTCCCAGGGTAGAGTTACCTTTCCTATATCTGATGGGATGGTTAATTCTTCATAACCCCAGGGTGATGTCTCCCGGCTCTTCCAGTAGTTCAGGAAATAGTTTCTTGTTGAATTATAAGAATTCCTCTTGGAATGTGACGACGGTCGTAGATTGTCGGCGAGCATTAAATTTTGCTCATAGTTGGAAGCTCTTTTGTATCGTCCCCACTGTACATCTCAATCAACAGAGGACGAAACTTCAGGATTCAGGTCACGGGAAGACCGTTCTTGTCACGACCCGATTCCGTAGAATCGTTGGGGCGTCCCCCGAATCGTGATGCCGTGCGGGCCTGGAGTTGCGCCCGCACAAGGCTAAAGTATTTTGCATAGCAAGCACATATTCAGAGTACGCAGATAAATTGAAACACAGATTTGAAACATGGAAAAGTTTTCTTTATTGATAATGAACATCTATTACAAACTCCTGAACGAGTCAGCTAATATGCCGCACGGGCTTACAAAAGTGTTGACTCAAAATAAGATAGCAGTCCTGTACATTACATCCCTTTATAAACTCAAAATGTATAGACCTCCAGGCTGGAGGACGGCTTTGCCACGGAGCTGCATTTGTGTATGAAGAGTTGCAAGCTCCTGGTTCTTCAAGGCTTCAAGGGCGGCGCGATCAAGATGCGCCAACAGCTGGACTGGATCGGGAAGACGACTTCGGCTCCTCGCTCGGTTCGCCTTAGTGCGGAGAACCTGTTTCAACGAGGGTCAGCATATCGAAACATGCTGGTGAAGGCGAGCTAGCCTGACTATACCAATCAACACGTTGTTTTAATGAAGCATGCATATTTGTGGGTTTCTATCTTGCCTTAGTTCATTTACAAGTAAGCAGCATATAGAATTTACTGAAATGAACGTGCCACCGTTCGGTGGATTTTTACCTGCCCGTCTGAATAACCTGCACAATACTTACCTTGCCTTCCCTGTAACGAAGACACAAGTTAGTTTGCAACAGGTTTAAATATACAAGAGATCACTGGCGTGATGCCACAATGGACACTAGTCACTGGCGGCAATGGCATGCAGCGAATGAACAAGGAGCACTACATGCCACCCCGTCCAGCACAATAGACTATACAATAGAGTTCCGTCCGGACCGGATCGGTGCCAGTGCCCCAGCGACCGTCCGCAGGAACCAATGACCTTGTGTACAAGTTGTCCGTGATCGAACAATATGTTTACTTAGTTAACAGTTCATGCTTTTGAGGCAACAAGAGTACAAGACAAGCAATTGTACAAGACAAGCAATTTATGATTTATTCCCAAGCGAACAAGCATGCAGTTCAGTATCCGTTCGTGAAGTTATTGACAAGCATAATGAACCAAGTCTATTCTCTTTTATCTTGGTTTCTTTTATTATTATTTGGTATCGTTTGATCGGGGCAAGGAATAGTTCAAGCTTTTAGGGTGTGAAGCTTGGAAGCAGGGCTAGCTAAACGGGTTGGTAGCCACTCACCTAGATTATTGGAAGGGAGATGGAAAGAGGCGCTTCACGACTCCGCTCGCAAGCCGCCTACTGCTCGTTCACCTGCACACGAACAGCTCGATTAATACTTCTTCCTCTCTTTCCAATCTCGGAATAGAAGTGCAGTTCAATGAACGAAAATAATGAAAACCATCGAAACCGTTCAAGGAAAACAAGCAAATCCCAAAACCAACTCAAAGCACGAAAGCAACAAGCGACATCGAAAATTGAGGCATAAAAGATAGCAGCGGAGAGGTCCCTCCTGACTCTGCCGCTAAGCCGATCCTTGGGGCGCAGTCCACTGAATATGGGAATCGATTCCGAAGAAACAAATCCATAACGAGGACGAGTTCTTAATTCAATCTATCCCGATCGAACGATACCGTCTAGTGTTTCTTAGCCGCATTCTCCGCACCGGAAGAACGGGGCGCTATATCCTACCCAACCAATTGGAAGTTTCGTCCCGAAACTTAAGAATAGGACCTACCGTTAAGGATTATTGCGTTCAGGACGACGATCATGACTCAAGGAACAATCACGAACAGAATGGTCTGATCCGCCACAGGCTAGGCATAACCCAAGTTTCAGGCGACAATTATCCTTCGTATGCCCTGGCTTGCTACCGAAGTAACATAGCTGCCCTGGTTTCCCTCTCTTCTGACCACCGTTGTTGGGTCGTTTAGCAGCATTGTTTCCTCTATCGTTGCTTTGGCGTTTGTGACTGGATGTGTGCACAGCGCCGGCAGGAACGTGAGGATAGTGTGGTTCGAGAGATAGGGCGTGATTCATGACTTCACGCATTGTTCTATACTGATGAACGGCTACGTGCGAATGGATGACAGGGCGTAGTCCACCTTCAAACCTTCTAGCTCGACTCGCTACATCAGGTAAATAGGCCCTAGCGAATTTGGAGAGTCGGTTGAATTCGGCGGAGTACTCTTTAACTGTCATGCCGCCTTGCCTCAGTTGCACGAACTCGTTCTCCATCTGACGTTGTACTGGAGGGGGTACAAACTCCTCTTCGAACGCGGCACGAAAAGTCGTCCACGAGATCGCCTCCTCTCCGTGATCAAATTGGAGAGATCGTCGATGCACGTCCCACCAATCGTGTGCGTTGAGGCGGAGTTGTAGTTGCGCGCAGGCAACGCGCTTCTCTTCGGGGACCTCTAGCAGAGCGAAGTGATCTTCAAGTTCGGCCAACCAATCTAGAGCTACGACTGGGTCCTCAGTCCCGTTGAATGGGGTGTTGCAGACTTTCTTGAAGTGTCCAAAGTCGAAGGCAGTCACGTCCCTCGGTCTTGGAATTTGCGGCGTCTCAACTTCAAGCACGGGCTGTTCCACTGGAGTCGTTGCTGTTGCAGCGGAATGGTTGGAAGCCAAAGTCTGAACGATCTGTTGCAGGGCATCCACCTGCTTTTGCTGGACTGAGAATCGTGCTTCTATATTGTCTTGAAACTTGAGCTGACTCTCCTCCGCCTGCTTCTCGGCCCGTTCATAGCGAGCCTCGTCCCTTTGTTGGCTTTCCTCCAACATCCGCAATATTTTCTGGACGGGATCGATGCTTGGCATGGCTCGCTGGCTTCTTGAACTTCCCGAAGTGTCCGAACTACTCTCTTGGCCTTGCGTTTCGTCCGGGGCTTGCGCTGCAGATTGCGCTGGTACCATTCCTTCAAAAGAAGGTAAATTATATTAGGATCATAATGTATTATGGACTTATTGCATGAACGTATCTCATTTTGGCCTAGCGAGTTCAAGAGTTCGCACAGGAATTTGATCGTTAAAGGAACTTTTCCAGCACGAGTCTAAGGAACTTGAATCTGTGCTCTGATACCACTATGTCACGACCCGATTCCGTAGAATCGTTGGGGCGTCCCCCGAATCGTGATGCCGTGCGGGCCTGGAGTTGCGCCCGCACAAGGCTAAAGTATTTTGCATAGCAAGCACATATTCAGAGTACACAGATAAATTGAAACACATATTTGAAACATGGAAAAGTTCTCTTTATTGATAATGAACATCTATTACAAACTCCTGAACGAGTCAGCTAATATGCCGCACGGGCTTACAAAAGTGTTGACTCAAAATGAGATAGCAGTCCTGTACATTACATCCCTTTATAAACTCAAAATGTATAGACCTCCAGGCTGGAGGACGGCTTTGCCACGGAGCTGCATTTGTGTATGAAGAGTTGCAAGCTCCTGGTTCTTCAAGGCTTCAAGGGCGGCGCGATCAAGATGCGCCAACAGCTGGACTGGATCGGGAAGACGACTTCGGCTCCTCGCTCGGTTCGCCTTAGTGCGGAGAACCTGTTTCAACGAGGGTCAGCATATCGAAACATGCTGGTGAAGGCGAGCTAGCCTGACTATACCAATCAACACGTTGTTTTAATGAAGCATGCATATTTGTGGGTTTCTATCTTGCCTTAGTTCATTTACAAGTAAGCAGCATATAGAATTTACTGAAATGAACGTGCCACCGTTCGGTGGATTTTTACCTGCCCGTCTGAATAACCTGCACAATACTTACCTTGCCTTCCCTGTAACGAAGACACAAGTTAGTTTGCAACAGGTTTAAATATACAAGAGATCACTGGCGTGATGCCACAATGGACACTAGTCACTGGCGACAATGGCATGCAGCGAATGAACAAGGAGCACTACATGCCACCCCGTCCAGCACAATAGACTATACAATAGAGTTCCGTCCGGACCGGATCGGTGCCAGTGCCCCAGCGACCGTCCGCAGGAACCAATGACCTTGTGTACAAGTTGTCCGTGATCGAACAATATGTTTACTTAGTTAACAGTTCATGCTTTTGAGGCAACAAGAGTACAAGACAAGCAATTGTACAAGACAAGCAATTTATGATTTATTCCCAAGCGAACAAGCATGCAGTTCAGTATCCGTTCGTGAAGTTATTGACAAGCATAATGAACCAAGTCTATTCTCTTTTATCTTGGTTTCTTTTATTATTATTTGGTATCGTTTGATCGGGGCAAGGAATAGTTCAAGCTTTTAGGGTGTGAAGCTTGGAAGCAGGGCTAGCTAATCGGGTTGGTAGCCACTCACCTAGATTATTGGAAGGGAGATGGAAAGAGGCGCTTCACGACTCCGCTCGCAAGCCGCCTACTGCTCGTTCACCTGCACACGAACAGCTCGATTAATACTTCTTCCTCTCTTTCCAATCTCGGAATAGAAGTGCAGTTCAATGAACGAAAATAATGAAAACCATCGAAACCGTTCAAGGAAAACAAGCAAATCCCAAAACCAACTCAAAGCACGAAAGCAACAAGCGACATCGAAAATCGAGGCATAAAAGATAGCAGCGGAGAGGTCCCTCCTGACTCTGCCGCTAAGCCGATCCTTGGGGCGCAGTCCACTGAATATGGGAATCGATTCCGAAGAAACAAATCCATAACGAGGACGAGTTCTTAATTCAATCTATCCCGATCGAACGATACCGTCTAGTGTTTCTTAGCCGCATTCTCCGCACCGGAAGAACGGGGCGCTATATCCTACCCAACCAATTGGAAGTTTCGTCCCGAAACTTAAGAATAGGACCTACCGTTAAGGATTATTGCGTTCAGGACGACGATCATGACTCAAGGAACAATCACGAACAGAATGGTCTGATCCGCCACAGGCTAGGCATAACCCAAGTTTCAGGCGACAATTATCCTTCGTATGCCCTGGCTTGCTACCGAAGTAACATAGCTGCCCTGGTTTCCCTCTCTTCTGACCACCGTTGTTGGGTCGTTTAGCAGCATTGTTTCCTCTATCGTTGCTTTGGCGTTTGTGACTGGATGTGTGCACAGCGCCGGCAGGAACGTGAGGATAGTGTGGTTCGAGAGATAGGGCGTGATTCATGACTTCACGCATTGTTCTATACTGATGAACGGCTACGTGCGAATGGATGACAGGGCGTAGTCCACCTTCAAACCTTCTAGCTCGACTCGCTACATCAGGTAAATAGGCCCTAGCGAATTTGGAGAGTCGGTTGAATTCGGCGGAGTACTCTTTAACTGTCATGCCGCCTTGCCTCAGTTGCACGAACTCGTTCTCCATCTGACGTTGTACTGGAGGGGGTACAAACTCCTCTTCGAACGCGGCACGAAAAGTCGTCCACGAGATCGCCTCCTCTCCGTGATCAAATTGGAGAGATCGTCGATGCACGTCCCACCAATCGTGTGCGTTGAGGCGGAGTTGTAGTTGCGCGCAGGCAACGCGCTTCTCTTCGGGGACCTCTAGCAGAGCGAAGTGATCTTCAAGTTCGGCCAACCAATCTAGAGCTACGACTGGGTCCTCAGTCCCGTTGAATGGGGTGTTGCAGACTTTCTTGAAGTGTCCAAAGTCGAAGGCAGTCACGTCCCTCGGTCTTGGAATTTGCGGCGTCTCAACTTCAAGCACGGGCTGTTCCACTGGAGTCGTTGCTGTTGCAGCGGAATGGTTGGAAGCCAAAGTCTGAACGATCTGTTGCAGGGCATCCACCTGCTTTTGCTGGACTGAGAATCGTGCTTCTATATTGTCTTGAAACTTGAGCTGACTCTCCTCCGCCTGCTTCTCGGCCCGTTCATAGCGAGCCTCGTCCCTTTGTTGGCTTTCCTCCAACATCCGCAATATTTTCTGGACGGGATCGATGCTTGGCATGGCTCGCTGGCTTCTTGAACTTCCCGAAGTGTCCGAACTACTCTCTTGGCCTTGCGTTTCGTCCGGGGCTTGCGCTGCAGATTGCGCTGGTACCATTCCTTCAAAAGAAGGTAAATTATATTAGGATCATAATGTATTATGGACTTATTGCATGAACGTATCTCATTTTGGCCTAGCGAGTTCAAGAGTTCGCACAGGAATTTGATCGTTAAAGGAACTTTTCCAGCACGAGTCTAAGGAACTTGAATCTGTGCTCTGATACCACTATGTCACGACCCGATTCCGTAGAATCGTTGGGGCGTCCCCCGAATCGTGATGCCGTGCGGGCCTGGAGTTGCGCCCGCACAAGGCTAAAGTATTTTGCATAGCAAGCACATATTCAGAGTACACAGATAAATTGAAACACATATTTGAAACATGGAAAAGTTCTCTTTATTGATAATGAACATCTATTACAAACTCCTGAACGAGTCAGCTAATATGCCGCACGGGCTTACAAAAGTATTGACTCAAAATGAGATAGCAGTCCTGTACATTACATCCCTTTATAAACTCAAAATGTATAGACCTCCAGGCTGGAGGACGGCTTTGCCACGGAGCTGCATTTGTGTATGAAGAGTTGCAAGCTCCTGGTTCTTCAAGGCTTCAAGGGCGGCGCGATCAAGATGCGCCAACAGCTGGACTGGATCGGGAAGACGACTTCGGCTCCTCGCTCGGTTCGCCTTAGTGCGGAGAACCTGTTTCAACGAGGGTCAGCATATCGAAACATGCTGGTGAAGGCGAGCTAGCCTGACTATACCAATCAACACGTTGTTTTAATGAAGCATGCATATTTGTGGGTTTCTATCTTGCCTTAGTTCATTTACAAGTAAGCAGCATATAGAATTTACTGAAATGAACGTGCCACCGTTCGGTGGATTTTTACCTGCCCGTCTGAATAACCTGCACAATACTTACCTTGCCTTCCCTGTAACGAAGACACAAGTTAGTTTGCAACAGGTTTAAATATACAAGAGATCACTGGCGTGATGCCACAATGAACACTAGTCACTGGCGGCAATGGCATGCAGCGAATGAACAAGGAGCGCTACATGCCACCCCGTCCAGCACAATAGACTATACAATAGAGTTCCGTCCGGACCGGATCGGTGCCAGTGCCCCAGCGACCGTCCGCAGGAACCAATGACCTTGTGTACAAGTTGTCCGTGATCGAACAATATGTTTACTTAGTTAACAGTTCATGCTTTTGAGGCAACAAGAGTACAAGACAAGCAATTGTACAAGACAAGCAATTTATGATTTATTCCCAAGCGAACAAGCATGCAGTTCAGTATCCGTTCGTGAAGTTATTGACAAGCATAATGAACCAAGTCTATTCTCTTTTATCTTGGTTTCTTTTATTATTATTTGGTATCGTTTGATCGGGGCAAGGAATAGTTCAAGCTTTTAGGGTGTGAAGCTTGGAAGCAGGGCTAGCTAATCGGGTTGGTAGCCACTCACCTAGATTATTGGAAGGGAGATGGAAAGAGGCGCTTCACGACTCCGCTCGCAAGCCGCCTACTGCTCGTTCACCTGCACACGAACAGCTCGATTAATACTTCTTCCTCTCTTTCCAATCTCGGAATAGAAGTGCAGTTCAATGAACGAAAACAATGAAAACCATCGAAACCGTTCAAGGAAAACAAGCAAATCCCAAAACCAACTCAAAGCACGAAAGCAACAAGCGACATCGAAAATCGAGGCATAAAAGATAGCAGCGGAGAGGTCCCTCCTGACTCTGCCGCTAAGCCGATCCTTGGGGCGCAGTCCACTGAATATGGGAATCGATTCCGAAGAAACAAATCCATAACGAGGACGAGTTCTTAATTCAATCTATCCCGATCGAACGATACCGTCTAGTGTTTCTTAGCCGCATTCTCCGCACCGGAAGAACGGGGCGCTACATCCTACCCAACCAATTGGAAGTTTCGTCCCGAAACTTAAGAATAGGACCTACCGTTAAGGATTATTGCGTTCAGGACGACGATCATGACTCAAGGAACAATCACGAACAGAATGGTCTGATCCGCCACAGGCTAGGCATAACCCAAGTTTTAGGCGACAATTATCCTTCGTATGCCCTGGCTTGCTACCGAAGTAACATAGCTGCCCTGGTTTCCCTCTCTTCTGACCACCGTTGTTGGGTCGTTTAGCAGCATTGTTTCCTCTATCGTTGCTTTGGCGTTTGTGACTGGATGTGTGCACAGCGCCGGCAGGAACGTGAGGATAGTGTGGTTCGAGAGATAGGGCGTGATTCATGACTTCACGCATTGTTCTATACTGATGAACGGCTACGTGCGAATGGATGACAGGACGTAGTCCACCTTCAAACCTTCTAGCTCGACTCGCTACATCAGGTAAATAGGCCCTAGCGAATTTGGAGAGTCTGTTGAATTCGGCGGAGTACTCTTTAACTGTCATGCCGCCTTGCCTCAGTTGCACGAACTCGTTCTCCATCTGACGTTGTACTGGAGGGGGTACAAACTCCTCTTCGAACGCGGCACGAAAAGTCGTCCACGAGATCGCCTCCTCTCCGTGATCAAATTGGAGAGATCGTCGATGCACGTCCCACCAATCGTGTGCGTTGAGGCGGAGTTGTAGTTGCGCGCAGGCGACGCGCTTCTCTTCGGGGACCTCTAGCAGAGCGAAGTGATCTTCAAGTTCGGCCAACCAATCTAGAGCTACGACTGGGTCCTCAGTCCCGTTGAATGGGGTGTTGCAGACTTTCTTGAAGTGTCCAAAGTCGAAGGCAGTCACGTCCCTCGGTCTTGGAATTTGCGGCGTCTCAACTTCAAGCACGGGCTGTTCCACTGGAGTCGTTGCTGTTGCAGCGGAATGGTTGGAAGCCAAAGTCTGAACGATCTGTTGCAGGGCATCCACCTGCTTTTGCTGGACTGAGAATCGTGCTTCTATATTGTCTTGAAACTTGAGCTGACTCTCCTCCGCCTGCTTCTCGGCCCGTTCATAGCGAGCCTCGTCCCTTTGTTGGCTTTCCTCCAACATCCGCAATATTTTCTGGACGGGATCGATGCTTGGCATGGCTCGCTGGCTTCTTGAACTTCCCGAAGTGCCCGAACTACTCTCTTGGCCTTGCGTTTCGTCCGGGGCTTGCGCTGCAGATTGCGCTAGTACCATTCCTTCAAAAGAAGGTAAATTACATTAGGATCATAATGTATTATGGACTTATTGCATGAACGTATCTCATTTTGGCCTAGCGAGTTCAAGAGTTCGCACAGGAATTTGATCGTTAAAGGAACTTTTCCAGCACGAGTCTAAGGAACTTGAATCTGTGCTCTGATACCACTATGTCACGACCCGATTCCGTAGAATCGTTGGGGCGTCCCCCGAATCGTGATGCCGTGCGGGCCTGGAGTTGCGCCCGCACAAGGCTAAAGTATTTTGCATAGCAAGCACATATTCAGAGTACGCAGATAAATTGAAACACATATTTGAAACATGGAAAAGTTCTCTTTATTGATAATGAACATCTATTACAAACTCCTGAACGAGTCAGCTAATATGCCGCACGGGCTTACAAAAGTGTTGACTCAAAATGAGATAGCAGTCCTGTACATTACATCCCTTTATAAACTCAAAATGTATAGACCTCCAGGCTGGAGGACGGCTTTGCCACGGAGCTGCATTTGTGTATGAAGAGTTGCAAGCTCCTGGTTCTTCAAGGCTTCAAGGGCGGCGCGATCAAGATGCGCCAACAGCTGGACTGGATCGGGAAGACGACTTCAGCTCCTCGCTCGGTTCGCCTTAGTGCGGAGAACCTGTTTCAACGAGGGTCAGCATATCGAAACATGCTGGTGAAGGGGAGCTAGCCTGACTATACCAATCAACACGTTGTTTTAATGAAGCATGCATATTTGTGGGTTTCTATCTTGCCTTAGTTCATTTACAAGTAAGCAGCATATAGAATTTACTGAAATGAACGTGCCACCGTTCGGTGGATTTTTACCTGTCCATCTGAATAACCTGCACAATACTTACCTTGCCTTCCCTGTAACGAAGACACAAGTTAGTTTGCAACAGGTTTAAATATATAAGAGATCACTGGCGTGATGCCACAATGGACACTAGTCACTGGCGGCAATGGCATGCAGCGAATGAACAAGGAGCGCTACATGCCACCCCGTCCAGCACAATAGACTATACAATAGAGTTCCGTCCGGACCGGATCGGTGCCAGTGCCCCAGCGACCGTCCGCAGGAACCAATGACCTTGTGCACAAGTTGTCCGTGATCGAACAATATGTTTACTTAGTTAACAGTTCATGCTTTTGAGGCAACAAGAGTACAAGACAAGCAATTGTACAAGACAAGCAATTTATGATTTATTCCCAAGCGAACAAGCATGCAGTTCAATATCCGTTCGTGAAGTTATTGACAAGCATAATGAACCAAGTCTATTCTCTTTTATCTTGGTTTCTTTTATTATTATTTGGTATCGTTTGATCGGGGCAAGGAATAGTTCAAGCTTTTAGGGTGTGAAGCTTGGAAGCAGGGCTAGCTAATCGGGTTGGTAGCCACTCACCTAGATTATTGGAAGGGAGATGGAAAGAGGCGCTTCACGACTCCGCTCGCAAGCCGCCTACTGCTCGTTCACCTGCACACGAACAGCTCGATTAATACTTCTTCCTCTCTTTCCAATCTCGGAATAGAAGTGCAGTTCAATGAACGAAAACAATGAAAACCATCGAAACCGTTCAAGGAAAACAAGCAAATCCCAAAACCAACTCAAAGCACGAAAGCAACAAGCGACATCGAAAATCGAGGCATAAAAGATAGCAGCGGAGAGGTCCCTCCTGACTCTGCCGCTAAGCCGATCCTTGGGGCGCAGTCCACTGAATATGGGAATCGATTCCGAAGAAACAAATCCATAACGAGGACGAGTTCTTAATTCAATCTATCCCGATCGAACGATACCGTCAAGTGTTTCTTAGCCGCATTCTCCGCACCGGAAAACGGGGCGCTATAGTTCTTTCTACCAAAGCTTTTTATTGGTTGGTCTGCATTAGACCTTCCCATTTGTTGTACAGAAGTGAAGACCATTGCTTCTTGGAGCCTTATCTGCCCAGTCGGTTCTCTAGGCAGTTTGGGTATGACCAATTGCATGTGGGAAATGCCATCACCAGCTTCAAGTCCAGAGGTGGACTTATTGATGGAGCCAGAGGGTGGCGGTACTTCATAATGGGTTGTACTGGAGCAACCTTTACTGTGCCTGCGACTTCTCTCTCCATGGAGTTGCGCATCCTCCATTCATACGCACAATTTTATGTGGCCATCAAAACCCTCCATCGCGATTTGATATGCGTGAAAGTTTATGATGCCCTCTCATAAGTCCACTGGAAGAGAGGAGGTTCCGTCAGTCTCTTCTGATGAAGGTGAAGACCCTGTCGGTCCAGATGAGTTTTTGTTGACAGTACCGAGAGGCATAATACCTCCGTCTGCAGAGCCTCTCGTTATCGACTTCTGTCGGTCCAGATGAGTTTTTGTTGACAGTACCGAGAGGCATAATACCTCCGCCTGCAGAGCCTCTAGATAGGGATACCCCTAGTAGAGGCCATCTCGCTCTGGATGTCGAGGCGCTGTTTAAGCCCACGATATCGACTTCTGGTGCTCTGACTATGGAAGGCGGTTGCGGACCATGAACTCCGACGAAGTCTATTCTTCCACAGTATAGTATGACTTCCTTGCTTCAGCCAAGGACTTCCAGTCAGGAGGCTCCTAGGAGTGAGTCTGTTGTTCCCCTATTGAGTGTGATTCTTTGATTAGAGGTCCCTCGCCTTTTAGAGAAGGAACCTCCACAGTTCCGGCTGACAGTGCCGGAGAATCTTTGCTCGAGATCGCTGCTGCCACTACTATTGCTGGTAGTGCTACAAGATCGCCTATAAGGCCGAGCAAATTAAGGATAACTTTATCCAGACAAATGACGGGTCCAGCCCCTTCTTCGTCTGTAGGTACTTCCAGCGAGATTCCACCCGATGAACCTCGATTGGATCTTGGCGAAGAATGGGAAGAATATCCTCCAACGTCGGTTGGTGCAACCTCTTCCCCAGGTATGACAGCTTGCTTAGCATTATTAAGAAATGATTTAGTTGTACTGGCTGCGGACGCGACATATATACCATCAGCCATGGGTAAATGTTGTCCTTACGCCTCTTTTTAGGAAAATTAACATCAAATTGATATTAACTTTCTCTTGTCATCTTTTCTGGGGAAGACATCTCAGGGGAGGGTGGAGTCGACGCAACTTTTGACTTTGTTGCGGATACTACTGATGAAATGGCAGCGCTCGATTTTGATGAAGCAGGTTTTGAAGCTGCCGATCTTCCATCCGCGACATTCTTGGGTGTAGCCTTGCCCAATACAGTCCCGATATCTTCAGAGGAGAATGAGCCTATCGTGGCGACTGTGCCTCCTTCGTTAAATGTGCCAGCCACTTCAACTGTTGTTGGCGTTTCCTCTTTTGTCGTGCCACCTACTGAAGTGACAGTTGTGGCAACATCCTCTGCCAATGTTTCACAAAGGGGGTTTTCTGACATCGCGGCCACTCCCAGCGTCCATTCGCATTTTAACATGCTAGTTGAACAATTTACTAGCATATTCTATGTCGCTTTGAAATCGCTGATATCCATGGTGCTGGAGAAGAATCTGGACTTTGATGCTCTGAAGATGTCCTCCAATCTCACCATAGCGCAGATTAGAAATTTCGATGACACTGGACGAGCCGATGCTCTGGAGCAAATAGTTAATAGTCTAGAACAACCCATTAACGAATATTTGCAGCTATCTAGAACCAGCATCGATAATATGGTTCAGGCCGAGTATGACTCCTTGACTGCGAGACTTGCTGAACAGAGAGAAAATCTGAGCAAATCCATCGAGGCACAGCAGCAAGAGATGAATGAGGAGCAGGCCATCTTGGGGTATGTCATTCCCCAGCTGGCTAAGTGCGAGGCTGAATATGAGAGAAATGAAGCGAGGTCCATAAATTGGAAGCTAAGCTCATCAATGCAAAGGAGTGGGCTCGTGCTTCAGCGGCAGCTCGAGATGTGCTGAAGGACCGAATGGAAGTAGCTCAGCAGAACCTGGCACGTGTGGTTGTCCTTCACGCCGATTTTGTACAGGCTCAGTCCGAACTATCCCTCCTGAATGATGACGAGGCACGACTGGAGCGGGCTCGCGCTAATGTCTTGGACTCCAGAAATAAGAGGATGGCCGATCTGGCGCAGCAGCTTCGTGATTTGACAACTCCTCCCCAATGATGTATTGTTTGCTTTTATATGTAACTTGCTCTTTCTGGAGATAATAAAGAGACTTTATCTGACTTTGGTGGACCCATCATTTTTGAATATAAATGATAGGTTGGGGTGAAAGTGATATCAGAGGTAATATGGACGTGATATACTTTCGGTAAGCTTCAGCTGGACACATCTATTCAGAGGTTATATGGACATGATAGAATATGCTCCAACTAAATTTGTATGCAAAACACTATCAGAGGTAATATGGACGTGATAGGTTTTGAAGTTCCAAATTAGTTGAATATATCTATTCAGAGGTTATATGGACATGATAGAATATGCTCCAACCAGTCTTTGGACGTAGTATCGTCATAATGAGATCTTTACCATACTCCGCTTAAACAAGGAAGATTAAGCATAGTACTTCTTCAGGAATTTGCCATTGATAGGAGCCATTAACAAGTCTCCATTAGGCTTGGCTAATCTGTAAGCGCCATTTGAGAACGTCGTCTCGATCACATAAGGGCCTTCCCATTTGGGCTGAAATTTACCCTTGCTCTTGTGAGTAATGATCATTGGCCTTTTCACAGCTAAAACTAGCTCGCCAACTTTGAACACTCTTTCCTTTACTTTTTGATTAAAAACTTTGGAAATGCGTGCCCGGTAGAATGCAATGCGCTGTTGAGCTTGAAGGCGTTTCTCGTCTAATCCTTCCAGCTCTTGAAGCCTTAACAAATCATTCTTTTCCTGAGTCAACTCATTAGCCACTACTATTCTAAGTGAGGGAATTTGAACTTCGATGGGGAGAACTACTTCACTCCCATAAACCAATGAGAATGGGGTACAACCCGTCGGTGCTCGTACCGTTGTGCGGTATGCCCATAAACATTCTACCAATTTTTTATTCCAATCTCTTTTATTCGAAGAAACAAACTTATTCAAGAGTTTGATGATGGTTTTGTTGAAGGCTTCCGCCAAACCATTAGCAGCTGGATAATATGCCGTAGAGGCCATATTTTGTATCCGATTCTTATCGCAAAATCAGTAAAACGCTTGGCTGATGAATTGAGGTCCGTTGTCATGAATTATCCTTCGGGGTATCCCAAAGCGATAAATGACATGGTGCTTGATAAAACTGATCACGTTGGATGTTTTTACCTCAGCAAGAGGGACCGCCTCCGCCCATTTAGAGAAATAATCGGTGATAGCCAATATGAACCGATGTCCCCAGGAAGATGACGGGTGAATAGGACCAATGATGTCCATACCCCATGCTTCGAAGGGCCATGATGCAATGGTGGGATGTAGATACTCAGAAGGCTGATGTATAAAATCTGCATGAACCTGACAGGCTTTGTAGTCTTGCATATTTCACTATATCTGCGATCATAGTAGGCCAGTAGTAGCCCATCCTCCTGATACGATCCTGTAACTTAGGACCGGGTTGATGTGCTCCACATACACCGTTGTGAGCTTCACGGATAACCCGTTTTGCATCATCATCGGAGAGACATCGTAGCAATAGTCCATCGTACGTTCGGCGATATAGACTTTGTGAAGAAGCATCAAAATAGAAGCGTAGTGATCGTCTTTTAACTGATATTGCTTCTTTGGGATCTTCTGGTAAGATTCCGTAAGCTGTGAAGTCTATAAAGGGACTTCTCCAATCTCTCTTAGGAGGAACCGTATTTACGGCATAACTGCGTTCCATGTGAAAATTATTCTTCATACAAAATAGATCACTATTGATAAGAGTCACCGAGTTCTGCCTCCTTATAGGAATAGCTAGATCAGCAGCAAGACTGGCCAGATCATCAGCTTCCAAATTTTGAGATCGAGGCACATGTTCTAGGAAGAATCCCTTAAAAGACATGGCTATCTCGATCGTTGCTTGGTGATAAGGAATGAGGTCTGGATTGCGGACTTCATATATTCCTCTAACCTGATTGACAATCAGCTGTGAATCACCAAAAGCTTTCAGGTATTCAACCTCCAATTCTTTAGCGACTTGAAGCCCGATTAGTAGAGCATTGTACTCTGCCACATTGTTAGAGCAGGGTTCGCTAAGAGAATACGCTCGGTAAATAACGAGTTTGTCAGGAGTCACCAAAACAATTCTTACTCCTGAAACCACGTTTCCCCTGGGATTAGTCCTGGAAGCGCCATCGAATAATAGCTGCCATATATCACTTTCCATTGCAGAGTTATATTCTGTAACTTCATCGGGAATATCCTCGTATAGTTTGGAGGTTTCCGGAATCGGATGGGTAGCTAAGAAATCAACCAAGGCTTGACCCTTTATGGACTTCTGAGGGACATACACCATATCATACAGTGTTAGTAACATCGCCCAAGTAGCAAGTCGGAAATTAAGAACACTTGGCTTGCTCATCAATACCCGAAGAGGATTGATCCTGGAGATGATATGAATAGTTTGGCCTGTGACATAATGTCGCGTCTTCTGAATGGCGAATATTAGGGCCAAGCATTCTTTTTCCACTGGATTGTACCGGTGTTCAGCTCCGACCATCATCCTGCTTAGGTAAAAGATAGCCTGTTCATAACCCTCATTGTTGTTCTGTGCGAGGAGAGCCCCTAAAGAATGATCCATTGCTCGAACATACAGCAAAAATGGTCTTCCTATGACGGGAGGCACCAGAACTGGAGGATTAGTAAGGTAGCGTTTGATATCGTCAAACGCTTGCTGACAAGCTTCGTCCTATACAAAGGACACACCTTTCTTCATCAGGCGGAAAAATGGTTGACATCTCCCAGAAAGGTTGGAAATGAATCTTCTGATATAGGCTAGACGACCTTGAAATCCCCTGAGTTCTCTCAGATTACGGGGAGGTCGCATCTCTCGGATAGCCTTTACTTTATCAGGGTCGACTTGAATGCCTTTAGCGATAATGACAAATCCCAGGAATTTGCCACTAGATACACCGAGGAAGGACTTTGTAGGGTTCATTTTGAATTGATGTTGGCGCATCAACTCGAACACTGTCTTTAAGTTTTGGATATGAGTACCTTTGAGACGGCTTTTGACAGCGATATCGTCTACGTAACATTCCACTGTTTTGCGTAGATGCTCATGGAATATGTTACTCATGGCTCGCTGATATGTAGCCCCAGCATTTTTTAATCCGAAGGGCATAACTTTGTAGCAATATACCCCCAGAGGTGTACGGAAGGCAGTATGCTTCTCGTCTTCAGGATGCATCTTGATCTGATTGTATCCTGAGAATCCGTCCATGAAAGACATGCGTTCAAAACCGCAGGTGTTGTCGATCATGACGTCTGTGATGGGAAGAGGGAACTCGTCCTTGGGGCAAGCCGCATTGAGATCTCGGAAGTCGATACAAACGCAAACTTTCCCGCTTTTCTTCATGACCGGGACTACATTGGCGACCCAATCAGGATGTTGCTCTTCACGGATAAACCCGCAGGCTATCAACTTCTTGATTTCAGCTTCAATGGCGTCCATCATATTCGGACGGAACCGACGTTGATGCTGCTTTACAGGTTTTTAGTTGGGTAGTATATTGAGTTTATGGGTAGCCACTTTTGGATCAAGACCTGGCATGTCCTCATAATTCCACGCAAAGACGTCGATATATTCTCTTATCAGTTGGATCATCTCTTCCCTTTCTGCTGGGGAAAGATTATTACTGATAAATATCGGCTTCGGTGAAATTTTATCCCCAACATCGACTTGGATAACTTTATCTTCAGTGGGCGGTTCTCTTTGCTCGAACCGGAGTTCCTATTGTATATCCATTTATTGCGCCCAAGAGTCATTTTCAAACGGTTCAGATTCTTGTTCGTCTGCTTCAAGAGAACCTGTCAATACCGTATTTACTGATAATGCTCGTTCGAGATCCTTGCATGAGTCGGAGGACGCAGAACTATCCTGAGGAGAGGGAAAGGTGTCCTCATTTAACTCAGAAGTTGCAAGAGACGTGATATACCCTAAGCCGAAGCGAGTTCGTTGACGATAGGGATCACCATGCAATGGCATTCGCCTACCTTTCCCATAGTTGAGACCTGGCTCTGACTTTAGATCATAACCCATGCTTTGCATAATCTTCAAAGCTTGTGGGCTATATCTGTGAACTTGCATTTTGCCAGCATCAGACTCGTGAGAATATTCTTGTACAATAGGTCTACTCTGCATGCGACCGAAGACTATTGGATGTTGATTGCTGCGAGTAGGCAGGATAATAAAGATAGAATCTTCATGTGGCCCGTATGTCGTGATGACATTAGATGTTGACGCTACCTCCCATACATATGGATGATAAGAGTCTATAGCTTCCAGGAATTTTTGCGCTATAGGCTCTGTATCGTTATGAGGGGAGTATTCCTGATTTGGAAATTGAGCATCAGAATACTGGAAAATAGAATCTTTATTATCGTCAGAAACCACGTTCCCGGTTATATTTACATCAGTCGGCTGCATGCTGCGCCTGAGGTTGATGACCAAAGGTGGAGGTTTCTGGTTCAAAGTAATCACTAGGGGATCACTTCCTTCTCCTGATTTGGTTTTGTTCAAGTGGATAGCCATAGGTTCCATGACTTTCGGACGAGTAGTTCGCCCTTTCACCTGAATTGACAGAGGTTGCTCAGCAGATGGTTCCCCTGGCTCCAGGTGGGATTCCTCCTGTCTTGCATGACACCTCCTTCATATAGTCTTGGGTGTACAATATGGCATCGAAGTAGTAGGACTCAACTCCTTTGAACGGGTTGAGATCAACAAACTCTGTCTTCACTATTCTTTGGACGTCTACATATTTGAAGCATTGATGTAGAGTCAAAGGAACAATGTTGTGTTCGTGGATCCATGGTCTGCCCAACAGAATATTGTAGGAAACCTCTGAATCAATGACGTAGCAAGTAGCTACTGATCTAAGGTCACCAATCTGGATCCTCAGGCGAATCTTCCCCAGCGGCTTACTTTTCCTAGCGTTGAAGCCCACGATTGTAGTGGTGGTGTAAGCCAGTTCACTGGTAGGAATCCTCAATGGCCTGAGCAAACTATGAGGGATGATGCTGATCGACGATCCCGGATCTATGTGAATCCGATCTACCTCTATAGAACCGACATATCCGGTATAATAGAGGGGTCTGTCATGGCTGTTATGTTTCAACAACATGTCTTCTTGAGTGAAAGTGATGTTAGGGACCACTTCCATTATGCTATGACATTGAGGACATGCCACAGACTCTTTTTCGGGGGACTTGAGCTGAGTCAAGCATATGTCCACCTGCATCAAAGCTTCGCTCAAGGCTTGACGAGTGTCTTTGGATAGCCTAAGCAGCTCAAAAATAGACAGTCTGGCTGGAGTATGGACCAGTTGGGCCAGGATGTCGAAGTTATATGGCTTCTCTAAACCTTTGTTTTGAATATTCTTCAAAGGTTTATTAAAACGAACTTCTTTCTGTTTGCCCTTGTCTGTTGGAGTTGGTCTAGAAGGACCTGCCTCTGATATGACAGGTTCAGGTTCTGAAGGCTTGGCAGCTGAAGTGTCTGCCGTTGTTTCTTCCTGATTTCCTTCATAGTCCTTGAGGTAGGCTTTCCCTGACCGGGTTCCGGTAGCTAAAGCTTCTTCTTCTAATGTCGAAAAAATTACAACCATATGGCATGGTTTGCGTTTGGAGTTCTTTTTAGACTTAGCCTTAGCAGCTTGAGTCTCTTCTTCAATCTCTGACACCAGATCAGGATGAACCCATATGATTTCCCCACGCTGGGTCGTTAGGGGTACAAGATCATGATTTTGACCCCTAGCCGGAGGGATATTAACAATGTTCATCATCGTCCGGGCAATAGGTATAACACCATCCGGGACCTCTTGAGGAGGCAGATTGCTGAATTGGAGAGAGATCATGTTGGCGGTGACCGTCTTCTCGCTATTGCGCAGAGTGATAGCCTTGGCATCGATCAGCTCCTGGATTTTCCTTTTTAGTATATAACACGCCTTGGTAGGGTGATGTATATACCTATGAAAAATGCAGTACTTAGGGTTGTTGGTATTGCCGGCTTCATTAGGCCTTTTCATCTCAGGGAGAGTGAGCTTGCCACTTTTGACTAGAGATTCGAATATGCTCGGAATGTCATCATCATCAAAAGAATATTATTCTGTGGGCCTAGAAGTCCCAGGTTTCATCTGCGTAGTTGCCGAAGTAGGTTGCCTGGATGTGTTAATCGCCAAAGCTTCCTTTCCTTTGGAACCACGAGGATGGTCACTATTGAAAGATGACCGTTTTCCCTTGTCATAGGTGGAGATCATGATTCCATTGTCACACGCCTTCCGACTGTTGTCTTCAGTGGCTACCGCTGAGATGATGAACGAGGGCCAATCATGGAACTGATATGGTCCTGTGAACACCGAGATTAGTGGAAGCAGGTTCTTCCTGCAAATGTCCACCAAGGCTGAATCCGGAACTCCGGGAGGCATCTGCAAAGTGGCTTGACGAAAACGTTCAATGAAAGTACGAACGTTCTCCTTCTCTTTCTTCTTCACTTCGATGAGCGATGACATAGACATGTCCATCCCTCCTTCATAGAGTCGAGCGAAGAACAGAGTCTTGAAATCTTCAAAGAAAGTAATACAATTGTCCGCAAGACTACGGTACCATTGATAGGCCACTCCAGACAGACATCCCTTAAATACTCGAGTGAGAAGGGCGTCATTCCCTTGTAGCAACACCGTCATCATACTGAAGTAGTTCATGTATTGACTTGGTGACGTCTTTCCCTCAAACAAAACCATAGCCCGTGGTTTGTACTTAGGTGGGAAAGGGATCTCATCCCAGATAGCCGGGTATGGCTGATTGATCCCCAACTTCTTGAGCTGATCCTTATGCTTCAGGGCGTCAAATTGGGCTTTTAATTCCCGTACTGCTTGCATCGGATCTTCAGTTGGGAAAGGGATCGCAGAGAGGTGAGAGACCGGCTGGATTGCAACTCCAACAGGAGGTAATACGCTTTCCGGGTTGAGAGGTTGAGGAGCAGCTGATTCTTGATCTTGAATAGGCTCCCGACTTGATGGTATATCTACCCCCACCCGTAATTGAGTCAGAGGAACAGGTGCAGCTGTGTGTTGAGTCACCAATATTGGGTGCATACTCTGCATCATGGTATGCATGTCTTTAAGCGATGATTCCAATACAGCAATGCGTTGCTCCGTACTTCCTGATGGGGAAGCCTCCTCATGTTCATCTCCAATGGCATAGACTCCCATTTCTCTGGGTGCTACCGAGGGATCAGTGTAGACCTCTGTGGAGATCGAGTCTATACTTTCATAATCACCTTCAGGAAATTGGCGACCCCCAGTGTCGGAATCGGAAGAATATGAAGCCGATTGTCGCGACCTCGAGCGAGTGTTTCGGAAAATGCCTGCTTCAATATTCTCAAGGAGTCTATCGAATCTCCTTTGGCTCGGAGTTCTAGAGGGATGACGTCTTGAACCTGACCTTCCCCTAGGAATGTGCGACGCCATGTTTACCGATGCGAAGGTCGGTTCTTCTTCCTGTAAGGACAAAGAGTAGTTCAACCGGTCGAAAACTGACCGTTTTGCCTTAGAACAGCATTAATTAACTACAACTTTGTGACTATTACAACAGTGTTCCCTAGGGGGTGTAATAGACATATCAGAAGATCCTGTCTTTCCGTTTCTGGATCAAGAAATCGCACAAATCAGAGGGATTACCAAAAGAAGAAGAAGAAGGCACATTCTGCCTTTTTACATTCGACGGAACGCGGATATTGGGAACCCCAACTCTCTCTCTCTACCGTAGGAATACAGCAGTTCAGCCATGTGAGTAGCACATGATCCATGAGGAGCGTATCGATCCACAAACTGGGCCTTCTTTACGCCAAGGGACTTTTCCTGACGTAATTTAGAATTTTGCTCAGGTTGGCGTAAAATATGAGAAGTCCTCAAACGGCCATCATCATTCAGCATAATCTGAAGTGCAGGCAACTTCTTTTCTTGATGGCGTAAAAGCCGAGAGGTCGAGAATTTCGCCACTTGTTTTCCCTTGCGTTGATCACAGGGAACATCTGCCCCCTTATAGGCAAAAGAGGTATTTTTACGCGTATAACACTTTTGAAATTTCTGACTTGGCGCTGAGGCATTGCCAAAAACTATGTCTGCCCCGTCAGCGACGGGAGACGAGTTTTTACGCACAGAGCGCGTTGTGTACTTCTGGGTTGGCGCTGAGGCATTGCCAGAAGTTTTGTCTGCCCCGCCAGCGACGGGAGACTGAGTTTTACACGCAAGTCGACTTCTGGATTGGCACTGAGGCATTGCCAGAAGCTTTGTCTGCCACGTCACAGACGGGAGACAGGTTTTTACGCACAGAGCGTATAGGTTGGGATGCCACAACCTTGTTGATCGGAGAGAGAGAGACTGCAGGAAGGGTTGAGGATGTCCAGGGCATCCATACTTTACGCAACTTCCTGTTGTCTTGGACGGAGAGGGAACGAAAGCTACCCCCTGCGCGGAGCATGTCTTCGTAAGCAGATTGGTCGAATTGGACAACCAGAGTCTTCTTCGATGATCCGACGGATACAGTATCGTGTTGAGCAATGACCTTCTCATCAGAAGAGAAAGTGGTCCCCAACAGAGTCGTCATCTTGTGTTTGATAATAAACGAAAGAAAAAAAAATAGGTTTATACAAAAACCTTTCTTAGGTTTACAAACAAGAAGTACTATTAATCCTATACGAGGATGTTAAGTACAAAATTTAAATCTGGATAAATATTGCTATAGTAGTCTGATCTGTAGTCGATCACTTTGTCCCTTGGACCACACAATGACGAAGAAGTGCTGTAGAAGAAGGAGAAGCTTCAAAAATCGCAAGAGAGATTGGACGCTTGATGCCAAAGTCGTCAATCACTACCCTCTGTCTGTGCTCTAAGATCTTCTCTCTCAAAATAAAATCCGATCCTTGACCCTTCAAGATAAAAGTCCGATCCCCCCAATCTTCGACCCTTAACCTCTGTGGACGGAGGTCTCTATTTATAGGGTTTAACCGTAGTCGGCGTAGAAACCGAACAGCGGAGAAAGCTACATCTTTTATGCGGCGGTTATAATAACTGCCACCCACGTATAAATGATCTTTTGAATGAGCGTGTGACGCGTGTCCCATTAAGAGGTAATGCGTATAACTGCTGCGAAGATCACAACATGCAAGCCACGTAGGTAACTGCCCCTCGCGTAGAGATGATTGGCGTAAAAGCCAAATAACTGTCTCCTTGGCGTAAAAGCCAAATAGCGGTTCTGATAGCGTAGAAGCCAAGTAGGCGTAGAAGCCAAATAGTTGTCAAGTTGGCGTAGAAGCCCAATAGCTATGATATTGGCATAGAAGCCAAGTAGCTGTCATGTTGGCGTAGAAGCCAAAATAGGCATAGAAGCCCAATAGCTGTCAGGTTCGCATAGAAACCAAATAGCTGTCATACTGGCGTAGAAGCCAAATAGCATGTAGAACTTGATGTTGACTGGGGTCTTGAGCATATTCTGGACCAGATAGCCTGTTCACGTACCTTTGCAAATATAGCCTGAGTTGGCGTATTTCGAGGAGATAGCATACGGCGTACTACTATAGCTAAAAATAGCCTGATGGCGTAATGTGCAGGGATGGTGATGTGGACGTATTAGCCCTAATTGTAGCTCACCCAGTCATTGAAAGTAGAACCAAATCTCATGCATTAAATGCAGATATCTGCCCCCATCTCGTGCATTAATTGCAGAGACGTGCCTCGAATTCTGTACGAAGAGCAGCTTTTGATGTGGCGGTCAGTTTTTGTCTCTTCTTGAGCGTAAAAGCTCATGCTTGCCTGTGTAAAATAGGCAGCGTATTCCTTGAATGCGTAAACAACGTCTTATATCAATGATTTGTCATTAAATGACAGTCTGGGGCTCTGTGTAGAATCATCATTACAGCCGTTCTCTCGATTGTCGTGTGGTACTCTTTGTCAGGAGTCAGGTTTATTGTACTGTCTGACAGGTTCATTCGAGGAATACGAAGCGTTCCTCGTACAACTTCCCGCTGCATTAAAAGCGGATAGGTTTTACGCCGAAGTGGCGATATAGCAACCCTTTTTACGCTGAAGCAGTCAGAAAATACTGCATTATGCGGGGTTGTTCTGGAGCTCTGTTTTATGCTGAACAGCATTAAAGCTCTGTTGTTACGCCAATGGCTCTGAAGTCATGATTTATGCTGCTAAGCACTGGAGCTCTATTTTACGCGACTTCCTGCATGTTGAGGGCTTTACGCGTATAATTTCCTTAGCGTATTTTTTATGCTTCTACAGTGGGCTGCATGCCTACAAAGGGCACGCATACGAGAACAAACACAGTGTATATTGCTCGTGCGTACGCGTGCACGCAAGTAACCAATTTCAGCATAAAATACTATAAATGCGTGGATCAGCATATTCATCAGGAGCAAGCAGCAGCCTGGACTGACAGATGAGGAGAAGAATAGAAGCTTTTTGTGCTCGTATAGCCAAGCTCTCTCATTTCCTGACTCTCCAAATCGTCCAAGTATTCCAATATCTTCTTTTTTTGTCGAGTAGTCGAAGGAGTAAGGTAATCGATCGCAGATTAGATCTCCAAAGCTATACTTTTCCAGATTTATTGTACTTAGATTTTTTTTAGGATCTTTTATACCCATTTTCTTTTAATAGTTTATAACACAAAGTTTCGTATAAACTTTTGTTTATGGCAGAAAAGATGACGACTCTGCTGGGGATAGCCTTCTTTTCTGACGAGAAGGTGATAACTCAATAAGATACCGCGTTGATCAGCTCAACGTAGAAGACTTTGATCATGAAGTTCGAGCAACAGGCCTATAAAGAGATGCTCAACATTGGGGGTAGTACAAGCCCCTCATCCGTACCCAAGATAAGGAAGATCCGTAAAATGTGGCTGCCCAATTCTCGCTCTTCCTACCTTGATGCTGCTTCCAACAAGAGCAAGGGAGTTCAGAATGCTAGCAATGAGGACCCACTCGTTGTTTTCTCTTCCCCAAGCTGTGACTTGGTGGATACTTCTGCTACCTTATCCCCAGTCTGTGACTTTGTGGATACCTCTTTTGGCCATGCTGTTGTGCAAACAAGAGGGAAAAATCACATATCTCACGCAACAACAAGAGAGGGGTGAACCAATCTTTCTTAGGCAGAGGAATTCACTACGATGCCAAGGGGGTTGGTCATTCCCATGATTCTGGACCTTTGCATGTCCAGCATAATGTGCGAGACAAGGATGTTTTTATTGTCAACTCACACCCGTGCAAAAGTGTGCGTGTACTCACCAGCGGTAACAATACCAAACTGTCATGCCCTAACTTCTATCGACGCACAAAATAGAAGTCGGTGAAGACTCCTCTCCCACGTGTTCAAATTGAACGCACTGCAGGTGGGAAATTGTGTGTTTCTCATCTAGAAACTACGCTAGGTCCGCATAAAACTCCAGACCTACGTGTAAAGTTGTGCACACAAAGGCAGAACGCTTGTTCTTCTTTTACTACAGCACCCCAGTGCACGCCACAGAGGACTGCTGCTCAACTTAGTGTTGCACTGTATAGACAGGGTACCAAGAACTTAGGTCCCAAGTCAATTATAACTAATGTAACAAGGCAGAGTCTGCCTTCCTCTTCTTTTCTCCTCCCTCCTTCTGATCTACACCAAGTTATTGTACAAAAATATAGAGAAAGGGAGTCCTCCCTTCCTACAATGGTGCTCCCTAACGATTATCGTTGTAGCGGCCATAAAGTTGTAATCAAATATTCTGCGCATCAGCAAGACGGTCTGTGTTTGACTGGTTGACTTACACTGTGCCCCTTAGACAACAGAAAGAAAAGTGAGCTGAAGATAAAAAAGAGGAAGATGAACTTCTTTTTACCCTAGTAGACATAGCCTTACGCATGTCATGCCCCGATCTCCCGCAGGATCGGCCATCCCCGCTGAACACGAGTCACCCCGCCAGTACTCCCGTGGGATGATTGTTCCCATCATGACGTGATACCGTGCCAGCGAGGATGACTTAATATATATGAACATGTCAGTTGAAGCCTCCACATGGTTATTGGGCTTTTGGATACCCCGTGCACAGTACTTGAGACTACAATGACATGAAACGGTCACTAGCATAGCATAAAGGACACAATATTATAGTCTCTGACGGAAAGGGGTACAACACTAGATACAGAAGAGACATTGTATGAAGATACAAAAGGGCCATTGTACAAAGATACAGAAGAGCTATTGCATGTCATTCCGTCGATTTAAATGAGTACTAGAAGATGGTCGGATAAACAAGCGTAGGTAGCGACTACCTTATTCCCGAACATGATATTACGTTGCCCCTGACAAGCTATCTGCACTAGCCACCACCGGGAATGCAATACCCCAAATATTCCTCCTAGGCCAACACGATCCTGGTGCCCTGACGATCGTCCGAGAAATCAAATCAATACCTCATGTATAAGTTGTCCGTGACCATGCAACTCTCTAGTCTTAGGTTTTTTGTCAGGTACATATTCAAGTTAGATTCAGGTTCAAGTTCAAGATTTTTCACAAACCAATTGAATCCCTGATCCATAAAATTAAATACAGGACAAATGTTACTTAACTTGTCATGATGCAGTCCCCTAGTTCAGGAACTACCATGGCGACCTAATAGTCCCAAATACTTTCGGGTTCAGAATTTCATGGAACAACTATTCGATAGTCTTTCGACGAAACTAAATGAAGCAAGACATGAATTGTGTTACTTGACCGTGGCATAAAACTATGTAACAAGCATTAAAACGAGACGAGCGCATACCTTAGCTAGGTGCATTCTATTCTTTATTAGCATGCAAGGGGTGATTCACCTAGCGACTAACATATATCGTCCATGTTATTAGCTGTGCAGGCTAAGCAAAGACAAGTTCATCGTAGCCACCCACCTTTGCGATATTTTGCCCCGGTTGAGCGATACTACGAGTGCACCTTTGACAGTCTAAGTCTGGTCTTCTGAAGGGCCAAGTCTGAATTCCTTTGCCTCAAGCGAGTCTTATCGCTGAGCTAGACGGGACGGGTCATCGCACTTGCGTTATTTGAATTGGCTCTTTTCTTGAGCGGAATGAGTCGTTACAATGCCTTCCCTGCAATGAAAGACGTTCAAGACGGTATATCTCAAGGATGCCCAGTCAGAGGAGGTTCAACCAGCTTATCGAATCCTTTGAAGGGGTTTACCATAACACTCGTTCTCGAAGGCGGGAACTCTTGCTCATGAGGAGTCCCCATTCCTCAGAATCTAAAGTAGATCTTGCTGGGGGTAACCATCTCCTTGAATCGGAGACAGACAGTATGGACTCCAACTACACAATGCTCTCTACTAGCCTTTCTATTGTACACAGAGAGGCTAGTATATACGTCATTGGCGATGAACAAGATATTCTTCCGTCAGAAAATACTGAGCAACGTCTCAATTCGTTGGAGGCCGCACTCAAAGACATACATGGTATGATGCAGAACATGCATCAGTTGATGATGGTCCAACACTCTCTTATGATAGAACCTGTTCATGTGGCCACGCCAATTTTTACACTACCTACTCCAGGAGTGACACTTCCTCAGGGCAATATAAATTCGGATGCGATTTCTAATCAAGAATCAGCCATACCAACTCTTGACCCTCTCAATACTGGGGATGGAACTAAACCAGTCGTTGTACAAGATCAACCAGCATCACTCCAGTCAGCTGCACCCCTATAAATTGAAGATCCATGGGAAGCCATTCACTAATTACGGGCTCAGTTTGACGCTCTGAAGAACAAAGACCAACTCCAAAAGTTAGGAGTGAAACAACCTTATCCACCTTACTGGGATAATGTTCCCTTCCTTCCCAAATATGTCACGACCCGCACCCGGATGATTGGGCACAAGTACGTGGGTACGTCCAACCTACGCCGCAGCATCGGGGGTAGAACGTTGTCTAGGTCTATAATACTATCTAATCATCTCACACAATAATATATATGAACCCTGTCAATAATATCTCAACTCCAAATGAAGGATAATATAATAATAATGTAATGATAATCACAATAATCTATAAGGAGAAAATGACACGATATGATATAAGCAAGAAGTCACTACGTTGCAATCTAAAATAACTACAAAATATCTCTATGTCTAAGAGTCTAGTCATAACAACATAAGTCTAAAATATCAATAATATCTCAAGTCTACTAGTTGGAGACAGATCCAGTATAAATAAGAAAAGACTAGTTAAGTATCTGCTAATACTAGTTGAGTCTCCTCATAGCTGGTACCGGATCATTCTATACTAAGGGTGCTACATCAGCTGGCTCTCTATCCCATGGGCCATAAAATATAGGACACTAGTCCTCTAAATAATCTTCTGAAAAATATATCCAGTCGGTATTGGAGCAAAGTACAAAACTCTGAAAGTAGTTTCATATACATGGTAGGGGATATATAACAGCAATAAAAATGAATACTAAATGCACAGGTAAATAAAGAATAGATAATAGGACTGGAGTTAACATGTAAGAAATGATATATAACTGGAAAGTAGATACATGTAATATGGTATGAACAATAAAAAGGGAACTAGAAATACTATCCATATGATTTAGAGCACAAGTTCGTTATGTGATCGTCTTGGGTTGCACACGAATATACTAAGGTAACTCGATTATACGTGAGGTGTATAATCGACATGCACACGAATATATTATAGGTTTGATCACATAACCAACTCCTACTCCCCCTCCCAGACTAATATTCATGGATCCAATCACAACACGTTAAACACACGAATATGATATGAGCACATGGAGCACACGAGTATAATATGAGCACACAGAGCACACAAATATGGCATGAGCACACGGGACCCATGAATAGATATGAGCACAAGGAGCACATGATGTACACGATAAGATACAAGTACAAGGAATGCCCAATGCACACGTCAATAAATAACATCTCCTGATTTGATCCATATGATACCAGCTCGTATAACATCATTTCAGAATTAAGTAATACAGATCTAGAACTTGTGATATATACACTATCAAGTACTAAAAACTAACAGAGAGATTACTCTCCTGTAATCCTGAGCAAATGGTACAACTCGGTGTCCGAACTGGTGTCACACATACCTATATATGAAGTTCCATATCATTTGGTGTTTTAGAATCAATAATATATTTAATTAACTCAAAACTAGGTCAGAAAAGGCAAACTAGGTCAACTCGGTCAAACTAGGTCATCTGGGTTTCAAGTGGTCTATTTGGTTAGCCTGTATAGTTAAACTAGTCCGTACTAGATTTTTTAGGTCAATACCTTGCTAACCTAGGTTACACTAGCTAATATATATTATATTAGTTAATTTATTACACTAGGTAATTATATATATATATATATATATATATATATATATATATATATATACACTCATATACCACGTATCATATAGTATCTTAGTCTATCACCTAGTATCTAATACCTTAATATCCTATCCCTACTACCTTTAGTATAAACATTATCTAATACCTTATTACCTTGACACATTACTTAATAACTTACCTATACTTTACTATAGGATTCCTACACTCTTGGTATCCTACTTAGCCATATACTCAAGGTATTGCATAACTCATTAACATTCTAGTATCACACATAACCATAATACCCATTAGACACCCTTTGATACACTAACCAACAGTCATACATAGACCAACCTAGAGCCACTCTCATACACTTGGCCTATACCAACACCACCCAAATGACATATGAATACAACACACTAACCCACATCACTGTACTCACATTGACACTAACACCCTCACTAGTCTGTGCACTTATCTGCACAATCCCTAACCCGAACTCCTTTCTATTCTCCCTACCTGCTTTACTTGTAATCCCCCAACTGCAGGAACCCCCGCCCGCTTCAATTGAATACACTGCACCCCTACTCAAGTATACACACAGATCAGACACTAGCACTCACTGAACTGATACACTCCTAGATACGTCTGATACTCAAAGTATCATTGTTACTCTTGGCTTTACTGAACCCAGATTCGAGCCTCCAATAACTTACCTCACAATCCTTTGAACACTCACATTAAATCCACCATAACTCATCAACTTCCCCTTCATATCTGATTGCACACACCCCTACTTAGTTGTTGTCACAGGGATCTCCTCTCATGTCTGCCCTATTATTGCAGTTGGCCTGCAACACAATCACTAAGATCCCCTACTCTCTTTCATATCACCTAGATACACTAGGTACTACTAATCTCATTGCCCCTCACTGCTGTTTTTTGCCTCTAATGTTGTTCACTGTCACTCAGGTTTTCCCCCAACTCAATGCAATTTCATACCTCTAGCTTACCAATACACTAAAATATGACACTCCTTATGACAATACCAACACTAAAGATATTGTACCACATTAACACTAGACTAACCTCAAATACCTAGTACCTACCCTCACCACTCAACATAAAAGACTGAAGTCCTATCTACTGATACACTCTTACACGTTCTGCACACTTGTTTATTTCTGATACACAAGTTGCACACAACACTTGTTACACAGTTGAACACCCCTAACCTCTGATACCCGACCCTCAAGATACCAATATAAGCATATAGGCGCTCAAACTAAATACCCACATGCACTCAGTAACACCCTCCAACTTATACTACTGAACTGGACCTCTCCCAAAGCACTGTACAACCCCAACTAGAGCTTACAGCACTCCAAATCTGGTCTTCACAGACCTGCTGTATTAATCTACCCTCAAACCTGTTATTCATTTTAGAACCTATGTTGTACTCCCCACCTGATGCAACTCCCACATACTCTAATCCCAAACCTTCATGTGCCAATTACCCACAACTACTGGTGGGTGTTCCAGATCACCCCTCACACCCTGAACTCCAACCCGAGCCATATCCCTCATCCATATACCTCAACTTTAAACCACCCTTCCACCTCACATCTCTTGCAGCCAACTGCAAATGCCCCTCCCCTTCACTCCTTCACACACACTTAACTCACACAACTCATTCCATGTTACCTGTGTGCAGGCTTCACTCAAAGTACTGCTCCCAAATGACCTACAACCAGAGTTGTTACCATCAAATGGCAGCAACTCTTGCTTGTTGTTGCTGGGCTTGCCTTTTTATGCTGCTGCTTTTCTTGTTAAGACCCGAATCCCCCCTCACTTGTATATGCTGCTGTTACTGCCATATCATTATTTCCCCCTTTATTCATTGAGATTCCAGGTAGTTAGTCCATATCATACTGCTATAACTGCTACTTGAGCACCCCTATAGCACATGCACACACACGAAACACTCCTCTCTAAGATACTCTAGTCCACCATACCCTCTCACTAAACACACACACCAACAATACTAAGAACACCTACACTAATCATCTCAAATGGTACTAACAGCACCAAATACACGCTCAGACATAACTTTTAATATCAAGGATACTCTTTGAATACTAGGGTACCTAAAGCACATTCCCAACCATGCACCAAGGATACCCTTCTCTCCCTTACAGACCACACTTTTCCCCTACCTTGTTGTGTGCAAGGTCTGCACCATCAGTTTTCCCCAATACAAACTCCCTACACTTCTCAATTGTACTGCAAGTAGCGAAGCACCTCTTAGACTTGTTGTCCTAGATTTGGTACTACATTTAGGTGCAATTACTGCAACTAAGTACCTGGCACTCCACCCCTCTCAATAGCAATACTATCCATTACGGTAATACATCAACCACCACTCTTATGAACCAATATCCATATACACCAAGTGCACACCCACAAGCACTCTAACCACAATACACTAATCACCACAACACACTACATATAAACCACCCATCAAACACCTAGTGTGCACCATACTATGATACACAGCAATTCCATAGAAAACCTATACAAATGAAACAATAGCCTCTCATATGACACTAATTATGATACAATGAGTCCCATGATACATGGACACAATCACAACACTAAATTAAGCCAAAAATCTTATTGAGGCCATTCTACAAATACTTGATGGTCAAAATTCATAGTTCCACCAAATAAAACTTAGAAAACATCATCCCAACCCACAAAAGCCTAGATCCAATGAATTTAATCCTCTAACACCTAGATCTAGCATTAAATATTATTTTTACCTATGTGAGGGTTCCTATTGGCTTCATTTGGGTTTATACCATAAAAATTAGGGGAAAAAAGGGATTTACCTATTGGGAGTTGGATCCCAATGAATCTCCATGAATTTAGGGAAGGATGGAAGAAGAAGTGACACTAATCCTCTTGATAATACTCCTCCTTGGCTTCCTTCTTGAGCTCCAAGCACTAGCTCTCCATATGAATAAGTTTTGAAGGTGAAATAGTATGGTAATGGTAGAATTTCAAAATTTGGTATAAATTAGAAAATTAGGATTTGGTGCTCTTGAGAAGGTGGAGAAGATGAAGTGGAGAAGGAGTAGTGGAAGAATAAAATAAAATAAAATAAAGAAGGCTTGGGAAAATGGTTTTGTCATGATAGGTTTGATTTATTTATAAATTTTCCATTCTCCTCTAATTGATTTTTAAACCTAGATGAATGGAATCATTTAATTATGGATGGCATCTAACTAACCACATAGAATATTCTAGTAATGACAACTAAGTAATAATTCTAATTAACCAACAATAGTACTACACTAAATATTTGTAAACAATACTAAATAAATTCCACACTAACTACCAATATAAAATAAAACTAAAAAAAATTATCATGCCAAGTTACCGAATTACCCTAGAGTGGAAAGTGGTGGTTACAAAATACAAGCCTCAATCAATGGTCTTGTTTGACGCAATGACATCTCCGCGTTAATATATCAACTACTTCAAAATAATGATAATTCATGTACAAAAGAATGATGCCCTCCTCACTAGGGTATTCGTTGGATGCTTAGCCGGAGTAGCCTATGACTGGTACTGCAGCCTATGACTGGTACTGCAGTCTGTCTGATAACTGCAGATCATCGTTTGAAGATCTAAAATATCTTTTCCTGACTCGATTCTATGACGGAGGTATGGATATGACTATGTCTTCACTCACTGACATCAAGCAGAAGGAGAAAGAAACTGGTCGCAAATTTATAGAGTGTTACAGGCAAGTAAATCTGAAGTTACCTCATGTATTCCTGACCCCGCATTTATAGATACATGCAAAAAGAATTTGTTGCCTGTAATAAGGCTTTGGATAGGCCATACCCAGTTTCAAGATTGGACGGCTTTCATCATAGGTGCTGAGGCCGCTGAAGGTACCACGAAGGAAGCCCGTTTGCTGGGATTACAAATACCTAGTACGGAGAATAAGGGAAAACGCCCCCTTACTAATGCGAATAATCACAACAATAAGGGAAAGAAGGCCCTTGCCATAAACGTCTTTACGCGACCTACTTTCCCATTATTTTCCATCAGTGTAAGTTTAGGAAACTTTTGTTTAACAACAAACAAAAAGTACAAAAAAATCCTAGACAGGAAATCTAAGTACAAAAAAAATCCTAGACAGAAAATCTAAGTACAATATTTTTTTATTTGGGAAATGTGACGATGGAGATCGAGTACTGCAGCGACTCATTTACTCCGTTGATGCTCCGACGAGGGAATGATGATTCTCTCTTCTCTTTTCTTTCTCTTGAGCTTGTGTGTACGTACGTAGCTCACCGGAGAGTTTGTGGGGGTATGCTACCCTTTCTATTTATAACTATCCTGCTGACGGGCTATAGGTGCCGCATATGCCTCTGTTTGGTGGCTGCATATGGCTCATTCAACATAATACGGTTGCAACTGTAGCCGCATATCACGAACATGCTGCCATGTCACCTCGGTTGGAATATGTTGTTGATAAGATCTCGGGGTTGTTGTGTGCATGACTCGGTTAGCTGGATACGTAGTCAATACTGATTGTGTGAAGATCTTTTCGGTTGTAATAGACAGATCTTGCAAGCTGAAAGCCGCATAACATCTTGACCGTATATGTGCTATCCTTTGGCCTTGGTCTTATGGATACTTCGGCCGCATGGCTTGTGGCCGCATACAAGCTCTTGTCTGGCCTTGGTCGATTAGACACTTTTGCCGCATAATGACAAGGTCGTATAGGGCTGTAGCCGCATATAAGGGAACACGTGGCATGACACACTGGATGTCACGTCCCGATCTCCCGCAGGCTATTTCGGCCGTTCCCGCTAGGCGGGAATCACCCTCGCCAGCGCTCCCGCGGAACGATCGCTTTGACCCATCCGGGCGTGATGCCGCACGAGCGTGAACCGCGCCCGTGCAAGGCCGTGATTTATTGGCTGGCGGTAAGAGTTCTAAGCCACAGAGTCGCACAGATTGTCCGAGTGCAGCGGAGTCATAAACGCATAGCGATTTGGTAACAGGTTCACTGAGTCGACAAATATAGCGGAAGCATTGAAACACAAGTTGAAGTAAAGCAAGCTCTTTATTGATATAAACATGTGTTACAAGCGGCGTATAGCCGAGATTACAAGTCGCTCAAGCCTCTCTCTCTGAAACAGTAAAAGTGTGCCAAGTGGCTACAATTGTGGATAATTGTACAGGCGATGATCAGACGATGTTCGGGCTATGTTCCAACATTATGTCTTGTATATGTGCTTCAGTTCCGGACGCACCGTTGCAAGGCTTCAGAGGGAACTCCTGGCCTTAGCACGCACGTTGGAGGCATCTGCACCGAACGAGGTTCTTCCGCACCCTGCATACAAACTGGTGGATTATCAGTACATTGAATGCACTGGTGGGGAAGCTATTCGCCCGCTCGACAAATCCAAACACGTAATATAAGTTCCGTGCACAACTATTAAGTTGTCTTTCTAGTTGCCTTAGGATCAGTTTCATGCAAGATTGGAATAGCCTAACGTGTCGGGCAGTGCGCCGTGCAACATGAGAGGAAACACGGCGAGACTTACCAACTTACCATCTCCTTCCCTGTCCAAGGCAAACATGTTAATTCAAGCATGGGCAAGTATAACATTCAGAAGGCATAGCATATGCAAACACGAGGGTCGTTTTAACATGATCATTCAGGTGTTCAGTTGTTCTTGATGCGATGCAGTGACTCGCACGCGGATAGCCGCTAAGCGAGGATGACTTATCTATATGAACACGGTCGCTGGCAAAGCCATTATGGACGTAGTCGAGGACAAGGATAGCATGCTACGCGTGTACACGAGGCACACGAATACGATGTGTTGCAAGCTATCCTCCCTGCACACGAGACTACACACGAGCTCCATCCGGACCGGATCGGCCCCAGTGCCCCGGTGACCGTCCGTGGAACTAGTCCGCGACATGCAAGTCAGGGTTAAACCAATCTCAGGCAACACGATTTATTTGACCAATCTCAGGCAACACGATTTATTTGACCAATCTCAGGCAACACGACTTATTTGACCAATCTCAGGCAACACGATTACACGATATACTTGAACCATGATTCTACGTTCAGTGAGTGACTTGTCTTGATGCATTCCCCTGGTTCGGGGCTGCCTTGGTGACCTAACGGTCCCGGATACTTGCAGGTTCATTCAGGCACGGAACGACTACGTAGTAGTCTCCCGGGGTTTGGATGAAAACATGGCAACATTCAAGCAGACAAGCATGCGTTTCTAAGGAACATAAATAGGCACGTTTGCTCGGACCCGAAGGTAAGCCGAGAGATGAAACCGTTAAGGGATTTAGCATGCGAGGGTCTGAATACAAGCAGTATTTCATTTTCCATGTTCTAGCAAGCAATACAAGTTGGGATTATTCCCTTAGCTAGGTGCGTTGGATTTATTAGCATGCAGGGGGGGTGAATCACCTAGCGACTAGCATGAACATTGCAGATTTTATGTGTGCTGGCTAAGCAAAGACAAGTTCACCGTAGCCACCCACCTTAGCGATGATTCGCCTCGGTAGAGCGATACGCCTGAGCGAGCCTCTGAAAGCCTAAGCCGGATTCCTGTAGGGACAAGTCTGGATATCCTTTGCATTCTCTTTGAGGCAAAGCGGGCCGGGATAGCTGCACGATTGCCGTTTGAAACGGCAGTCCGCTTGAGCGGAACAGGGTGTTACATCCTACCCAACTTAGAAAAAGTCTCGTCCTCGAGACTTACTAAGGACAAGCAGTAATCTAGGGTTGAGGTAATCCTAGACAAGTCGTTGTACTTGTTTCATTTGGATTTTCACTTGCACAAGCGTCGAAATCAGCATATCGCTTAGACTGGATCGTGCGCACTTTCGAAGGGCCCCTCTAGCGTGAACACGTCAACCAGCTTAGTGATAGCGAAGTCTTAGCACTCGAGTTTCACCTTTTCTTAAGTCTTGGATGGTGCACTAGTTCAAGGCGTCCCTCGAATAGATGCATTCAACCAAACTTAGGGTTAGTGAAAATCGGACAAGCTACTAGCGATACTCTCAAGGGTTCGCACAGGTTGGCACAATGGCCACTCGCAGCATACAACCAGACAAGCAATCATATCATTCAAAACGCATTTTGAAAGTATTTAGACTTATTGTTGGAACATCCCATCGAGGCATTGAGAGAGAGCGTGCACATAACCCACGAACGAGCTTTCGAAACAGAGATATCGAATCGAAGTCCAAAGGCGTAGAAGCCAGGCTCTGATACCACTATGTCACGCCCCGATCTCCCGCAGGCTATTTCGGCCGTTCCCGCTAGGCGGGAATCACCCTCGCCAGCACTCCCGCGGAACGATCGCTTTGACCCATCCGGGCGTGATGCCGCACGAGCGTGAACCACGCCCGTGCAAGGCCGTGATTCATTGGCTGGCGGTAAGAGTTCTAAGCCACAGAGTCGCACAGATTGTCCGAGTGCAGCGGAGTCATAAACGCATAGCGATTTGGTAACAGGTTCACTGAGTCGACAAATATAGCGGAAGCATTGAAACACAAGTTGAAGTAAAGCAAGCTCTTTATTGATATAAACATGTGTTACAAGCGGCGTATAGCCGAGATTACAAGTCGCTCAAGCCTCTCTCTCTGAAACAGTAAAAGTGTGCCAAGTGGCTACAATTGTGGATAATTGTACAGGCGATGATCAGGCGATGTTCGGGCTATGTTCCAACATTATGTCTTGTATATGTGCTTCAGTTCCGGACGCACCGTTGCTGTCACGCCCCGGTCCCGCAGGGCAGTTCGTCCTCGCTTTGGTCCCTACGAAACCGATCGTCCTCGCACGGGCGTGATGCCGTGCAAGCCTAAAGTGCGCTTGCACAAGGCCAAAGCTTTGATACAAGGGCAAGTAAGCTATTCGATACTGAAGCAGCGGCATACATATTGCAGAAAAGTAAAGAACACAATGGTACATGAAACAAGCTCTTTTATTGATATTCAGAAGTGTTACAAGCGGCGCATGGCCGAGGTTACAGATCGCTCAAGCACTCTTCTCTCGATTACAATGATACCGTTCTATACATTATGTCCCTCTATACAAAGCAGCTCAAAGCAGGCACAATCTCGATGCGGCTCGAGGCATCGACTCCAGATTTTCGGTTCCTTGGGATGAGGCACGGCTATCGCTTCCTGGACGAACGAGCACCTGAGAACAAGCAAACTGTTGGTGGGTCAGCACTTTATGCAAGTACTGGTGAGTATAAACAACTGAACAGAAGCTACACCCCCTGAGACCCACACTAAGTAGACTTGTGGCAAAACATTACAGTACTAGTGGTCTTGCTAGTTTTACCTAAGTTCGTTTCATGCAGTTCTAGCAGAGTCATATTACATCTTTTGAAACACATGTTAGAAACCAGTTTTGCATACTCGATACTCAAGCATCCTAGCAACGCCCCAATCTCCCGCAAGCTCAATTGTTCCCGCTGAACGTGAATCACCACGTTACAGCTCTCCCGCAGGACAATCATTCTTATCGGGACGTGCGCAACATGCATTGTGTATCATAATCTAACTCTTTTGGGGTAAAGCTTATTTAGCAGAATGAGCATATCGAATTGAGGCAACATATCAAGTGGACTGTCATATCTTCAAGCATTTAAGGCAACATATCTATATACATGAAGTACTAACAGAAACTCAAAGGTGCAGACTAAATGAATAAGCAGGCTTATGTATAAACTCATATTTCTTACCCACGGTCGAGCGGTTATCCCTGCAGCAGACACACAAGTTAGTAACAATTTGCATGACATAAGGCATACAGTTCTCTAGTTTCCTGTTCGTCCCTGCATCAAACAGTTAGGTATACAAGAAGGCTAGCCTAGCATGCGCCCTAACTACATGATGGTCCCCACCACGGGATTAGCAGTTGGGACGTACAAGCCCATCTCACTAATAGACAGGTCTACCCTCCCGTACGTAAGGTGTGTTAAGCCTCAGGGTATCTAGATCTCTTTCCGTCCGAACGATCCCCAGTGCCCCAGGAACCGCCCGAGAGATAATCCTTGTGCACAAGTTGTCCTGACCAAATGCATGAATGCAAGCTCCTATCAGAAAGATATGCTATCATGCAACTGATGAACAATGAACAAGCAAGTCTATCTCTTCTTTCATATCTCGATCGAGTCCAGATAGCCAAAGCACACATTCTCAATACACCTTGCCTAATAGCCACACCCTCCCGTAAGTAAGGTGTGTTAAGCCTCAGGGTGGACTATTAGTCTAGATTCACAAGTTCACGCTATTCACCAAGTTTATCTTTTCACAAGCCAACAATAAAACATATTCAAGCAAGCTAACTCTTAAACAAGTAAGAAGCAAGAACAGTTCTTATAACTCTAGCATGCAAATTCTATCTCTTTGTGGACAAGCAATTAAGTGATCCAGTCTTAGCATACGATATTAAGAAATAAGTGCAAGCAATCCTTTTTACTTTTGTTATTAGCATGGCAAGGTTCTATCTCGTTTCAGACAAGCATTTTTAGTTCTCTTATTAGGCAAGCAAGCAGATTCGTTTCAATGACAAGCTATGTGAGTTCTCTTATTAGCATACTGAGTCGGTTCTAGCATTCTTCTTATGAAACAATCTTATTAAGCAACAAGCATTCAAAAACTCAGATTCATTATTAAGGCATGCGAGAATCAGAGAATGCAGTTCTGCCCACTCACTTTGATTAATCGGTCGGGAACTCTCCGAGAAGACTTCCGTTCGAGCAAGCAAGGCGATCTCACTTGTACGTAGCGCCTACGCGGAGCGGGACGCTACATACTTACCCACCAATAAAGAGTTTCGTCCTCGAAACTCAAGGAGAAACTCACGAAACCAACAAGCAGCGATAGTCCTCATCCCTCACCATCCTAAATCAAAACTCAGCAATCCAGAAATCATAAATCATATCTCAAGCAATGAAAACAAATCCAGAAAACTTTTATGGCCATCTTTGAGAATATCTATGGACTTATTGTATGGAACGTTCATTGCAGCACAATAACAACTCAGAGTCGGAGGCAGCAGAATGGGCAAAGAATCGAGTCGCTCTGATACCATTATGTCACGCCCCGGTCCCGTAGGGCCGTTCGTCCTCGCTTTGGTCCCTACGAAACCGATCGTCCTCGCACGGGCGTGATGCCGTGCAAGCCTAAAGTGCGCTTGCACAAGGCCAAAGCTTTGATACAAGGGCAAGTAAGCTATTCGATACTGAAGCAGCGGCATACATATTGCAGAAAAGTAAAGAACACAATGGTACATAAAACAAGCTCTTTTATTGATATTCAGAAGTGTTACAAGCGGCGCATGGCCGAGGTTACAGATCGCTCAAGCACTCTTCTCTCGATTACAATGATACCGTTCCATACATTATGTCCCTCTATACAAAGCAGCTCAAAGCAGGCACAATCTCGATGCGGCTCGAGGCATCGACTCCAGATTTTCGGTTCCTTGGGATGAGGCACGGCTATCGCTTCCTGGACGAACGAGCACCTGAGAACAAGCAAACTGTTGGTGGTTCAGCACTTTATGCAAGTACTGGTGAGTATAAACAACTGAACAGAAGCTACACCCCCTAAGACCCACACTAAGTAGACTTGTGGCAAAACATTACAGTACTAGTGGTCTTGCTAGTTTTACCTAAGTTCGTTTCATGCAGTTCTAGCAGAGTCATATTACATCTTTTGAAACACATGTTAGAAACCAGTTTTGCATACTCGATACTCAAGCATCCTAGCAACGCCCCAATCTCCCGCAAGCTCAATTGTCCCCGCTGAACGTGAATCACCACGTTACAGCTCTCCCGCAGGACAATCGTTCTTATCGGGACGTGCGCAACATGCATTGTGTATCATAATCTAACTCTTTTGGGGTAAAGCTTATTTAGCAGAATGAGCATATCGAATTGAGGCAACATATCAAGTGGACTGTCATATCTTCAAGCATTTAAGGCAACATATCTATATACATGAAGTACTAACAGAAACTCAAAGGTGCAGACTAAATGAATAAGCAGGCTTATGTATAAACTCATATTTCTTACCCACGGTCGAGCGGTTATCCCTGCAGCAGACACAAAAGTTAGTAACAATTTGCATGACATAAGGCATACAGTTCTCTAGTTTCCTGTTCGTCCCTGCATCAAACAGTTAGGTATGCAAGAAGGCTAGCCTAGCATGCGCCCTAACTACATGATGGTCCCCACCACGGGATTAGCAGTTGGGACGTACAAGCCCATCTCACTAATAGACAGGTCTACCCTCCCGTACGTAAGGTGTGTTAAGCCTCAGGGTATCTAGATCTCTTTCCGGCCGAACGATCCCCAGTGCCCCAGGAACCGCCCGAGAGATAATCCTTGTGCACAAGTTGTCCTGACCAAATGCATGAATGCAAGCTCCTATCAGAAAGATATGCTATCATGCAACTGATGAACAATGAACAAGCAAGTCTATCTCTTCTTTCATATCTCGATCGAGTCCAGATAGCCAAAGCACACATTCTCAATACACCTTGCCTAATAGCCACACCCTCCCGTAAGTAAGGTGTGTTAAGCCTCAGGGTGGACTATTAGTCTAGATTCACAAGTTCACGCTATTCACCAAGTTTATCTTTTCACAAGCCAACAATAAAACATATTCAAGCAAGCTAACTCTTAAACAAGTAAGAAGCAAGAACAGTTCTTATAACTCTAGCATGCAAATTCTATCTCTTTGTGGACAAGCAATTAAGTGATCCAGTCTTAGCATACGATATTAAGAAATAAGTGCAAGCAATCCTTTTTACTTTTGTTATTAGCATGGCAAGGTTCTATCTCGTTTCAGACAAGCATTTCTAGTTCTCTTATTAGGCAAGCAAGCAGATTCGTTTCAATGACAAGCTATGTGAGTTCTCTTATTAGCATACTGAGTCGGTTCTAGCATTCTTCTTATGAAACAATCTTATTAAGCAACAAGCATTCAAAAACTCAGATTCATTATTAAGGCATGCGAGAATCAGAGAATGCAGTTCTGCCCACTCACTTTGATTAATCGGTCGGGAACTCTCCGAGAAGACTTCCGTTCGAGCAAGCAAGGCGATCTCACTTGTACGTAGCGCCTACGCGGAGCGGGACGCTACAGTTGCAAGGCTTCAGAGGGAACTCCTGGCCTTAGCACGCACGTTGGAGGCATCTGCACCGAACGAGGTTCTCCCGCACCCTGCATACAAACTGGTGGATTATCAGTACATTGAATGCACTGGTGGGGAAGCTACTCGCCCGCTCGACAAATCCAAACACGTAATATAAGTTCCGTGCACAACTATTAAGTTGTCTTTCTAGTTGCCTTAGGATCAGTTTCATGCAAGATTGGAATAGCCTAACGTGTCGGGCAGTGCGCCGTGCAACATGAGAGGAAACACGGCGAGACTTACCAACTTACCATCTCCTTCCCTGTCCAAGGCAAACATGTTAATTCAAGCATGGGCAAGTATAACATTCAGAAGGCATAGCATATGCAAACACGAGGGTCGTTTTAACATGATCATTCAGGTGTTCAGTTGTTCTTGATGCGATGCAGTGACTCGCACGCGGATAGCCGCTAAGCGAGGATGACTTATCTATATGAACACGGTCGCTGGCAAAGCCATTATGGACGTAGTCGAGGACAAGGATAGCATGCTACGCGTGTACACGAGGCACACGAACACGATGCGTTGCAAGCTATCCTCCCTGCACACGAGACTACACACGAGCTCCATCCGGACCGGATCGGCCCCAGTGCCCCGGTGACCGTCCGTGGAACTAGTCCGCAACATGCAAGTCAGGGTTAAACCAATCTCAGGCAACACGATTTATTTGACCAATCTCAGGCAACACGATTTATTTGACCAATCTCAGGCAACACGATTTATTTGACCAATCTCAGGCAACACGACTTATTTGACCAATCTCAGGCAACACGATTACACGATATACTTGAACCATGATTCTACGTTCAGTGAGTGACTTGTCTTGATGCATTTCCCTGGTTCGGGGCTGCCTTGGTGACCTAACGGTCCCGGATACTTGCAGGTTCATTCAGGCACGGAACGACTACGTAGTAGTCTCCCGGGGTTTGGATGAAAACATGGCAACATTCAAGCAGACAAGCATGCGTTTCTAAGGAACATAAATAGGCACGTTTGCTCGGACCCGAAGGTAAGCCGAGAGATGAAACCGTTAAGGGATTTAGCATGCGAGGGTCTGAATACAAGCAGTATTTCATTTTCCATGTTCTAGCAAGCAATACAAGTTGGGATTATTCCCTTAGCTAGGTGCGTTGGATTTATTAGCATGCAGGGGGGGTGAATCACCTAGCGACTAGCATGAACATTGCAGATTTTATGTGTGCTGGCTAAGCAAAGACAAGTTCACCGTAGCCACCCACCTTAGCGATGATTCGCCTCGGTAGAGCGATACGCCTGAGCGAGCCTCTGAAAGCCTAAGCCGGATTCCTGTAAGGACAAGTCTGGATATCCTTTGCATTCTCTTTGAGGCAAAGCGGGCCGGGATAGCTGCACGATTGCCGTTTGAAACGGCAGTCCGCTTGAGCGGAACGGGGTGTTACACTGGACAAAGTTATTAATGCACTGATGTGACTTTTCGTATTTTTATGAGCCGCCGCCTCGCTCACAATTCTCGAGGTACTCAGGGTGATGAGTAGTGTGTCATAACTTCTGATGGACATTGAATGTCGTGTCAGGGAATTTCATGCGGCCCCTTCATGATTGTTTAGGCCGTATGGGATCTTATGCGGCGTTCCATTCCTTGGCTGTTCGGGCTGCATGGGGCTCTATGTGGCTCCTTTGTGGCCTGCTGTCATTTTGAAGGGGCATGAGCTCTATGCGGCCTGCATGATTTTCATGCTTCTACAAGTCCCCCTTCAAAATTTTCTAAAGTGACAAGTTTGGAATACTTTGAACTAGAAGCATGGTCGAGAACTTTCGATCGCATATGAGTGACATGCTACATAGACATATTGTCGCATAGACAGTGCTGCCAGGCTGTCAGATCATTAAATAAGAAGATTTGGCTCAATCTTCGAGAAGTTTTCTTGGAATTATGTGCCGTCTTTTGGGTTCAGACTCTGAGGCGACGGTTCAGAGGAGATAAATTGGCTCAACAAATGAGAAGTCACCGTCATCTTTTATCATTACGTGGATCGAGGCCAATCAAGATTCGAAAAGCTTCATCATTATCCCAAGCCGCATATCTTGGCCTATATAAGGGGGGCGGAGGAGAGAGAGAGAAGTAATTTACAAACCCTCAAGTCTCTCAAATTTTTTTCTCTTCTTCTTCCCTGCTACCATGGCTCCAAAAGCTTTCTCCTCCGTCGCTGCTTCCAAAAAGGCCCCGAAGGGCAAAGGCAAGGGCAAGACCAAGGGGAAGGGTCGCACTACCGAGGATGACCCTCCTCTCTTTTCCGACGAAGTTCAGCCGTCGATTAAGGGTAGGTCATTTGGGGAAGACAAAGTGGAGTTATGAACATAGAGTCACATATGCACAGTTGGACGCATTGATGAGTCTATGTGCCAACTTTTCACTGCCTCATGGGTAGCCCAGCCGCATGGGCTATCCAGCAGCATAAACAACCCTGCCGCATAGGAAGCCATGTCGCATAAATAACCCTGCCACATGGTTGACTCGGCTGCATGGGTGACTTGGTCGTATGGTTTACCATATCGCATAAATAGCCATGCCGCATGGTTTGGCTCGGCTGCATGAGCAATCCAGCCGCATGGTTTGGCTCGTCCACATAAGCAACCCAGCCGAATGAGTATATCACTTTGGAACATTGATACTTCTCTCAATGATTCTGACCAAGCTCCTTTGTGGTTTTTGTAGTGACTTTGCCCACTACACCCTCTGGCAAACTAGTCCTTGGTCACGGTCTGCTTTCGTTGGACATGAACTTCAGGGACTTGATTACGACCATTAAGACCCAGACTAACAAAGATATCCTACCTGAACGTTAATAGAAGATTGCTGAATAGACGCCTTCCTTCTTGTTAAGCCAGATAAACTCGGGAGAGATCCCCGCTAAAGATGGGAAGCACTTCTTTAAGAAGTCGTACTTCTTATTTTGGGATGCATTAGAGTCTTCTCAATCTGAGATAGGGATGACCAGCAAGAACTGGTCTTTTACCTTCTGCGAGACGGAGATGACATTTTCTTTTTTTGAATGTCACCTGCCTTTGTCGGACCTGAAGGTGATGATGGGTCTACGGCAGATAGACTGGAACTTAACCCCTGAGCCACAGGGGGCCCTCCTTGGCAATGTCTGGTGTGGGACCGAAAATAACAAATGGGTGTTTTATAGCGTAAAGGAGTCACCCTTGTACTCCTTGCTTGGATTGAAGCCCGGTCTTGTCGAAAGTAAACTGGGACCGGATCTTAGCATATATGCGATGGGTACCTTCCTTCATCAAGTTGCCAAGAAGGGGACCTATCCCACGGGACAAGTACGGGCCCTTAGCTAGGCACATTATAGCCCCTCCTGGTATCGTTTGACCCTATGGATTCTGAAAAAGTACGAACGGGAGCTCAGGACCGCCGACTTATTTTTTACCCTAAGGGGTACGTGTTATGGTTTGGAGATAAACCGCCCCTTCTTCGTAGCCCTGATGGAATTGTACAACCTTCGTAAAGGGACTTTCTTTACGTCCGACGGCAAGATGAGACTGGCCTTGCATGAGATGCATACCATCTCCAAACTCCCTTGGGGCGAAGAATCCTATGAAGAGTATACCCCGAGTAATAAAAAGCTCGGAGAATTAGAAGCAGAGAACCCGAAGATCCTGACGGTGTACCAGGAATTGCTATACCACCATGGCATTTGTCAGCGAATGTCGAAAAAGAAGAAGAAATCTACTGAGGGGTCTTCTCCTCATATCACGACTTGGACTCGCTACATCTTTCCTGAATCGAAGTATACTAGAGTTCATGTTCGAGCACCACGATCCAAACAGGAAGTGGCTGATTCAATTCAGGCGCAGAGGAAACTGGCTGCTATCGAGGTTGAGGAAGTTGGGGGTTCCTCGGAGGAAAGGGACGAGCCTCTTGACGAGCTGGGTGACCTCGATGAGGAGCTCAGCTACTTCTATATGGACACCCATAAGTTATCCGCTAACGTCGTGCTGGCGGAATACTTGATGCTCTGGTTGTGCAACTGCGTAGTCCCTGGAGGGTCTGGGACAGTAGAGAGGATCAGCAGCACCCTCATCCTTCCGGCCATGAAATTGGCTTTCAGCCATAAGCTGCCCTTCTACCGGCTTTGGTATGCTACATCCATCGGGGTCTCCGCAACTTTGATAAGAAGGTGGAGGACCACCCCGGTAAAGGGCATTTCAACAGGGTCGACCTCCCTTACCATTATTTGATCGGTTGGCTTCTCCTACATCATAGGTCCTTGATGAGCCTTGGGACTGATGAGGACATGGTAACTGCCGATGCCCTGATTCGTAGGTACCGAGGAATGAAGTAGAAGTACGACACGGTCCCCGCTGGTAGTAGAGAGCTCTCCTTTATGACTGGCTGAACTTTCTTCATGTCTGAGCCGGAGTTCACCGATGACGAAAGAAACGTCGTTCACCAAGTTAACGGGGGGGGTGCCTCACAATTTGTCTGAGAGACTCTTTTGCTAGCGCCAAGCCATCCATACCTCCAATTTAGTGTACAAAAATAAAGCTGCTATTTTCGTGGAGCCTTATCTACCCAGCCGTTTTGCTTGTCAGTTTGGCTACACTCAGCTCTTGTTGGGTCACCCGAGTGCTTTCCTCGGATACAACGATAGCTTATTCGATGGGGCCCGAGCATGACGTTACTATAGTGCTACTGGCACTCGAGCTCGATTTTAGTTGACAACGGTCGGCGTCATGCCCAGAATGTTGTACACAACGATGAAGTATTATTGCACGGCCAATGCCCCGCTGGCTGACTTTGACCCAGAGAGAAGTTTTTTCGAAGGCACCATGTTGATGCCTCCGGAAGCAATGGTGCATAAGACGCCTAAGAAAGGTAAGGGAGTTGCCAGACCTTTGATCGTGGAGCTGGACCCGTCGACCGGGAAAGAGAAAATGTCTCCTTCCGATGATTCTCTACCTGCTAAGCGCAAATCAAAGGTCGAGACACATCATGCTTGCTATTCCAAGAAGGCGAGGAATGAGGTGGTCCCAGAGACAAGACCTACGGCAAAGTCGAAGTCCCTTGCAAAGGGGACCGTGAGCGAGGAGGTAGGACCCCTTGTATTAGCGGCTTCTGAACCAGACCCCCTTTTAGATGCGATAGCGGTACCTATAGAACCTCTCAATTTGATTCTTCCTGGTCGTCTCTATAAATACCTTTCTTTTGGTCTGTTTGACAATGTGCAGACACCATCGAAGAGGGACCGTCCTCGGCAGGCCGCTGTCTCGGTGGTCTCTTATGCCGAAAAGGAAGAGGAGACCACCTCTCCCGAGGCTGATGCTGAATGGACAAAAATGGACAAAAATGCAAGGTTGGACACAATTATAGAAGCACAAAAAGTATGCCTTCCCCAAAAGATGATTAAAACAAGGTTCAGTAGAAGCAGTGGCGTACTACCCTTCAGACTCCAGACAATGAAGCAGTGTCGCACTCTATATGCTTTACTTCAGTGACATATTCTACATGCTCTGATTTAGCAGCGTATTCTGTTCACTGATTATCTAACACAACACAGTGGCGTACAATGCCACCATTCGTCCAAGCATTAAATGAGATGAACCTAACAGTTGACAGCCTGATACAACAGCTGAAGAGATTGTGGTATTAAATGCAGAAGATCATTGGCACGCCGACCCAGTTTGTTGTCTAGCGACCGAGTGAGGTTTCCAGTACATCTTCATACGCCGACCTTCTGGTTTCCTATCAGTACACCAAGGGTCTTACCTTTCCACAGTACGCCAAGGCCGTTACTTCGTCAGAGTAGGCCAACGCTGCCACGCCAAAAGCTGTCTCAACCTGACACACTTGTTGTTTAGTGACCAAGATTGCTACCTCAGTCCAAGTACGCTACCAATGCCAGTTTTTCTATGATACGCCGATAGTGCTACTTTGAACAGAGTACGTCGTTGATGTTATCTCTTTCGAATATGCTGATATGGGTACTCTAGCAATATTACGCCAATGGTTCTTCCACTCACTGAGTACGCAAAAATTGGTCTTTTGACATGGGTATGCCCACATGGTTATCCCCTCAGCATACGCCAGAATGGTCATTTCTTCAGATGTACGCCAGCTTGGCTACTGCTTTTAAAATAACTAATAGAGAGCGATTATGGTGACATGTTATACATGCCATATCCCTCACGAACGTGTACAAATAACTGTCCCCATTTCCTGAGCCTTCCTCGCATAGGAAGCCACATATCGAGAGGACAATGATTTGTGCACCCATCTTCCAAAACGTGGGCTGCATGCCTACAAAGGGAACGCGTACGACAACAAACATAGTGTATATTGCTCGTGCGTACACGTGCATGCAGCTAACCATTTTCAATATAAAATACTATAAATATGTGGATCAACATATCCATCAGGAGAAAGTAGCAGCCTGGACTGACAGAGAAGAAGAAGAATAGAAGATTTTTGTGCTCGTATAGCCAATCTCTCTTATTGCCAGACTCTTCAAATCTTCCAAGTATTCCAGCATCTCTTCCTTGTGTCGAGTAGTCAAAGGAGTAAAGTAATTCATCGCAGGTTAGATCTCCATAGCTATACTTCTCCAAATTTATTGTACTTAGATTCCTGTTTAGGATCTTCTGTACCCCTTTTTCTTTAATATTTTGTAACACAAAGTTTCATATAAACTTTTGTTTATGGAAAACAACAATCCCTAGCCAATGCTTCCCTCCAAAGTTTTCTCTAGCAATGCCAAGCTCCTTAGCCTTCTATGGAATGATTTGAGGTGAGATTGAGAGTGGATTGATTAGGGTTTGCTCTCAAATTTGGAAGAAATTTGGAGATGAACTAATTAGGAGTGAAATAAGGTTATTAATGAAATAGAGAAGGTTTATATACCCACCTAATATGGCCGACCACCCTTTTCTAGGGTTAGGGTTAGGTTTTGGACAATTTTATTTGATAAAGGCCCCTCTCTAATCTCTCATGAATAGGATCCACTAATTACTTAGGAAAGAATATTCCATTCTTGAGTCCAAATGAGTTTATTGGACCTAATCTAGTCATGACTAACTAATAACTCAAATTGACTCAACCCAACTAGTCTAAACTCATTAACTAACCCATTAGTCACATATTTAATATACACAATATTCTAATATTTAAAAATAATATAAAATAACAAAAATACTCTTGTTCCAAATTTAGGTAGTTACATCACTTGATAGGTAGCTGGCCATTTATGCGTATCATGTTCCTACGTATTTTGGGACTGGGGTATGACAGGGTCCGCATTGGTTTCCAAGGGTTCTAATCTAGATTCATCCTGAGCATTGATACACAATCAATACCAAAAGCCTACTCCTAGTCCATGCTTTAGAATCACTAACTGAGTAGTATGGTACTCGTACAAGAAATATAGGATAAACTATTATATATCAGGAACATGATATAGCACCTCAGTGCATAGGAAACACGAATAGCATAGCAGTGCATTAATGAACGGAAAATACCGTCAATGCGATAATAGGGCCAATACCTCAAAGGGCAAGCTGGTAATTATAAAACTGTTTGCCATAAACAAAAATTTATACAAACTTTTGTGTTACAAACTTTGAAAGAAAAAAGTACAATAAATTCTACACAAGAATCTAGAGTATAAGAATTCTAGGAAAGTATAGCTATGAAAATCTTATCTGTAGTCGATCATTTTACTCTTTGGACCACTCGACACAAAGGAAGAAATGCAAGAACTTGAACTCGAACACTCAGAGAACTTGGCAACAAGAAAGCTTTGGCAGTACTGGCATGTAGAGATTATGTCCTTCCTCTGTCCGTCCTTGTATGTGAGACATCACTGGTCTCATATTTATAACCATTCAACTCTGGAACGGTTATTAAAAGTTAGTCGTACAAAGTAAGAAATTGGCACTGAATTTGCTATCTTGTGCGCGCACTTTTGAGAATTCACTATCCACATTTTGCTGAGTGGGTGCATAATTTGTTGTTATCTTGACACGTGGCTCCCTTTACGAGGAAAGCTCGTATAGTGGCAGCAACTGCATATACACGTGTGCGAGGATTATGGCATTGAAGACACATAATCTTAATCGTTCACTGTCAGTTAGGATCATAGGCTCACTATTGAAGAAGTTTTAGTAACAATGGCGTACTTTTGTAAAATCTGGAGACAATAGCAATGATGGCGTACTTTGATAGAGTTTTAGCATAGTGGAGCACTCTGATAGAGTTTTAGCATACTGGTGCACTCTAATAGAATTTAGCACACTGGCACACTCTGATATAGTTTAGCACACTGGTGTACTCTAATAGAGTTTAGCACACCGCCGCACTCTGATAGAGTTTAGGTCAGTTTGTCCACTAAACGACAACCTGGGTCTGCGTGCCAGAGATCTTCTGCATTAATGACTCTGACCTCCATGTTTTCCACGTCTGTCAGATATTAGTTCATTGTATTAAATGTAGGGGTAAGACAGGAAGATTATACGCCCGCCTATGGGGAATGGGCTGAATGACTAGAAAGTGTGCCTTTGCTCTAGTCTTTAAGAAAGTGCGACAATCCTTTGCTGAGCATGTTTTGTGAGAAAGTATGTTGTCTCTCTCTTGTATATATTTTGTAAGAAATTACGCCATTCTTCTCTTCTTTTGGAGGAAAATTTTTTATGCTTCTACAAGACCCCCTATAAAGTTTTCGAATTTTTAAAACAAAATTTAAAATACTTTGAATTAGAACCATGAAGAGTAGTTCAGATTTTGTGCGCACATTCTGACAGAATCTCAACAGATTGCTGATGTGGTTAAGTGACATGATTAACTATACAAATCCCGAGACGCATAAATAGATGTGTTTAGGAGAGAGATATTTTTACGAAATCTCAAATCTCTTCATCACCCCTAAAATCCTAACTTCTTTCATCTTCAAGCTCAAATTCTCAACAATGGCTCCCAAACAGTCCCAAGCAGCAAGGAAGGATGGTAAGGGAAAGGGGAAGGGGTTGGCCACCTCTTCTCGTACAAATATGGCGAAACCCTCGGTGAGGCAGATGACGACTCTACCCTCCGGCGAGCGGCTTAATATGTCGCGGTTGTGAGTCGTCCCCCGCGATGCAGCGCACCCCGCTATGATAGGCACATCGAGAATTTTCTTCTTTTTCTTTTTTTTTCTTTTTTTTTCTTATTTACATATACATTGTAATTTTTGAAAAAGACCAAGAAACGAGAGAAAGAAGAAGAAACATGCATAGAACACAAAGACACGTGTGCACATTTTTCTCTCTATCAGAGTAGAAACAACCATTTTGGCGCACTTTCCTCTTTCAGAGTGAAAGTAATCATCCTACACACTTTCCAATCTTTTGGCGAATTGACGTATTTTTCCTCTTTCAGAGTGGAGAGAACCATCATACGCGCACTTTCAAATCTTTTGGCGAGTTGGCGTATCTTCCCTCTTTCAGAGTGAAAAGTGACAAATGTGCGCCTTTGCTTAAGTTTTCACGAAACTTGAGGAATTTTTTTTCCTCTTTTAACTACAATGCGCACTTTCTTAAGTTTCAGCCAACTTGAAGAATATGTGCACTTTCTTGACTTTCTCATATAGACTAAGAGAGTTTGCACCTTTCTGAATATCTTTGAGAACCTGTAGAAGGATTGCTTTTGTGTGTACTTTCCTTCATGAAAATGTATTAACTCCAATTTTGTGGCTCATGCAATTGATTTGTCCATGAATCCCTTGGTTGAGATGATGGGATCTACTGTTGGGCTTCTACAAACTAATTATCTGGAGGATCTATCATACGTGGAATTCCCTTAATCTAATAGGGGCATGCTAAAAATACGCCAATTACTGATAGCCGGTCAAGGAGAACATATGTTAACATCCTTAATAAGTGGCGAGCACCTGACCTCTTTTACCAACGAAGTATACACGAAGCCTACTTTTCTGTTTGGTGATGCTATCAATCGATCATCTCAAACAAAATCCAAGAAGGAAAAGTGGCTTTTTAAGATTTATGGTAGGGTAATGTATCTCTCTGAGATGGCACGAGGCTTTCCATTGTATGCCTTCTTCCATGCTACTCATCAGAGAAAGATGAAGTAGGATTTGACCTCTTGGACTTATGGAGCCAAACCTGGGAAAATTTGCCACAAACGGGATGGTTAGGGACAGAGTCTCTTTTATAGTACTCCAGTCAGACATGTTGTTCCAATAAGAGGATTTCATCCTGGATCTATACTAAGCGAGGATTCCTCGTTCATCTAGCCTATACAGTCACCTCTATTTGCCAATCTTTACACTGAAGCTGGAGGTATCTACCTCGTGAAAAACATTCGATTGTCGGGGTGGTTAAGCAACAATAATATCCACTGGCGTCGATTGACTACATGGATATTGGAGCAGTAAGTGGAAGAACTTATAGACTCGGGACAATATAACGCCGTATTAGCAACTAGCTACGACCTTGAACCCAACCACCTTATGTTTTTAGCTTTAGAAGAATGATACAATGCTCGCACTGGGACGGTTTCTACTCCACACGGTGAACTTGGATTCGCATTACATGAAATACGAGAAGTATCAAATTTACCAATGGGTAAGTACCCTACGAAGAATATGTGCCCACCAATAAGGAGATTAAAGACCTAGGGAAGAAAGAGCCTCGTCTTGTTGAAGTATACCAGGAGTTACTATGCCACTACTTGGCTTGCAATCATTATTAAAAGACTGACTCTGGCACCGTCTACGTTAGGAAGTGGTATAATTACCTCTTCAACAACCGATCAAAGGAGGATGAGGCCATTGAGATCCGGCCAATTCGACTATTGAGTGCTAGTAGAATCGAAGAACTTATGAATGACCACAAAGCTGGCGATAGACGTTTTGATGAGCCTGTAGGATTTTTGCGGCTAAGACGTTTGCTGTCAGTTACCTCAGGCAAACCCACAAAGAGATTTCATTGGAAGCTCTTTTGGCTGGGTTCTTTTCTTTATGGTTCCGTCGGTGGGTAGTTCCAGGAAGTTCCGGTTCAATGGATCATCTTCATAGGAATGTGCTTTTTCTGCGGTGCGCTTAGTCTTCAAGCACAAGTTGGCCCTTTTACCAGCCATGGTGTGTCATTTGAATGCTGGCCTTCGAGAACTCACCAACAACCTAGTGATAGAGTGTCACGCCACAGTCCCAAAATACGTAGGAACTAGGAATACGTAATTGTAACCACCACTTCCACTTGTAGGGGTTTTTTTTTCATAGTTGGTTGTAATTATATAGCCATATTTAAATTTTGTTATTTATAATAATATTGGTGTCATTAGTATGCTAGCTAATTAAATTTATTAAGTGTTAGTGAGTGTTAAATATTATTAGTCATGACTCTAGTTGTTTAGAACTAATTAGTTATTGACATGGATAGAATATTCCCTACTAGTGTAGAGATGCCTTTCATTAATTAATTAGATTCATTCATAATCCAAATAGATTCCTTCCTTGAAATTTTTTAAACCTTAATTAGAGAATGAAGAGGGACAAACTTGACATTGTAACATGACCAAACCCTACTATAAGAGACAAGTTCTAATTATGGTTCATCCATTCATTTTATTTCATGACATTAGCCTCCTTCCCAAAGAAACTTCTTCCCCAATTCATCCAAATTCCTACCAAAATCTAATTTCAATCCACTCATTCTCATTCAATACCATTCTCATGGAGGCCTAGAGCACTGTAGAGCACAAGAAGGACCATTGGAGATGAGCTAGCTAGGAGGATTGTGTCAACTTTACTTTTGTGTCTATTTGGAGGAGTTTTATTGGGATCCAACTTCTAATAGATATAATTTTACTTTTCTATCAATTTCTATGGTATAATATTATTTTGGACCTCTAGAAACCCACTCATGGCTAAGGACCACCTAATAGGAGTTGATTTGGGCAGTGGAGGCTTCTATTTTGGTAGATCTAAGTATTTTTATGGCCAATTTGGGAGAAATTTGAATTGTGTCCACCAAGTACTTGGTTTGTGTCCGAAATAGGACTATTGTTATATAAGCGGTTGTGTGATAATATTTTTATGTCCACAATTGGATATGTGTAGGCCGTATCATGATGCGCCATGGTGCGTATCGGTAGGATTGGATAATTTGAGGATTTTTGCCCAATTAGCATTAATTCCTCTTTCGTTGCATTATGTTTAGTTATTGTATATATATATATATATATATATATATATATATATATATATATATATATAATCCCTATGTATGTAATGTGTTGGTGTAGGTATTATGTATCATGACTTAGTGCACCAAGTGTTTGATACTTGGCTTGGTGTTAGTTTTATGGGGTGCATCATATAGTGTGTATGTGTGTGTGTGTGTGTCGTGTGTGTGTGTGTGCGCGCGCCCGCGCTTTATAGAGCACTTGATATCATATTGTGTGTGTGGGTATTTGTCACGACCCGCACCCGGATATTCGGGCACGAGTGCGTGGGCACGTCCAGCCTACGCCGCAGAATCGACGGTAGTACGCTGTCTAGGTCTTACTCACAGGTAATTTAAATCTATCTCATCCACAATAAAGTAAATAGACAAGGAAATTAACAGGAAATAGGAATGCTGATTTATAAAACAAATTGTGATAACAGATCCACAGTTTATACATGAACAGAAGATAAATCGGGGACAAACCCGATTACTGTGCTGAAAAGAAATACTAGCTAACTGGCTGCTACTCCTCAAGGGTAGTCTCCTGAGTAGGAACGGGCTCCTCAGAAGTATCATCTGTACCCTCATAGGGACCATAAGGTAGGGCAAAGTTCTCATCATCACCTAAACAACAGATCCAGTCAGGAAAGGAGCAAAGTACACAATGCACAACAAGATTAAACTAAATATTGGTGACAAGTAGGAAAGACAGATTAAGTATCATGATTAGAGTATGCTTAATAAGTAATATAAATAATTGAGAAACAATACTATAATCAGGACTATAGGTAAAACAGGATTAATCGCTATAAACCAGGGCATGAGTAAATCAGGAAAAATGTAACTGTGACAAGGCAACAGGAACTGCAACAAGACAAGAACTATGTGTGTGAACTTGTGTATTTAGAATACCTAGTTGGCATGCAGGGGTTTATAAGGCTAATCCGGCCGTCATAGACGGCTATTATTCACGAACAATCGAGATCCGGCTGATGGACAGTCGTGTACCAACAGCTATTATTCACGAAAAGGGGAAGGGTAAACTACATGCCTTTCAGTATTCTCCCACCCGACACGAAAAACAAGACACGAATTCCAATATTCAAGACATGAAATACAGTATTCTAACACTTCGTGTAATCAGCAAGGGTACTAGTAGAGCAAGGAAACTAATTATCACAATATAAAGATTAAACTTGAAGTGCAGGTACTTGCCTGTTGTTTGGATCCGATCAATTGGTTCTAGGGGAAGTTCCAGAGATGAGTCCAAAAGCTGAAATAAACATTACCATCACGCTCAGAAGATGTCAAATAGCTAGAAACGCCTATCCTTGGGTCCAATTTGGAGACAAGGGCAAAAACGGCAGTTTCGGGTCAAAACGGGGTCCGCCGTTGGGCCCGCTTTGCACCGAAAAACGTGTCCGGGTCAACGGTCTCCAAATTCACCAAACTTAGTGTCAACAGGTCAGGAACGCTGATACGAACCCAACGGAATTTCCAGATTTGGATTCCGATGAGCCGATCACGAAATCGCCCGTCGAGCGGGGCCTGTGGGGCCCACGACACGCGATTTCGTCAACGTTCTCAGAATCGAACCAAACTTGACCCACAGGACCAGCGTATCGCTACGAGTCCGATGGCGCAAGTTTCATCTCGATCCGACGTGTGTGCACGAAGTTAGGATGAATTGCAGAAAAGGCGGATACGGGACGATGTCCGCGGATACGCGTTGATTCCGGTGTGCACGCACACCCGAATCAGCTTCCGCGAAACCTCACACGTCCGTATCGACGCTGCGCACGTATCTGTGAAGACCGCGCGCGACCAAGTCGTCCCGTTTGGCGGGACGTACTCAGTTCCGGGGTGAAACAGGGTCTGGTTTTTCCTGTTTTTGGATCGCGGTGCACGATCACCACAGGACGCGATGCCCCGAACAGTTTGTCCGGACACCGAGAGGGTCATACAGGCTTCACAACGCAATTTGCGGAATTGAAAACGGAGCTACGAGTCAAAAGTTACACGTACCTGAAGGGGACCCGAAAACAGGGTCGAACCGTGTCCGTGTCGTGTCGGACACGACACGAAGAAAAGGGGATTTAGGGTTAGGGTTTCGTCTGCGGCGGCCGGCGGCTCGCCGGAGGGAGGCTGGAGGCGGTCGGGGGCTTCGCCGGAGGCGGCCGTGCTCGCTGGCGGGGGCAGCGGCGTGCGGCAGGCGGCCGGCGGCGGGGACGAGCAGCTGCTGCTGGCTGCCGCGGCTGAGGGGAAAGGGCTGAGTCGTCGTCGATGGCCGGCTGGCAGGCGGAGGACGGGGGAGAGGCGACGGCGGCGGTGGTGGAAAGGGCGAGGTGGCCGTGGCGGCGTGCGGCGGAGGGGAGCGCGGTGGCGGTGGCGGATCGTGGTGTCCGGAGGGAGAGAGGGGGAGGTTAAATAGGGCGGAGGCGGGTGGCGGTTGCAGAGGCCGAGACGAGCGGGGAGGTGGCCGGGTCGTGGAGGAGCGGCCGAGGCGGGCGGCGGCGTCCGCGGGCGGCGGCGCCGGACGCGGGGAGGGAACGGGTCGTGGGGGAAGGGCTGGGGAGCGGGTCGGGGTCCGGGCGGGTCGGGTTCAAGCGGACCCGACCCGACCCGCTAAGGGTGACGGGCCGTGGGGGACTGGGCCGGGCCGGCCCAATGGGCCGCGGGCCGAAAATTAAATATAAATATATATAATAATAATAATAATAATAATAATAATAATAATTAATAAATAAATCAGTAATTAAATAAATAGTTTTAGGTGATTTAAAAATAGGTCCGGGGCCCGATAAATTCCAGAAAAATTACCCTAAGTCCAGTTTTCCATTTTACACCCAAAAATATTATTTTCATAATATTTTAATATTATTTATTAACAATTAAAAATCATTTAGTAATTAAAAACCCTGATTTTAATTACAGAAAAATTCCCAGAAAATTCCAGAAAATTGGGAAAATCCAAGATTTAATAATTTGAAAATTCAGGGGGTTTACAACCTACCCAACTTACAAAAATTTCGTCCTCGAAATTTAAAACTTAAGCCATACTCTGTTAACCCTTCATGTACATAAGGCAAGTCCATCGCAATCTCCTTGCGATAATTAAAATCCGAATCATGTCCACTGCAATCACTTCATGATTAAGGTGACTACTTGTTCCAATCAGAATGTTAACCTATGTTTATTACTTCTTACTTCCTCCAATTACCGCAGGCAAATTTTAGATTAAGTCCATATAGCATTTTCAAGATTTGCACCTGACTTTGCCTCTAGTTATCATAAATTCCTCTAGAAGTGATTCAAGTCCGACAGTATTCCTCTTCACAATTGTATGCTTCAACTCTTTAAATTCCAATCACATCCTCAATATTCTAACTAGGTAGTCCAACCATCCAATTTTAATTCTTAAGTCAAATCATCAAATTGAAAAAAAAATAATTTAAATGTAGTTCACCAATGTTTAAGTCTAAATCATAATATCCTCTAAATTCAAATTGACGATTTTTCCTTCATTATTTCAAGATCTAAATCGTGTTACTTGAGATATAACTATTGATATCAATTCATTAATCATCTTAGTCACTCCTTTAAATTTTCAAAATGAGAATAGCTTGAACCTCTTCCAATCTAATCTTCTCGGTCACAATTTTAAAGAATTTATCTTGAGTTGACAATTGCACTGCTACCCAACTTAGAATTTTACCCATACATCACCAAAGACTATATACCTTAAGAGAAATATTCCTTAATATGTTTACTTATCTCATTCAATCCTCGAATTTCAACGCCGATCATATCACATATGATATGTCCTTAATTACGAAAGTTTAATCCTCAAGTATGTGATCGGCTTATGTGGCATATCTAGTACTATCTATGTACTAACTTATACCATGCACGAGATTTCGTCTTTCCGAAATAAGGGAAAACGAAGATCAATAATAAAGAGTTCAAGGGTGAGGTGATAGAACAGAGGCATCGGGATCAAGGAGTTTAAAGAATTCAAGTGGGAATTGTCAAGCGATTTGTGGATTGAAATCCTATCTTGGAAATTCCTATTCACATGCTCGTATTAATACAGTTATACTCAGACCTGTCTAGGGCAGATATACTAGTCAACTGTATATCTCAATCCACGTAAAGTAGTGCGAAGGGCGAATCAAAATGTACTAAGGCTGATCAGACCGTAATACACTGATTCTGAATAGACAATCGTATTAGTGTGTCGACCCACTAATACATATGTCATGAACAAGCTCGATAAGGAGTAAGCTTGCAAAACTAGGCTATAGAATAGCAGCATAAGTCGTGTACATCAAAATTAAGTGCGCTAGATGATGATGAAGAGAAGGTACAAATTATTTTAAAACAACACAAAACAACCTACAATAAGCACAAAACAAAAGATTCTACAAACTCTACAGTTATCAGTTATAAAAGCATAGCAGGTTATTAGCAAGTTTAAAATTTTCTAGGTTGGGGCTAAGGTCACGAACCAATAGGCGCGAGCTAAACAATAATAGAAAGGCGGCTAAAAGAAATCACTTACGCGCATTAGCTGCTCCAAGAGTCTGCGCGTTCTCCACGGTTATGCTGGTAGAGCATCTCGTGGTGATCTTGTAGGAACCTCGTCGCTTGCTGGTAGATCCTTTACTCTGCATCCAAAAATAAACGATAAGGCGCACAGGAATCAAGGCAGGATGCAAGTCAATAAAATGATTCGAAGCCGATGTGAATATCAAGAACGATTCAATCAAGTGGATGAGCTTTTCCTAAAATCCTCAATCTTATTGCAGGCCTGTTCGGTCCCTAAGTTGAAACCGAATCAATTTAGTCGTTTGACCTGCATGGGCCACCACTAAAACGTGTCACGACCCGCACCCGGATATTCGGGCACGAGTGCGTGGGCACGTCCAGCCTACGCCGCAGAATCGGCGGTAGTACGCTGTCTAGGTCTTACTCACAGGTAATTTAAATCTATCTCATCCACAATAAAGTAAATAGACAAGGAAATTAACAGGAAATAGGAATGCTGATTTATAAAACAAATTGTGATAACAGATCCACAGTTTATACATGAACAGAAGATAAATCGGGGACAAACCCGATTACTGTGCTGAAAAGAAATACTAGCTAACTGGCTGCTACTCCTCAAGGGTAGTCTCCTGAGTAGGAACGGGCTCCTCAGAAGTATCATCTGTACCCTCATAGGGACCATAAGGTAGGGCAAAGTTCTCATCATCACCTAAACAACAGATCCAGTCAGGAAAGGAGCAAAGTACACAATGCACAACAAGATTAAACTAAATATTGGTGACAAGTAGGAAAGACAGATTAAGTATCATGATTAGAGTATGCTTAATAAGTAATATAAATAATTGAGAAACAATACTATAATCAGGACTATAGGTAAAACAGGATTAATCGCTATAAACCAGGGCATGAGTAAATCAGGAAAAATGTAACTGTGACAAGGCAACAGGAACTGCAACAAGACAAGAACTATGTGTGTGAACTTGTGTATTTAGAATACCTAGTTGGCATGCAGGGGTTTATAAGGCTAATCCGGCCGTCATAGACGGCTATTATTCACGAACAATCGAGATCCGGCTGATGGACAGTCGTGTACCAACAGCTATTATTCACGAAAAGGGGAAGGGTAAACTACATGCCTTTCAGTATTCTCCCACCCGACACGAAAAACAAGACACGAATTCCAATATTCAAGACATGAAATACAGTATTCTAACACTTCGTGTAATCAGCAAGGGTACTAGTAGAGCAAGGAAACTAATTATCACAATATAAAGATTAAACTTGAAGTGCAGGTACTTGCCTGTTGTTTGGATCCGATCAATTGGTTCTAGGGGAAGTTCCAGAGATGAGTCCAAAAGCTGAAATAAACATTACCATCACGCTCAGAAGATGTCAAATAGCTAGAAACGCCTATCCTTGGGTCCAATTTGGAGACAAGGGCAAAAACGGCAGTTTCGGGTCAAAACGGGGTCCGCCGTTGGGCCCGCTTTGCACCGAAAAACGTGTTCGGGTCAACGGTCTCCAAATTCACCAAACTTAGTGTCAACAGGTCAGGAATGCTGATACGAACCCAACGGAATTTCCAGATTTGGATTCCGATGAGCCGATCACGAAATCGCCCGTCGAGCGGGGCCTGTGGGGCCCACGACACGCGATTTCGTCAACGTTCTCAGAATCGAACCAAACTTGACCCACAGGACCAGCGTATCGCTACGAGTCCGATGGCGCAAGTTTCATCTCGATCCGACGTGTGTGCACGAAGTTAGGGTGAATTACAGAAAAGGCGGATACGGGGCGATGTCCGCGGATACGCGTTGATTCCGGTGTGCACGCACACCCGAATCAGCTTCCGCGAAACCTCACACGTCCGTATCGACGCTGCGCACGTATCTGTGAAGACCGCACGCGACCAAGTCGTCCCGTTTGGCGGGACGTACTCAGTTCCGGGGTGAAACAGGGTCTGGTTTTTCCTGTTTTTGGATCGCGGTGCACGATCACCACAGGACGCGATGCCCCGAACAGTTTGTCCGGACACCGAGAGGGTCATACAGGCTTCACAACGCAATTTGCGGAATTGAAAACGGAGCTACGAGTCAAAAGTTACACGTACCTGAAGGGGACCCGAAAACAGGGTCGAACCGTGTCCGTGTCGTGTCGGACACGACACGAAGAAAAGGGGATTTAGGGTTAGGGTTTCGTCTGCGGCGGCCGGCGGCTCGCCGGAGGGAGGCTGGAGGCGGTCGGGGGCTTCGCCGGAGGCGGCCGTGCTCGCTGGCGGGGGGCAGCGGCGTGCGGCAGGCGGCCGGCGGCGGGGACGAGCAGCTGCTGCTGGCTGCCGCGGCTGAGGGGAAAGGGCTGAGTCGTCGTCGATGGCCGGCTGGCAGGCGGAGGACGGGGGAGAGGCGACGGCGGCGGTGGTGGAAAGGGCGAGGTGGCCGTGGCGGCGTGCGGCGGAGGGGAGCGCGGTGGCGGTGGCGGATCGTGGTGTCCGGAGGGAGAGAGGGGGGAGGTTAAATAGGGCGGAGGCGGTGGCGGTTGCAGAGGCCGAGACGAGCGGGGAGGTGGCCGGGTCGTGGAGGAGCGGCCGAGGCGGGCGGCGGCGTCCGCGGGCGGCGGCGCCGGACGCGGGGAGGGAACGGGGTCGTGGGGGAAGGGCTGGGGAGCGGGTCGGGGTCCGGGCGGGTCGGGTTCAAGCGGACCCGACCCGACCCGCTAAGGGTGACGGGCCGTGGGGGACTGGGCCGGGCCGGCCCAATGGGCCGCGGGCCGAAAATTAAATATAAATATATATAATAATAATAATAATAATAATAATAATAATAATTAATAAATAAATCAGTAATTAAATAAATAGTTTTAGGTGATTTAAAAATAGGTCCGGGGCCCGATAAATTCCAGAAAAATTACCCTAAGTCCAGTTTTCCATTTTACACCCAAAAATATTATTTTCATAATATTTTAATATTATTTATTAACAATTAAAAATCATTTAGTAATTAAAAACCCTGATTTTAATTACAGAAAAATT